>CM029648.1:27141808-27583662 GCA_017311315.1 Dendrocalamus latiflorus
CTTTAGATGAAAACCGTTTTTGTAAGCTTAGGAGTGAATTAAATGTCTTGGATTACTCGAATGTTGCATAAATTCATGGCAAATTTAAATGCATACTTATTTGAGGAAGCTTGAAAGGTTGTTTGTACCTTTACTCTTGTGTAAAAGTATTTGATTTTCAAAAGAGAGAAGCAATTATATAAAAATAATTCTTCACTCAGATTAATGCATAATGATCCTTATTGACTTTAGTTGAATGCAAAAACTAGGGATCATTTGCATCTATGTTCTTAAAATTAAAATTCGGAGAAGTCCCAGAAAATTCGGAACTACCGCTGTCTCCTGCGGTACTTCCGGGGAGCGGTACTTCCGGTCGAGGAAGCGGTACTACCGGACCTGCATTTAAGGGGGAGCACCGCCCGAACCCCAGGGTTCCCTCTGTTGGCCCCCACCTTGGACCCTCTCTCCGGTAGTTCCTCTCCATTTCCGCCCGAGCCCGTACTCCTCTCCTCGTTCTCTCTCTCCCACCAAAAATCCTCCAAATCGCCTCTCAGACCTTCATATCTAGTGGCATTTTCTTCGATTCCTTGCAGCAAATCCTTTCCCCAGGGTTCAACTCCTTCGATTGCTAAGGTATTTCGGATCGAAACCTCTTTTGATCTTCATTTTCTTGAACCCTAGGTCATGCTTAGGTTAAATCGAAATATAGTTGTTTTTGCCAAATATTTCTAGGGAAATTGAGCATATTTGGTGTTTAAGGTATATACAAACCCATTTCATGGATTCAATCCAAGAAAACACCAAAGATCCATTCACATTTCCAAAACCCTAAAATCTGCCAGAAAGCGGTACTACCGGCCCAGAACGGCGGTACTACCGCTTTGTCTGACAGTTTGGCAATTTCAATTCATTTCTTTTTAAATCTAACTTGGCTACATTTCCTAAATCTCATACTCTATTCTTCTTGTTTCTAGATGCCTAGAACAAGAGCCGCTTCCAAAAAGACCTATGCTTCGGGGGATTCCTCAAGTGCTCACGCTCTTCCATCCCCCGAGGTGACTCAAAAGGCAGCCCAGGACAGAGGGAAAGGACCTGCATCAGCCCATGAGTCTGACTCCGTATCTGAAACCGAGACTGAGCATCCTATTCCTCCAAGCTCTCCCATGGAATCTCTGAAGAAGATATAGCTGGAAGGGAGTGTCTTGAGATTGATCTGAAGAAGATCTCGCCTGATGAGTATGCTCGCCTGCGTCACACCAACCAGTATGCGTTTCCATCAAACTCAATCAATCCACAATTCCATACTAAGTTCCAGGAGAAGATATTTGATGAGATGTATGGATCAGATCGCCAGTTTGCAGATCATAAATATATTAACTGGGATCACATTGATGATATTGACAAGTATGATGGGACTTTTCGATTATTCCATACAGTCGGCCTTAATGAGCTTGTAGCACTAGGACGTGACTACAATGAGACCTTCATCCGACAGTTTTATGCTATAGTGCATGTCTCTCCTGACTTTCAGCACATGACTTGGATGACAGTGTGTAAACCGATACGAGGCCACCAAGCATGAATTTGAGCTTGTCTTGAGAGCGGAACTAAGTGCTCATGAGAAAGTTTATGACAAACCTGCTCTCAGTCTGGATGCCATATATCCCTACTATGACACTGCAGGAAAATTTACACTTGGCAAGAATGTTGGACTTCAACCCATTCCCAGCTTGATCAATCGCATCATCAATCATACCATTCTTCCAAAAGGTGGTAACTATGATGCCATTCGAGGACATGTCTGGAACATCATAGACTATATTATGAAGGGGCAGAAGTTCGATGTAGTGGATGTCATCATAAGGGAGATAGTTGCCTCCAAAAATGATCGCTACAAGCGCATTAACTATGCACCCTACATCATGGCTTTGATTGACTCCAAGCTTGTCTACCGTGGAGGTCGCGGTGGTGTGCATAAGCCATACAAGCCAAGATCGGAGCCTCCCATTCCCACTGTTTTTCGCGCTAGCCGGACGACAGCTTCAGGAGCAGGTTCATCAGCAGCAGCAGCAGCAGGAGCAGCAGCTCAGTCACAGGAGTCTGGCCAGCCCACTCTCCAGCAGATCTATTCTACCATGCTTGAGGGTTTCTCTACTCTCAACAATAGGATGGATAGGGTGGATGGGCGGTTGGACTCCATTGACAGTCATTTGACCTCCCTAGATGGTCGGGTTGCAGACCTGGAGCGCTCTCCCTCGCCTCGTCGCTACGGTCGCCGCCGTCGTACTACTCATGATCCTCCCTCGTCTTCTCAGGGTTGACCTCTTTTTGGTACTTGATGCCAAAGGGGGAGAAGGATGGAGAATGTATTGGGGCTTAGACCTTGACTTTGCTTTTGGACCTATGGGAGCTTATCTACTTTCGTGTTATCTCTAATGGTTGTAATGAACTCTTGTCTATGTTTGATGTCTGGATGTAATAACTTTGAATTTCTTTGCTCTAAATTGAAATGAATCTCATGATCTCACATGTTCATGCTACTACTTGTTATCATCTTGTTGCCACATTTGATTATCTACACATTTGATATCATAACTATGTCTTGTGCATCTTGTATGAATCATTGTAAATCTTTATTCCATGCACATGTTTAGGGGGAGTCACACTCTCTCTTGGACGCCAAAATGAAAATAGTCCACGTTATCTAAACAAATCTTATTGCATAAGGACTATTCTCTCTTTTGAAGTCCACATAGAATATACAATTTGTTGTCAAACAATTTGATATATTCAATCTTTCATTTCTCAAAATTTGGGTTGTCATCAATTACCAAAAAGGGGGAGATTGAAAGCATCTAGGCCCCTAAAAATGATTTTGGTAATTAATGAAATTAAGAGAATATGGAATATGGGACTAACGTGTTTTAATGAGTATGCGAAGGGTTAGTCCACACACATGAGCGACAAGATGCAAGCCAAAGGATACGCGTGAAAATCAAAATTGGCGCAAGACAAAGGTATACTTAGAATAGGACCCCTTTTTGAATTTACCGGTCTTAGGTGAATGGTGGAAGACCGGATTATAGGATAAATGATCGTACCATCAAGGGGGATCTTGGCTAAGTAGCTTGAATACTTATCTCATGTGCCAAATGGTTTTGTCCTAAAACTTGCATCCATTAAAGAAATCTAGCTTTCAAAAGAAATCTTGCTCTGTCTGGAAAAGCGGTAGTACCGCAGTTTTGAACGTCGGAACTACCGGAAAGGCGGTAGTTCCGCAACCAAAATGCGGTAGTACCGGCCAGCGGAAGATCCGGTTTTGGAGCGGACCGATATTTCCAGAGAGCACCCTTGGCTCATTCCAAAATCTTGTGAGAACGGAAGTACCGGCCGTTTGAACGTCGGTACTACCGCTGCGAGCGGTAGTACCGCATCCTAAAGCGGTACTTCCGGACCTCGGAAGATCCGGAGGGAGAGCGGATCAACTTTTCCAGAGAGCACCCTCCGGATGAAGCCTGGATTTCTCTGGAGCGGAAGTACCGGCAATTTCAACGCCGGAACTACCGCTAAGTGCGGTAGTTCCGCTTCTCAGAGCGGTACTTCCGGAGTCCGGAAGATCCGACTTCAGAGCGGATCAATTTTTCCAGAGAGCGCCATTTCGGGGACCCTTCGGAGGTTGGCTGGAGCGGTAGTACCGCGCCGACTTTGCGGAACTACCGGAGAGCGGTAGTACCGCAAATATCAACGGCGGTAGTACCGCGCCGCCAAATCCAACGGTTACTGTGCTCCTACTGACAGAGCCGTTCTGACGCAAGATTTGGGAGCGGTAGTACCGGCCCCAGCAGGGGCGGTAGTACCGCTCATCCTGATTTTTGCAGGAAAATTGTGCCAAACGGCTAGTTTGGTTGGTGGAGGCTATAAATACCTCCCCCACTGCACAAGGGCAATAGTTAGTGACTCATTGCACATTTGTTGAGCCCTAGAGCATTCACTCCACCTCAAATTCTCTCTTTGCACATCAAAGTAAGGTGGTTGAGCATTTAGTGCTAGATTTAAATTGCAAATCCATTTGGCACTAGGTTTGCATTCAAGTGAACACCGGGATCTGTTACTCTTAGTGCTTGCCGGCACTTGGACGATCCGGTGGAAGTTGGCTCGGTGATCTTCTCAAGGAGATTGTGAGAAGACCCGGCAATTGTGAAGGTTGGAGCTCGCCTACCCGGAGTGGGGAAGAGCTACATTAGTGATCGAGGTGCTTGGCTCAAATTTGTGGAGCCGGTCCGATTCGTCCGGGCTTACCTCAACGTGGACTAGGGGAAACCGGCAATTTTCCGATCACCACGGTAAAACATCGGTTGTGTCTCTTGTCTCTTTAGCTCTTGTGTATTTGCTTGTTTATGCTTATTTGATTGTTTAGAGCTAAATTGTTGACTAGAATTGCGTAGGATTAATTGCTTTACATCATTGCCATTTAAATTGTGAAAATTAATCAAGTGAACAAGAAAAGTTTAAAAAACCTCCTATTCACCCCCCTCTAGTCGGTATCCTTGATCCTACACACACGATCTAAGAAAAGAGTCAGCTCTCAAACCATCGATCCAAATTTGGTGAAACTTGGCACAAGCCCTCCCTATAATGTTAGGAACCTATTTTAATCATGGATCATAAAGATCGATGCCAAAGTTTAACCTTTATATAAATTAAGAACGATTGCACCAAATTGGGTAAAAGAGAGAAATCTTGATCTACTTTTGCTCGTGAGTCCAAGATGGTCTAGATGACCTTAGATGGATTTTTACATGTCACAACAAGCTAGATCATAGTACGAATTCAAGCCACATAGCCTATAAGAGCAAAACACTAAAATCACATCTCTCTTAAGGAAAACTGTGTAACTCTAGAACTCTCACTAGAAAGTGTTTGAATAGATGAGATCTGATTTTCAAGATATATCTCCACCTCTTACACATACTTGGCACCAGGAAAGATTAATAAAAGAGAAAGCCAAGTAAATCAAAAGCACAAGGATGAATTGATGGCACAACTCACTATGGCAAAGTTTGGATGTTCATTTTACTTGGAAAGGAATATTTTATGACCACTCTCTTAGGATAGTGGAGCTCTAAACCTAGAACACACACAAAGGCTCCACACAAAGGGAATCCTAATCATCTCTTCTCTCTAATACATCATCAATATCTCTCTCTAAAGCACGCAAGGCTTATAGAGTGGAGACTTCCACCTCACACAAATCCCTAAACAACCAGCAACCCTTAGTGGATCATACCACTTACAAGTAGAAAAACCTAATAACCCATATACAAATAGGGTTTACATTCGCACACACTTGCACATTTTTCAAAGTGTGACTTTGTAGGATCAAGGATACCGACTAGAGGGGGTGAATAGGAGGTTTTTTAACTTTTCTTGTTCACTTGATTAATTCTTCACAATTTTAAATAGCAAGAATGTAGAGCAATTAATCCTATGCAATTCTAGTCAAGAATATAGCAATCCTAGCTCTAAGCAAGCAAATGATCACAATCAAGTAAGTAAACAAGAGTTATGAAGGAAATGAACACAACTGATGTTTTTACTGTGGTGATCGGAAACTTGCCGGTTTCCCCTAGTCCACGTTGAGGTTAGCTCGGACGAATCGGACCGGCTCCAGAAATTGAGCCTAAAACACCTCGATCACTCGTGGTAGCTCTTCCCCGCTCCGGGTAGATGAGCTCCGACCTTCACAAATCACCGGGTCTTCTCACAAGCTTCTTGAGAAGATCACCGATCCAATCTTCCGTCCAATCATCCAAGTGCCGGCAAGCACTAAGAGTAATGAATCCCGGGCCTCACTTGAATGCAATTCTAGTTCCAAGTGGATCAACTAATGAAATTCCTTGCACTAATTGCAAAACCACTTCAATTTAATGCTCAATGAGTGAGAGAGGGTGGAATGAATGCTCTAGGGCTCAAGAAATATGCAATGGGTCTCTTACCTTAGCCCTTGTGCAGTGGTGGGGTATTTATAGCCTCCACCAACCAAAACTATCAGTTTGGCATAAATTCCTGAAAAATTCAGGATGAGCGGTACTACCGCCCCATGGACCGGTACTACCGCTACCAAAATCTTCGCGGCAGAATGGCTATGTCAGAGCTTTGCAGTGACCGTTGGATTTGGCAGCGCGGTACTACCGCCGTTGTACTTTGCGGTACTACCGCTCTCCGGTAGTTCCATAAAGTCGGCGCGGTACTACCGCTCTGGCCAAAATCCAAAAGGTCCCAAAATTGGCGCTCTCTAAAAAAATCGTCCGCTCTGAAACCGAATCTTCCAGACTTCGGAAGTACCCGCTCTGTATAGCGGAACTACCGCACACAGCGGTAGTTCCGGCGTGGAAATCGCCGGTACTTCCGCTCCAGAAAAATCCAGACTTCATCCGGAGGTGCTCTCTGGAAAAAAATGTTTCCGCTCATCCTCCGGATCTTCCGGGCTCCGGAAGTACCGCTCCATAATGCGGTACTACCGCTCGGTGCGGTAGTTTCCGGCATTCAAGTCGCCGGTACTTCCGTTCCCGCAAGAGTTCAGGTGCATCCGCGGGTGCTATCTGGAAAAAAGGATCCGCTCGAAAATCGGATCTTTCGTTCGCCGGTTCTACCCCTTCTGGGCGCGGAACTACCACTCTCCGGTAGTTCTGACGTTCAAAACTGCGGTACTACCGCTCGTCCAGACAGAGCACAAGCTTAGTATTAAAATGGATTTTGATGAATGCAAGTTTCTAATGTTGATCCAAATGGCACAAAATTTGTATTCAAGCTACTTGCCAAGATCCCTCTTGATGGTACGATTATCTACCCTATAATCCGGTCTTCCACCTTTCACCTAAGACCGGTAAAAATTAAAAGAGATCCTATGCTAAGTATACCTTTGTCTTGAGCCAATTTGGGTCTTCATATATATCCTTTGGCTTGCATCTTGTCGTTCAGATGTGGACTAACCCTTCGCATGCTCATAAAACACGTTAGTCCCATATTCACATAATTTTCATTAATTACCAAAACCATTTTTAGGGGCCTAGATGCTTTCAGACTTCTATGGCACCAAAAGCCCGATAAGACACTCTATTCTTAAAGATGTGACCTAAACCACTTAGGACAACGTCGCGGTTTTGCAAACTACCATTTCACCTAGTATTGGATAATTTTCTCCATTGCGACCCGCTAATCTTCATGAATATGTGATGTCCAATGTTTTGTCACCAAGATTGTATGCCTGCTCTAGGGCCATAAGCACTTGAGACACCCGAGTCATATGGCACACCACATCACACCATAGCCCCTGATGCCTAATCACTTATTGCCAAGATCATACGTCTGCTCTGAGAACTATCATCACTTGAAATGCACAAGTTCAATTGGCACACTACATGCATAGACTTGCCTCTTCACGATCTATGCCTTCTCTGGTGTTTCTCCACTTGAGATGATGCTCCACCCAAACTTACACGACACGTCATGGCCACTAAGCCTCGGTCTTGCCGCTGGCCATAACAATCACCAAGCACCTGCATATCTGAGCACAAATAACTTACACTTGACTCTCATTAGCACAACACATGCATAGATTTACACCATGACTCACACTTGTATGGACATCCTATGACTAACACTTACATGGATCGCCTCCATGACTAACTCAAGCCAAGAACAACTCAACACACTCAAGTCAACCTCTCTCGACAATAGGGGCCAATCTGACCTTGGCCACCAAGCCGGTCAGACCGCCTAGCACAATGTCAATTAGACTGCTCGACACACATCGGTCAGACTAGCATTACAAGGCCGATCAGACCGCTCCTCACAACTCTACACAGACCTCTTTCAAAATAGCTACCGCCAACAAAAGATCGGTACTATCGCTCACCAGTTAGGCTGCCATCACAGCTGATTAGACCACAGGTTGGTCCAACAGGAAAAGTTAGAGATTAAATGGCATAAAATCAAACTCAAACTTCAATATCAAAGCATAAGCAAAGTCAAATACTCATTACAACATAGAATAACCTACACATGGTCTTACAGAGAGTTCTAAAATTTAGGAATTTGATCGTAGATTGGGTAAACTGGTCCTAAGTCAGTGCATTCATGTTGCATGAATTATGTTTAATCTAACATGGGTCAATTTGTGAAGAACTTGTGTCTAAAATAATTTCTTGGTCTTTAGATGTGCAGAGAAGTTTGGAGTCAACAATGGTCAACGACAAGAACCGGAACTACGTTTATGGAGGAGCCGAGGTTCAAAACGGGCAAGGATGCTATGTAAGATGATCAAGCTCAAACATGGCATAAGGAAGGCATGAAATATTGAAGAGAAGGTTTGAGCGACGGGTTGCACCAAGTGGCTTGGTCGATCCAAGTGAAATATGGTCGGGTGCAAACTAGAGTGGAAGAGACTTACTGATGCGTGGAAAGCCATTGATGCACCTAAACGTGGCAAGTACAGCGATTACTTGCAAGGGAAAGAGAAGACCGGGTTAAGATGAGGATGTTTTGGTAGTTGGCCAAATATTAAAAACTTCGTTAGATCGAAACCTCGAAGCTTGGAAAAGTGGTTTGGTCAAGGAGATATTGAGAAAATCAAGTTGATCAAAAGCTAATGACTTAGCAGGTTCAGACTCATGTGGTCGAGTGTAAAACCCATATTATATGGGGTTAACAGATTTTCTCTAATTATGCTAATGGATAGTATTCATTAGGATCAGATGTTAACTGGTTGCTCCATCTATATAATGGGTTAGGGATAGAGGCTTGCTAGCTAACCATCTCAACCATTTCATTCTTGAGTTCTTGAGTTAGAGTTTGAGAGAGAAGAGTGAGTATTATGGTGTATTCTCTTGTACTCCTCATGGAGTAGCTATGGAACCTTCATCCTCAAGTAGCAGTTGAGAGTCCATGTGGAGGTGACCACATATTTGTGATGAGTAATTGACTCTTGTTTTAGAAAGTTTGAGTTTGGGTTGGGCTCTTCCTGCCAAGTCATAGCCTTAGAAGTGATCGGAATCGCCTTCTGTGCAAAGTCGTAGCTTCTGACTGTGGTCGTAGGCTCTTACGACCACATTGGTTGTGGTCGGAAGCCTGTCGGGCAGGTTATGAACTTATTGTCGTCAATCGGGAGCCAGCCGGGTTGTTTACGACCACTCTATCAGCAGTCGAAAGCCGGAAAACAATGTTTTACTCTTTCTGGCCGTGGTCGGAAGGCTGTACGACCACATGGCGTTTACGACCACTCTGACCTTGGTCGTAGGTCACCAGGGAAGTCTACGACTGGTTTTGCCGTGGTTGAAAATCTATTCGACCACGTTGGCCGTGGTCGAAGCCTAGTACGACCACGTTTGGTCGTGGTCAAAGGCAGTTACGACCACACTGACGGAGAACGCGGTCGTAAGGCGTAGTCGGTGGTCGAAAGCAGTCATACGACCACGTTGTCGCAGACTTCACTTCCTAAGAACGAAAGCGGGTTTCGACCACGTTATGGGCGAACATGGTCGTAGCTCGGTCGGATGCGGTCAGACGAGCTTGGAGCGTGGTCGCAAGTGGGCGACTGCGGTCGGAAGTGTTCAAACGTTGTTGGAAGGGCTTCGACCACAGTGAACCAAGTCGTACGTGATCGAGAAGGGTTTCGACCACGGTGGAAAGCGATGAACGTGGTCGGAAAGTGGTTCGACCACGATGGAATCTCTGGTTTTGGTCGTAGTCTCTGGGAACCGGTCGTATGGACTTCGGAGGTAGTCGTATCATCTTGCGATATGGTCGTAGGACTTAAGAAAGTCTTGATCTATGGTTTCGACCAGTCATAAGTTGGTACAACTTGGTCGGTAAGTTGGAACTGAAACTTGTGATGGTCGTAGCAAGCTTTAAGGCGGTCGTAAGGACCACTGGGGTGGTCGTATGGTCTATGGTAACGATCGTAGGTCTTGAGAATTAATGTTTAAGTATTTTTGACCGATCGTAGTGAATGTACGACCTTGTGAAGCATGATTTGAGTTCCTTTTATGCAGATGTCTGTACACATTGTGTTGTGCGGTGCTATGTAACGGTTTGCTTGTCTATGTGGCTGCAGGACTTCGGAGCTATTTCATGGTGAGGCGTGGGAGGACCGGGACTAGGCACAGGAGGTGTTGAGGTCCAGACGGTCGGAGACGCCAAAGATGATCAATGCTGGTGAGGTGGTTGTGAGCCGGGAGACAAGGAACCGGAGCTAGAGTTACCGGAAGTGGACACGACGGGCAACGGTGAGGTGGACCGGGACTAGGCTCAGGGAGGAGATAAGGTACAGTCGGTCAGGTGCCGGGTGAGGTCGTGCGCAGTGGAACGGACTGGGACTAGGCTCTGGAGGAGTTGAGGTCCGATCGGTCTGGAGGAGTTTATGACTAGGATCTTGAGACAAGTCTTGGTGAGGCTTGGAGTGGTCGGGACTAGACATGGGAGATGTTGAGGTCCAGAACGACTGGGTGAAGCCGAAGAAGACTAGGGGCTCAAGGTGGTTGCAAGCGTGATCGGCAAGGCAGGAGGAAGCTTCCGGGAAGGCAGTGGAGTGGCATTTTGGAGAAATGCGGAAAGCTGCAAAGGGAAGCTGTGTCTCTGCCAATGCACAGGAGTTGTTGGCACTAACGGGCAAAGCAGTGGAGCCGTTGGGTGTAACGGGTAAAGCACTGGAGCTCGTTCTCGCTAGTGGGTAAAGTGAGTTGAAAACCCGGTGTTAGGTGGGGGTTTGCGGGTTTTCCCCCTCTTTGGTGTGTGAGTGTGTGGCTATAAATAGAGAGGGTAGAGCTCGGGTACTTGAGAGATTCTGATCCCCGAGTTGCTCTGTTCTTTCTTTGTTATTTGTGAGTATGTGGGTTCTCGGGATGGAGCAAGTGTGCTCATGTATCTCCCAGTTGGAGTGGCTGTAGAAACCTCCATTATCAATCATTCATCTCTCTTCCTCTATTTGTTTTCTGTCGTCTTGAGATGTTGTGATTGACTTGTTTGCGATCTGTTTTGAGAGCTTGGACTTCTTGCTATCCTTTTCTCTCCTCTCTTCTTCGTGAGTCTGCTTTCGTCTTTGTGTGCTTTGATTAGCTCAGAACTGGGAATCTGTCTCAAGGCCACTTGGCCAGTTCATTCCCGAGAGCAGGAGTCGAATTAGAGAAGTTCACTTTACCGGATGATTGTGCGCCTCGAGTCCGTCTGTTCTTAGTTCTTCCTCTCAGTTATCACTGTTTGATTTCTTTTGTCGGCTCAGGCAAGTGTTCGACCACGTGGTGTTCGACCATCAGTTGGCTTACGACCACGTGTGTTCGATCGAAGAAGCTAGTTCTTTCGCCCGATTTGTCGTGTGAGTACTTGGGGAGTTTTTAGAAGGCACCATTCACCCCCCCCCCCTCTGTTGCCATTTCGGTCCTACAATTGGTATCAGAGCCGGTTAGCTCTTTTCAATAGATCTTAACCGGTCTCAAGAGCCATGGCGACGGACAAGTACTCGACCAAACCTCCCGTCTTTGATGGCCTGGATTATCCCTTCTGGAAGAGCCGAATGGAAACATATATCCAGGCTCAGGGGTATGCCATTTGGCGGAAGGTGAAGGTCAGATTCGTTGTTCCTGCCGATGAGAACATCAATGTGGCAAACATACCCGATGTTGAGGCAAATGCGAAGGCAAGGAACATCATTATCCAGGGCTTGAGTAGAAGCGAGTTCGATCGCATCTCTCACCTGTCGTCCGCTTACGACATCTGGGTGACCCTTGATGCATACCATGAGGGCACCACCCAGATTAAGACGGTCCGACAGGACCAGTTCAAGCGCGAATACAACAAATTCGAGATGCTTGCTGGAGAGTCCCTGGATGAGTGCTTTTCGCGATTTCACAAAATCTTGAGCAACCTCCGAGCGGTCGGTCTTACATACCCCGACTCGGATAACGCTCGCCAAATGCTCGCGGCACTCGATCTTCGTGTCTGGGAAATGAAAGTGACCACCATCAAAGACACGACAGACCTCTCGACCCTGACTCTTGACGCGCTGTACTCGCGCCTCAAGACTCACGAGATTGACGTTGTCTCTCGACGGTCGAAGTCACAGTCGATGGCTTTGGTCACCGATCCCGTTTCTTCTTCCGGGCTCTCTTCGGATTCTTTTTGCGGTTTCTCCCTTGCTGCTCTCTGTGACATAACTGATGATCAGTTAGAACAGCTTGCGGATGATCAGCTGGCCCTCCTAGCCCGAAGGTTTTCCCATGCCTACAAGGGTAGGAGAGACAGAAAGAGAGGAGGACCCGTGATTTGCTTCGAGTGTGGTGGCCCCAACCACATTCGAGCGAACTGTCCCAAGCTGGAGAAGGGCAAGAACGACTACGGCGGTTCAGGCAAAAACGACTACACCGACAAGAACCGCAACAAGAAGACTCCAGCTCAGACGCCGGGAAAGAAGAAGTTCCGCAACTTCGGGAAGGCCAAGAAGCTCTTCCACCGCGTCCTCACCGCCTTCGACGACCTCGACCTCAGCGAGGTGGAGGGATGGAGCGACGACGACGGGACGGGTGACCAAGAGCCCAAGGATGGCGGCGACGACTTCTCCGGCATGTGCTTCATGGCCCTCGAGGGCGAACTCAGCGACAGCGAGCTGTACTCCGACTCGGACGAGGTATGTCCCTCCTATGACCAACTTAATGAAGCTTTCCTTAAGCTAGGAGGTTTTCATGCTAGAGCTAGGACTAGGTGTACCGAGTTAGAGAAGGAAGTAGATAGACTGTCACGGGAGCTTACTTCTCTTACATCTGCTCCCTCCCGTGACGACTGTGATACATGCTGTGCTTTGCTGGGTGATTTGGAGAAGTTAAGGACTTCGCATGATAGTGTGTCCTCCGAGCTTGATTCTATTAAGGTGGAGAATGTTAGTCTGCTTGCTGAGTTAGAGTTGAGTAGGATGGCTGTTACCCTACTTACTACTGATGAGACTACTTCTCCCACCTCATGTGAGGTTAAGGACATTGCTGCTAGAGGACCTTATGCCATGCTTCTTGATCTGCCCGAGTCTTGTGAAAACTGCAATAATTTGAAGATGAACTTAAAACGGGCAGATCATAAAATTGCTGAATTGCGTGCTTCTTTACTTGAGCCCATTGATTCATGTTTGAATTGTCCTAGATTAACTGCTGAACTTGAATCTGTCTCAAAACAGTTTCAAGATATGATTGATCATGATAGGAAGTTGGCTCAGTATGCTTCTAAGGAACCTGTTAGCTCACCATGCAAAAACTGTGACAAACTAAAATCTGATTTGATTGCATTGGATGAGAAATGTGTGAAGCTAACTAAGGACTTACTAGAGAAGCAACCATCAGCTTGTATTGTTTGTGCTGAGAAGGGGGAGAAGCCCCAGGGTAAGGGTGAGACGCCTAGAGACGCGAACCAACCTGCTAGTAGTAGGACTGTCCCCTCAGAGTCGGCTGTGCGTGCACAAGCCATTCTTTCCTCTACTATTGGTTCTTCTTCTGCTCCCTTACCTCCTGCTGTTTCCTCTTCTCCCTGCTCTTCTTGCACCTCTCTCTTTCGGGAGTGTCAGTATCTTATGAACACTCTCGAGAGATTTGTAGGAGGCAAGAAGAAGCTTAATCTCATTCTAGACCAATCCAAGATTTGTAAGTTCAATCAGGGTCTAGGATATGATTATTATGAGGACATGAGGAAGCATCCACCTGCCGTGCTCAGACCCATAGCACCAGGTGCGATCGAGACCGAGCCCAGGACCGAGAAAGTCCAATTTAAGTCAGCGGGCTATGTCCAGGGGATTTCTGACAGCAAGGTGGTTGCACCTGCTGCTCCGGCCTCTCAGAAGGCGAAGCCTCCCCGTGCTACTTCTACCTCTCAGAGGATGAAGTATCACTGCACCTTCTGTCAGAAGGATGGACACACGGTTGATCGATGCTTCAGGCGCGCCAAGATCGCGCGTAGAGACCGTGTTGAGTCCCTTAGGGGTATTCAGGGTCAGCCCCAGATCCTGAGTGCACCTAAGACCAACACGAGGTCTAGGTTTGCTCCTGTTACGGAGTTTAGGCAGCATAGAGGACTTGGTTTTTCTGAGTTTTCTGTTCTCCGTCCTCATGCTGCCTCTGGTCGTGACTTCCGCCGTCCTGAGGGTAGATCTCGTTTCCCCCATCGAGACAGTTACCCGCGGCATGATCAGCGTGTTGCCGGTGTTCCGACTCGCTCTCCCGTAGCAGCCGGACCCCGCAACAGCTCCAGGTCTGCTCACAGACCTTCTGCTTCTTTGAGTCTCAGAGAGCGTAGGGTAGATAGAGGTCAGTCGTGCTTGACTACTTCATCTGCTCGACGTGTTGTTCAGTATTGGGTGCCAAAATCACTCTTGATTTACCCCAGTACTGAGACTTTACTCTCTGCTTGACTCAGGTTCGCCGGGCAGGGAAGGGAAAGGTTTGGCTTGTAGACTCCGGGTGTTCACGACACATGACCGGAGACTCCCGTTGGTTTTCTTCCCTTGCCCGTGCTCCAGGTGATGAGACGATCACCTTCGGAGATGCTTCATCTGGGCGCGTCATCGCCAAAGGTACTGTGCGCATTAATGATTCTTTCATTTTGAAAGATGTAGCCTTGGTTAGTAAGCTGCAGTACAATTTGCTTTCAGTCTCTCAGCTTACCGATGACGGTTTCGAGGTGAGCTTTAAGAAGAATGCTTGTAAAATTGTTGATTCTTCGGGTAGTCTGGTTTGCGTGATTTCTCGTTATGGGAGGATCTTTCGTGCTGTTTTTTCTGAGTCTTCTAGCGATCCTCTCAGGTGTTTAGTTGCTTCTGAGTCCCGCGACCTTTCTTTCTGGCATAGGAGACTTGGTCATATTGGATTTGATCATTTGACTCGAGTTAGCGGCCACGATCTCATTCGTGGTCTGCCGAAACTCAAGATGGTCAAAGATCTTGTTTGCACTCCATGCCGGCACGGCAAGATGGTTGCCGCTTCTCATCCTCCGGTCACAGTTACTATGACCGATGCACCGGGACAGCTGCTCCATATGGACACAGTTGGACCAGCTCGAGTGCAGTCAGCAGGAGGGAAGTGGTATGTTCTTGTTGTGGTCGATGACTTCTCGAGGTATTCTTGGGTGTTTTTCTTAGCCTCGAAGGATGAGACGTTTTCACATTTCCGAGGTCTTTTCAGTAGGCTTTCCGTTGAGCTCCCAGGTGCCTTACGAGCGATCCGCAGTGACAATGGCACGGAGTTCAAGAATTCCTACTTTGAGAGTTTCTGTGGTGAGACAGGTGTAGAGCACCAGTTCTCTTTTCCATACGTCCCTCAGCAGAATGGCGTTGTGGAGAGGAAGAACCGTACCTTGGTCGAGATGGCCAGGACGATGCTTGATGAGTACTCTACACCGCGGAAGTTTTGGGCTGAGGCTATAGCCACCGCGTGCCATGTCTCAAATCGAGTATTTCTTAGGGCACACTTGCACCGCACTTCTTATGAGTTGAGATACGGGCGAAAGCCCAGCGTCTCTCATTTTCGTGTGTTTGGTTGCAAGTGCTTTATTCTGAAGTCCGGGAACCTAGACAAGTTCGAGTCACGTTCTTGTGATGGAATCTTTCTAGGTTACTCGCCTTCTTCGCGGGCTTATAGGGTCTGGAACTGCGAGTCTAGTAAAATGGTAGAGACCTGTGAGGTGACCTTTGACGAGGCCAGTCCGGGGACTAGGCCCGATATCTCAGGTTCTTTAGAGCAGTCCGAGACCATCTTTGTGGATGATGAGGATGATGGAGACGACGGTTGTCTACCTGATCCTGTCCCTCATCCACCCCTTGAGGTGCCGTCTTCCACCGCACCTCGAGGTGATCAGCCCATGCCTTCTGCTTCTTCTGGAGCTGGTGGCTCTGTTCCTACCTCGTCAGCTCATGAGGTAGAGGCCACTTCTTCATCTCATCCTGGACCTCCTAGACATATCCAGAAAGCTCATCCTTCAGAGCAGATCATTGGAGACCTTTTCGAGCGTGTTACCCGCTCAAAATCTGACTTATCTCAATTCTGTCTCCATTCTGCTTTCATTGCCTCCCTTGAGCCCAAAGATGTCTCTCATGCTTTATCTGATGAGTCTTGGGTCAATGCCATGCATGAGGAGCTAGAAAATTTCGAGAGGAACAAGGTCTGGTTGCTTGTCGAGCCCCCGCGAGGTCACAATATTATTGGGACTAAGTGGGTGTTCAAGAACAAGCAGAGCGAGGATGGAGTGGTTATTCGAAACAAGGCTAGACTGGTTGCTCAGGGGTTCTCCCAGGTTGAAGGTCAAGATTTCGAGGAAACCTTTGCCCCTGTAGCTAGACTTGAAGCCATTAGAATCCTGCTTGCCTTTGCAGCTTCTAAGGGTTTCAAGCTTTACCAGATGGACGTCAAGAGTGCCTTTCTCAATGGTCTTATTGAGGAAGAGGTCTACGTCCGACAGCCTCCTGGTTTCGAAAACCCCAAATACCCAAACCATGTCTTCAAGCTTTCCAAAGCATTGTATGGACTTAAGCAGGCCCCCAGGGCTTGGTATGAGAGGCTTAAGTCCTACTTGTTGAGTCATGGGTTTGAAATGGGTAAAGTTGATAAGACCTTGTTCATCCGCCGGCTTGGCGCTGACCTTCTGCTCGTCCAGATCTATGTGGATGACATTATCTTTGGCGGCTCTTCCCATACTCTGGTTTCCCAGTTCTCGGATGTCATGAGCACCGAGTTTGAAATGAGTATGATGGGTGAGTTGACCTTCTTCCTTGGCTTCCAAATTAAGCAGACTCGGGAGGGTACATTTCTTCATCAAGGAAAGTACACTCGTGACCTCCTGAAGCGCTTCGATATGAGTGATGGTAAGCCGGTGTCAACTCCCATGGCTTTGACAGCCTATCTTGACCCAGATGAGGATGGCGAGCCAGTTGATCAGAAAGAGTTCAGAAGTATGATCGGCTCCCTTCTTTACCTCACTGCCTCGAGACCAGACATACACTTCTCCGTGTGTCTGTGTGCTCGTTTTCAGGCTTCTCCTCGCGTATCTCACCGTCAGGCGGTGAAGCGCATCTTTCGGTACCTTCGAGCTACCATTGACTATGGTATCTGGTACTCTTCCTCATCCTGTCTTTCCTTGAGAGCCTTTTCGGATGCAGACTTCGCTGGCTGTAGGATAGATAGGAAGAGCACTTCCGGCACCTGCCAATTCATTGGCACTTCTCTCGTTTCCTGGTCTTCAAGGAAGCAGTCTGGTGTGGCACAGTCCACTGCAGAGGCCGAGTACGTTGCTGCAGCCAGTTGCTGTAGCCAGGTACTTTGGATGGTTTCGACCCTACGGGACTTTGGGTTAGCTTTAGACAGTGTTCCACTCTTTTGTGATAACACGTCTGCTATCAACATTGCTAAGAACCCAGTGCAGCACTCTCGGACCAAGCATATTGATATTCGCTTCCACTTCCTTAGAGACCATGTAGAGAAAGGTGACATAGTGCTCCAGTTTGTGGAGAGTGACCACCAGTTGGCTGATATCTTCACCAAGCCTTTGGATAGTTCGAGGTTTTCAGCTCTGCGGGGAGAGCTTGGGGTGGTGTGTCCTTACGGATTGTAGTGAGGAGGAGCTTTGGGCTTTACTGCTTTACTATATTGATTATGCTTCTGTCTCATTTCTGTTGCATTGCATTTGCGGGTGCATTTGGGTTTAGTCCTTCCAGCATAGGTTAGAGTGCTTCTCTTGCCGAAATGCTTAGACTTCTAACTCTTATCTTGTGCTTCCAGGATTAGCTATTTCTTATCTCACTAGGTTGAGCTCACTCACTTCTTGTAGGTTCTAGCGAGGGTTGGGCCACCCTCGGGTAGACAGGGTACGTGTTTGCTCTCTAGTGTGTGTTCGACGATCAGCTGTTAGTCCTGGAGTCATTTGGGGTAGATGAGAGTCAGTTTAAGCCATAGTTGCTTCTATATCTTTTCTATGCTTTAAGGACTGCCTATTTGGTTTTCTTTGCCAGCTTCTCGATTCTATTGCTTTGGTTCAGGGGGAGTTCAATTGGGAGCTTCTGGAGCTTAATTCTGACTTAACTCAACTTGAACTAAAAGTTGCATGTCATGTTTAGGGGGAGCTGGATCTTTCGTGCATTTTCAGCATTCTAGTATTGTAATATAACTACATTGAGCCTTGATTATTATCCTGTTATGACATGTTTACAATGCTTTACACCTTGCCATGATTTGTGCTTTATATGCTAGATTGATCATGACTTCATATGTGTAGACTAGCTTTTACCATGATAAGTTAATTAAAATTGCCAAACTTGAAGTAAAACTTGTCATGCTAGCATTTGAGTTTAGTCTTTCTGGAGCTATCTCTGTATGATTCATGCCATGTCAACTAGGCTTAGCTGAGCGTTGAATCTTTTATTGAGCCTTAGATTGAGCTATTTTAGTCTCTTGATGTAGCATGAGGTAGTACAACATATTTACAAAGCAAAAAGATCTCTTTTGTGCGAAAAAAACTGATTTCACCAATTCTTTCTCATGAGACGGCTTGCCATTGCACTATGCATGAACTCAGGGGGAGTTTTGGATGACCTAGACTATCTTCTTAAGCTTCTCGCTTGGAGTAGTCGCATAAGGCTTGAGATCTAGCACAAAAATGTGCGAAAAAACTGATTTCACCAATTCCTTCTCATGAGACGGCTTGCCATTGCACTAGGCATGAACTCAGGGGAGTTTTGGATGACCTAGACTATCTTCTTAAGCTTCTCGCTTGAAGTAGTCGCATAAGGCTTGAGATCTAGCACATAAAAAATTGGGTTGGAAACGACCATGAGCTTTAAAAAGAAAATATTTCATGTGCTCAATTTGCTTAAGCTACAAAAAGAACCAAGTACTTGCGCCAATGTTTCATTCTTGAGCATAGCACTCTAGTTGGTCTCAATATTAGCTTCTTGGTTCCGCTTAGCTTACTTGACATGGCCGGCATCATCCTTGGGTATCTCTAGTTAGACTTTACCTCTTGATGACTTGACATTCTCACTTAATGCACTATATTTCAGATTGTCATCTATGTGTTCTAGCTAGCTTATACATGTCATGTCATGATCTAGATAGCTTTTTATAGAGTTATGGCTTGGTGTATCTCATTATGGTCAATATGGATAATTCTCATGGCTCTAAATGCTTAAAATAAACAAACTTCAGCCATATTCATCCATTGACATGTCATATTCTCTCTATTGCATCTTGATGCGTTTATTGCCAAAAGGGGGAGAATAGAGAAGAAAAAGTCTGTTGGGAACAGTTTAGAGCTTTGGAGATCAATTTGCTCTTTCAGTTGTTGCTCTAATGTTCCTTCTGTCGACATGGTCATTAGCTGCTCCATTCTCTTTCTTTGGACCATGTTGGATTCTTAAAACTCAAACTCATCTTCATGGTTTTTCTGGGTTTGTCAATATACTCATCAAGGGGGAGATTGAGAGTCCATGTGGAGGTGACCACATATTTGTGATGAGTAATTGACTCTTGTTTTAGAAAGTTTGAGTTTGGGTTGGGCTCTTCCTGCCAAGTCATAGCCTTAGAAGTGATCGGAATCGCCTTCTGTGCAAAGTCGTAGCTTCTGACTGTGGTCGTAGGCTCTTACGACCACATTGGTTGTGGTCGGAAGCCTGTCGGGCAGGTTATGAACTTATTGTCGTCAATCGGGAGCCAGCCGGGTTGTTTACGACCACTCTATCAGCAGTCGAAAGCCGGAAAACAATGTTTTACTCTTTCTGGCCGTGGTCGGAAGGCTGTACGACCACATGGCGTTTACGACCACTCTGACCTTGGTCGTAGGTCACCAGGGAAGTCTACGACTGGTTTTGCCGTGGTTGAAAATCTATTCGACCACGTTGGCCGTGGTCGAAGCCTAGTACGACCACGTTTGGTCGTGGTCAAAGGCAGTTACGACCACACTGACGGAGAACGCGGTCGTAAGGCGTAGTCGGTGGTCGAAAGCAGTCATACGACCACGTTGTCGCAGACTTCACTTCCTAAGAACGAAAGCGGGTTTCGACCACGTTATGGGCGAACATGGTCGTAGCTCGGTCGGATGCGGTCAGACGAGCTTGGAGCGTGGTCGCAAGTGGGCGACTGCGGTCGGAAGTGTTCAAACGTTGTTGGAAGGGCTTCGACCACAGTGAACCAAGTCGTACGTGATCGAGAAGGGTTTCGACCACGGTGGAAAGCGATGAACGTGGTCGGAAAGTGGTTCGACCACGATGGAATCTCTGGTTTTGGTCGTAGTCTCTGGGAACCGGTCGTATGGACTTCGGAGGTAGTCGTATCATCTTGCGATATGGTCGTAGGACTTAAGAAAGTCTTGATCTATGGTTTCGACCAGTCATAAGTTGGTACAACTTGGTCGGTAAGTTGGAACTGAAACTTGTGATGGTCGTAGCAAGCTTTAAGGCGGTCGTAAGGACCACTGGGGTGGTCGTATGGTCTATGGTAACGATCGTAGGTCTTGAGAATTAATGTTTAAGTATTTTTGACCGATCGTAGTGAATGTACGACCTTGTGAAGCATGATTTGAGTTCCTTTTATGCAGATGTCTGTACACATTGTGTTGTGCGGTGCTATGTAACGGTTTGCTTGTCTATGTGGCTGCAGGACTTCGGAGCTATTTCATGGTGAGGCGTGGGAGGACCGGGACTAGGCACAGGAGGTGTTGAGGTCCAGACGGTCGGAGACGCCAAAGATGATCAATGCTGGTGAGGTGGTTGTGAGCCGGGAGACAAGGAACCGGAGCTAGAGTTACCGGAAGTGGACACGACGGGCAACGGTGAGGTGGACCGGGACTAGGCTCAGGGAGGAGATAAGGTACAGTCGGTCAGGTGCCGGGTGAGGTCGTGCGCAGTGGAACGGACTGGGACTAGGCTCTGGAGGAGTTGAGGTCCGATCGGTCTGGAGGAGTTTATGACTAGGATCTTGAGACAAGTCTTGGTGAGGCTTGGAGTGGTCGGGACTAGACATGGGAGATGTTGAGGTCCAGAACGACTGGGTGAAGCCGAAGAAGACTAGGGGCTCAAGGTGGTTGCAAGCGTGATCGGCAAGGCAGGAGGAAGCTTCCGGGAAGGCAGTGGAGTGGCATTTTGGAGAAATGCGGAAAGCTGCAAAGGGAAGCTGTGTCTCTGCCAATGCACAGGAGTTGTTGGCACTAACGGGCAAAGCAGTGGAGCCGTTGGGTGTAACGGGTAAAGCACTGGAGCTCGTTCTCGCTAGTGGGTAAAGTGAGTTGAAAACCCGGTGTTAGGTGGGGGTTTGCGGGTTTTCCCCCTCTTTGGTGTGTGAGTGTGTGGCTATAAATAGAGAGGGTAGAGCTCGGGTACTTGAGAGATTCTGATCCCCGAGTTGCTCTGTTCTTTCTTTGTTATTTGTGAGTATGTGGGTTCTCGGGATGGAGCAAGTGTGCTCATGTATCTCCCAGTTGGAGTGGCTGTAGAAACCTCCATTATCAATCATTCATCTCTCTTCCTCTATTTGTTTTCTGTCGTCTTGAGATGTTGTGATTGACTTGTTTGCGATCTGTTTTGAGAGCTTGGACTTCTTGCTATCCTTTTCTCTCCTCTCTTCTTCGTGAGTCTGCTTTCGTCTTTGTGTGCTTTGATTAGCTCAGAACTGGGAATCTGTCTCAAGGCCACTTGGCCAGTTCATTCCCGAGAGCAGGAGTCGAATTAGAGAAGTTCACTTTACCGGATGATTGTGCGCCTCGAGTCCGTCTGTTCTTAGTTCTTCCTCTCAGTTATCACTGTTTGATTTCTTTTGTCGGCTCAGGCAAGTGTTCGACCACGTGGTGTTCGACCATCAGTTGGCTTACGACCACGTGTGTTCGATCGAAGAAGCTAGTTCTTTCGCCCGATTTGTCGTGTGAGTACTTGGGGAGTTTTTAGAAGGCACCATTCACCCCCCCCCCCCTCTGTTGCCATTTCGGTCCTACAGCAGTATAATTAACTTTACTCATTTCTCAGGAAGTGTTCTTGTTTTAGTTGATTTGCTCTTATTCTTGTTGGTTATTTGCCTATTCTCTTCTTGATCTTACTGCGTGCAAAAAACGTGTTGGTGATGGAGATGACTCATGTAGATCAAATCATATCCATCTAGGCACTGTGATTAGATTTTGAAGTTGCTTAGTTCTAAATTGATTTGGAGCATTTCTTGAACAATATTGATCCGACGTTTTGACTTTGATTCTTTGTCTAGTCTTGCTTACTATGACACATATCCCTTTTAGAGTCATCTTTTTTGTTCTTAACCTACGAGCAAGTCAGTTCTCAAGTTTTTTAGGTTTGCATAGTTTTGATATAACTATGCATGTTTTGATAAAATATTGGAAATTTGGTCAAGATCAATACGATTCTTGGATAGAATAGGTTCTTGAGACCCTCAGCAAGGTGTGTGCAAAGCTTTACCTTATTTAGACATAAAGTTTGAAGTTTACACCAAATTACTTTTTGGCTCAAGTTCTTTTTTTTTGTTCTAAAATAAAAGAGCAGTCACACCGTTTCTAGACTTGAGCAGACCGGTAGTTTAGCCAAACAAACCATCCACCAATCAGACCGAGTGGTGGTCAGGTTAGATATCAATTTTATATGTTTTTGCTGTTTTAGGCCATTGTTTGGAGTTAGATTATCAAATCTATAAACGTAACTTTTCAGTTATTAGAGCGAAACATTTCTGGATACTTGTGAAATAATTTGAGAAGACATGTTCACTCCTCTTGCATTACCGATCCTGCACCCCAAAACCCTAAACTCCAAGAAAATTGCAATTATAGGACAGCAAACAATGCGCTTCGCAATTATAGGACTCCAAACATCGACTTCGTTAAAATAACCCTTGAAACGTTGGCTTCTTGTTTTTCATGACATTTGGTGTATTAAGTCTCTTTTCTCATCTAAATACATGTATTTGTTACCCAAAGTGACCCTTTTGCCCTTCAGCCATTACGTATATTTGTTGTGCCCTTTTTCATGACTTCGTTAAATTATCAACGATACGTAATGGCTGAAGGGCAAGAGGGTCACTTTGGGTAATAAATACATGTATTTAGATGAGAAAAGAGACTTAATACACAAAATGTCATGAAAAACAAAAAGCCAACGTTTCAAAGGTCATTTTAACGAAGTCGATGTTTGAAGTCCTATAATTGCGAAGCGCATTCTTTGCTGTCCTATAATTGCAATTTTCCCCTAAACTCCACATCGCCTCTTCGCTTCTCCATATTTACTCGCCCACCCAGAAGCTACTCCACCGCAGCCGCAGGAACCCCGATGGCGAGCAGCATTGGCGACAGCGGCAGCAGCGGCCGTGGCTCCCGGGCGCGGATGCCGGCGGGCGGGATTGAGGACGCGCAGAAGAGGATGCTGGAGCGAGGGGAGCAGCGGGCGGCGGTCGAGACGGCTAGGGCTTCGGCCGGTGCTTCGCAGTCGGGCGGTATGGCACTCTGATCCCCCCCTGTGCTTGCTTTGCTTGTCGCTTCGGTTCCCGCTCATACATTATTGCGATGCTCTTATGGTTGCTGTTCAGATATGCGTTTTTGTTTGTGATGTTAGATTTATGCAGGGACGATCGATAAGATACGTGAACTGGAGAAGCTTTGCATCTCTGGTGTTGAATCTCTAGTATTTGGCATGAATTTTTTGGTTTGTTTCAGTTGCTTGGAAATGTCGTGGAGGTGATTGGGAACTAGTGTTATCCTTGCAAGTTGATGGGTAGTATTGTATGGGCTCGATGTCGCCATGAATAGGTATTGGAGCTGCTTAGCAATGTTGTGATGATGGGGGCAGCTGAAAATATATCACTGATTGGGAGCCATGCCTTATGGACTTAAGTAATGTAGTGCAATTAGTAAGGCATTTACTTAGCCCGTGCTGATTCTGTCTGGAAAGATCATGTCAATTTTGTTGTGGAGCAACCAGTTGGTCATCCTAATGCATGTGGATGATGTAGGCATTGGCAATTAGCCTCTAATCGTGCTTGCTAGTGTCTCTAGTGTTTCAAGGATGAGGGCTTAATGTGCATTAGCAATATTATTAGATTTTTTGCGCTAATTTTGTTGAATGAGATAACAAAGTTGACAAATCGATCAATTGCCAGTCACCTCCATTGTTATTACTATATACACTCTTCCCATAATCCAATATTCTAGTAACCAGCAATGTGGTAGCACTAGTCAAGGATTTAGTCTCACTGTAGAACTTAATCAACTTATTGCTTGAGGAGACTAATATTTCGCAAAGATAGGTAGTTCTCCCAGGTCAATGTACTGACACGACATAGGCATGCTGAATGCATGGTGAGTTGTTGCTCATGCTTCCAGCAAAATGAAATCACATTATTTTATGAGTGGGAATTAGAAAAATGGCAGACACTTTAGTTAAAACAAGCAGTTATGTGAATATGTGGATAGTACAATCATGTATAAATAGTTTTCAGATTATGCTTTTTATTGAGCAACAACTTGCAATTTCGCTTGTATAATATGAAATATTTATATTGCATAGTGTTGCTTGCAATCATGGCAAGAAGCATGGGCGAAATTGGAATCATAGATGGCGTAACGAGGTGTACTTGATGCATCAACACATTGTACCCTTGACTAGATCACATTTTTGTGTATTTCTTCAGCATATTGATTTATTGTTTGGTGACATTCTGTCCCTTTAGAAA
Organism: Dendrocalamus latiflorus; assembly: GCA_017311315.1. Classification (NCBI taxonomy): domain Eukaryota; kingdom Viridiplantae; phylum Streptophyta; class Magnoliopsida; order Poales; family Poaceae; genus Dendrocalamus; species Dendrocalamus latiflorus. The sequence goes on from CM029648.1 coordinate 27,166,516, forward strand.
GTTTCAAGATATTTCTTAGGAGTGTATCAACTTTTTGAGAGGATTGATTTTTAAATAAGATAAGAGTACACCTCATGATGAAACAACCATAACAGCTTAGAAATGCTGGTGCAGTTTCTTAGGTGTGTCATAGACTCAGTTGTCATAGCATCGAGGCTAAACAGTGGGTAGCAAGTACCCTTTGTCTTGAGGACTGGGAGGAGCCAAGCGTGCTGTGTATATGAGAGTGAGGAGAGGGAATAGTTCGTTGTGAATGAATGAAGTCACATATATAGAGGAGAGTAGGATGCAATTTCCTATTTTGCCCCCTCCACCACATGACTAAGGGAGGGGCATTATGGTACATTTTGAGGTACAACTCATATGCCTGGCCTATATACATGCTCATGTTCCCTAGGGTGTACTAGTTATTCCCGACGGCCCTGGGGGTTGGGGCTCCCCTACAACAGTACTCCCTCGTCCGCAAGCTTCGAGTTCCCGTGGGGCGAGCAGACGCAATAGACTTTTGACCCACCCCCTCAGGACTCGGGATACTCAAGGTCTTCAGGTAGTGATGGTGTAGAAGTGTAAGTCGCTATTGTAGGGGAGCCCCAGCCCCTAGGGCCGTCGGGAATATCTAGTATACCCTAGGGAATATGAGTATGTATATATGCCAGACATATGAGTTGTGTCTCAAAATGTACCATAATGCCCCCTCTTAAGTCATGTGGTGGAGGGGCAAAATAGGGAATCTATGTTGCGCGGATATTTCACAAAAGTCGTGTACCAGTTTCAGATACTGTACCGAATACGGCCCCCATACGTATCCTGTCCATATCCCTTAATTTATGATTATTCAAGAAAAGAAAATAAATCCCGATACTTTGCTGATACGTTTGACCTAATAACATCCACCTTCGGCATACACACACAGATCACGTCTGCATCTCACGAGTCATGAGTGAAGTGGCATCCTTAGCGCTGCCGCTCCCTCTAGTCGCCCGCTTCCTCCTCCATCCGGTCGTCAGCTCCCCTTCCCACCCTGGCCTCGGCCCGCCGCCTCCACGCAACCAAGAGTCAGGTGACCCTACCGCCTCCACGCCTGATCTCCTTCCCTCCCCGCCAAGACACTAGTGCTTGGATCCTCGACGCTGCCCCCCCCCCCCCCCAGGATTTAACGCCTCCACGCTCCGGCGGCGGCCCCCGTCTTGAGCCCGACTGCTTGATCCCCTTCCCTCTGGCCTCCCCGTCTTGAGCCCAACTGCCCGATTCTTTTAGCTTGGCTTTCACCAACTGGGCAGGGTTGGCTTCCTGCTAATCTGAATGATGGCCATCTGTACTACTACCTTAGGTTGTGGACGGGGATTAGTGTCGTCAATTTTGTTGTGTTATACAACATTTGCAAAGAATTATACAATCAAGAAAGTCGTCGCCAGTAAATAAGGCTTTCTACTGGATTAATAAGCTCTCCCTGTTTGCATATGCTTTAAACATCCTGCTGTACTGTACTACTACTGCTAGTGCTACAAAACCGATTTTATTGATTGAGGTGTAACTGAATGTTAGCATATGCTTATTAACAGTAGCACACATGAGCCATGAAATGTTAACATATGCTTCCTGCTGTAAGCACACATTAGCCATTCTTCCTGCTGTTAGCACACATTGGCCATCACAGTGCCTTCATTAGCTTGTTTATTTGCTATATTTTGTCCTGGGTAAAGAACTATGTCTCTATGAGCTCATTCGATGTTTGAACTTGTCCCTAGCCACAGCCACCAAAAAACACTCATTATTTTCATTCTTTTGGTATGACCAATACTTTCCATCTTAATAATAGGATGAGAGATACATGGTAACATATAACCCAACGAAGGATAAAGTATATGTTTTGCTCCAGGACCAAACAAAGTCAAATGACATTCTCAAAGCTGCTTTCCATGTAAGCGTTTGTTCTTCACTGTGTTTCCATAGTTAGGGGTGTTTTGGTTCCTTTATCCTATATTCTGACATGGTGTTCTGTTGTACAGGCTCATGTTTTACTTATTTTACTAATGCATCACATGCACGGAAGCAGATGAACTCCAACCGGGCAGATCACTATGGAAACCTATACTCACGAAACATGGATTTCCTGGAAGGCTGGCACACATTGCAGAATCTTGCAAAATTGTCTCTTCCTCTTATGGAACATTCAAGAAGAAAGCAAGAGAACAGGTAAAACTCCTTTTCTTTGTGATAAATCTGCTATCTCTAGCATTCCAACTACTAGATATAAAGGTCTAAGAATTCATTTATACACACACACACACATATTATTGTATCAGTGTTTTTAGGAAAATGGCGAATCGTGGTATCACCGTATCGGGGTATCCGGGCAACATAGTAGGGAATTGCCTCCTACTCTCCTCTATATATGTGGCCTCATGGGCACTTGTAAGGTGACCTCATTCATTCACAATGAACTATAACATCTCCTCACTCTCATATACACATCATGTTTGACTCCTCCTCTTGGTCCTCAAGACAAAGGGTACTTGGTACCCACCATTTAGCCTTGATGCTATGACAATAGTATTGATTCTATGACAATAGTATTGGATAATAACAAACAATTTATTTTGCTGAAAATGCTTCTTAGTTGTTCCCTATTCAGAATGTTCTGCGTTAAGAATTCAAATGGATACCTAGTCAGGAAAAGATAGGACCTACCTGATATCAGTTGCTTTGTATTTTGGGTGCGAGACAAAGTTTGTCTTCCTGAATGTAATTAGCTTAATTCTTTGCCCCCACTTCATTTCTGCATGTGCCAGACAATGCTTAACCCCATTTGTTCTGTATAAATTAATTCATCAAGCTTGTTGAAACTAACAGCTGGGTTGGTCACATGCTTGAATTCTTGCCTCATTTTTATCCATGCACTTGTGAAACTGTGAGGAACATTTCATGCTTACCCTGGTGTGTATTTCCTCCATTGTTTTTTCCCTAACTAGCAATAACTCATTTTACCTTTGAATTAGTTTGAATACTGTCCTGAAAACAATTGTGACAGGGGCAATTAGGTCTGATTATACCTGCATGTTGGCTTAATCGAAGGTTGAATTTATGTTGTAAGTTGTAACAGTTCTAGATTAGTAACATCTTTTAAATGTTGGGCACTGAACCGTGGTATTGGAAATTAACCTAATGGTTTTCATTTCCACAGCTCTGACCTATATGTAAGCGGCCCCGTTGTTGTAAGTGAAACATCAATACGAGTACAAAGATACATAGGTTGAAGCCGTTATGCCTGTTTGACGATTCTTTCGTATATGGCTTTGATCAAACAAAAACTTTTTTTGCCATATGTCATTCTACACGTTCTGATTGAGTAATGACATGATACACAAATACTTTTGAACTTTAGATCTCTTGATTCATATACCTTTGACTTCAATTTTGAATAAAGTTGCTATTTTGGGTTATCCCTGATTATTCTTAGCTGTTTGTAGTTGGATATCAATGAACTGGACTGCTTCTATGCTGGTTGTTATGATGTTTTTTTTTGTGTAACCACTAGCTGTATATATTTCCATACTTCAAAGGGACTGATTCTCCCTTAGCAGTGTGTTCAAGCGACAATAACAGACCACCGGCAGTCTTCCGTCACCTATTGAAGGATCTTGTGAAGAAGGTGGCGAAAAGTTATTTAAATGAGTTTGTGACTGAGCAGTGCCACAATACCATACTGCATTATGCAGTTGACACTTGACACGATTATTGCCTTTGAGGGTAATCGACTACCACCAAAACTCTGATGGAGAATTATATATCTCAAATTGAAGAAAATATCAAAAATCTTGTGAAGGTATAATTTTTTTAACTTGTGGGACAAAGGCACATGCAGCAATTGTCCCTCATTTGTTTATCTATTTTTTGTTACAGCAATATGTGGACATGTTTTGGATTGGTGCCGGTGTGCTTCAGGCTTGATGTTGAAGTCCGTGTTGTATTAACATGGCCCAACGTATCGATGTTCTTAATTTACAGCATGGCATTGAATTGGTATGATCCTTGTGAGATATAGGCCCTGATCAATATGGCTTCAGCTTCTGGTTTCAGCTTATTTTTGTACTATTCATAAATTTCGTCTTTTTCTGAACTTTTGTTTTTTTTAAGTTTTTTTACCGGTTCTTTTTTTCCTCGTATTTGTTTACATTATACGTGATGGGCTAATATGTTTTTTCTATTTTTAAATTTTTTTAAATTTAATTATGGTAAATAAGCCTCTGTCAGCTACAGTGTTTTCAGCCATAAGCCATGAGGCTTTCAGCCGAACCGATCACCACCATAATGGCATGACTGATGATCATAAGTCTTATCTGGATTCTTTGCAGGGACTAGTGTATTTTTATTTTTGAACATTTGCATGTTATCTGGATTTCCATTATTCAGCATGTTATTGGGAACTCATTATTAATATGTTTGGCACTGTACAATATCTTATATACCAAAATAGGGTTGATACTTGGCACTTATCCCCAAAAGACAGCATGTCAAAATTGTGAAATTACCAACCTGCATTTTAACGTTAGTTGTCATGAGATTGGAGTATTAATGCCATCACAGCAATTGCTACTGAATTATTAGCGGTTGATACGTATTTATTAGTAATGTTGCATATAGGGCCTTTGTGATCCAATATTCCGATGTCAAAGTAAATGTAGATGCCTCATATGGCAAATGATGAATGGATGTACCAGTAAAGGAGCCTACGATTTCACTTTTAAAATTTTGGTGAATTCAAAGTTTGAAACCGTACTGGTTAAACTAAACTGCTTTCATGAATCATGACAATATACTCTGATATAGACCAGTAAGAATGATGTGATGAATGGGCTTTGAAGTTCAAATGCTCCTTTCCTGTGATAAGTGATTGATAAGAAGTGGCCTTAACACATCTGTAGAGCATATGATGGGTACACACGTACGAAGAGCTATTTTGTTCATGTATCCTCGCAGTCTAGAGAACACACACTTTCTAGTTTGCTGCAAAAACAACTGCGGTGGTAGGGACTGCTTAATTTTGTTTTTCTTTTGTCTGTTCAAAATCCGACCTGCTTTCATTCCCGAACGGGAGAAGAAACTGGCTTGTTTTCATCTTTCACTAAGTATATTTAGCAGTATCTTCATGGACTCATTGGTGAAATAGGAGTTTCTCTTTTCACAACGTGGCATGTTGGTGGTAGGGGCTTTGGTTCTGTGCTCGGCAAAGCAGCCAAAGCTTGACAGAGCATGAAAATTCCGCTTTTAGTTTGTTTATCTGTTAAAGCATTTTGTTGCACCATCGCTATTAATGGTCTTTTGCAGATTTGCTGTACGATCTTGCATGGATGATTACTCAAAACACATGTTATTATCATGGTGAATATCATGGTAGGTGTAAGTTTGTAACTAATAAGGCCATGTCCGTATTGATTTTTACGTCTGGTTTCTGTTTAGAAAAACTAAAAGTCATTACGAATATCTGGCTTCTCCACTACTCTCACTAGAGGATAAGGTAGGGGTCATCGATGCATTACCCATCCCACTCCTATCGCTCCTATCACGCGCACGTATCTCTCCCTCATTTTTTGTACCTTTCATTCTAAAAGGCACTTCTTTCAGCTACTATTATTTATTTTCAGTCAAAAATTATCAACAAAAGATAATTCGAACGTCCTTAAAACATTTTCCTCCACTGTCAGATGGTCATGCCTTTCATGGATGTTATCTTGATGCATGTCAGGTATCGTGGGAGTGGCACTATGTGATAACAAGCACTATTCGCGAATGGTTACTGATGGTGAAGTTGTAACACATGAGCTTTCTTTGTTCACTCCTCTCTTCCTCATTGGTTGATTTAGGGATATTGAGTTGTAAATTGTATGCTTTATTTGGTTTCTACTCAATTGTTTGGAAATGCAAGACAATCATGCCCAGAGTTCAGGTCTTCGTCATCTGACCGATTACCCATTATATGCCTGCAGAATCTCTAGAGCAGACGTATTTTGTCCAAGATTTCACAAGGGGAGATAGACACGCACCTCGTCGTCCTATGTACATTTGGGCGAGCGTTTTGGTTCACTTCTCCTATGGGTCTCCTTAGCCCTTAGTGATCACCCTGAATTTCCCTCTCTTGTCATATGCTCCGATTGCTTAACCATATACTTGCTATTCTTTTTAACGAATTACATGTCACCCTTCAATATTCTCTGATTTCTTTGGAAGGCAAGGAATGGCCAGCTATTATTCACATGTCACAAAGGATGGTATATGTATCTTGCTCTGCAGCAAGCGTCGGCATTGCAGGCAGCTGAAGAGCAGTATTACACCCAACTCAGCGGCGTAGACCAACTTGCCTCCTATTGATCGTAACCTCAAGTTTCTTGCAGGTTGCCCTCTCCGATGGATTGAGATGCTTCATGGATACATGATACTGCAGGTATAGGGGTTCTCATAAATTATCCTATGTCACGGGCGATTGCTCACAGGGGTCAATCTCCTCTTCATTCTGAAATTTTAGCTTCTCTTTCTTGCAGTTCATTTCTCTGACAATGAAGCCTTAGAGCAACTAGAAGCAACAGGCGTTCATATAGGCTTTTGATTTTGGCTTTTGACTTGACTTACGAGTAGTAACAATTTGTAAAGAAGCTTGTGGAGAGAGACATTAGAGCATGACTTTGGCCAATATAAATGAAGTCGTTGCAGTGTGTACTACAATCGACTAATAGATCCTGTCTTGAAAAGACACTTTATTTGAAAGCTAGATACTGCAGAAAAGACATTTAGTATGGAAAACAGTTTCTAGAAGTCAATTATAAACAGGGACAAAATATTCATGCCGCTGGAATATCAAGCCTACTCTCAGCTTGTGTGGCCAGGTTCTCTCACATCCCAACTCAATAATGTGGCAGATTGTTTAGCAAAAGGAGAATGCGTCTAAACAAAATCGGTCTAAAGTTTGAACAGCTGGTGTGCATTAACCTCGTCGTTCTATATGGTTTGAAATACCTGAAGTTTGACAAAAATATGTGCTGTGCTCTCTTGTGCTCATGAAAATGTGAAAAGTACGCATGCACCCTCCAGCTATTACTGAATGTACAAATGATGCACCTAATGTGCATTTGGTTGACAGATACCAGTGAAAGCGTCTCTCGATAGCCTTGCAGGATGACGGGAACCCAAAATTTTTGTCACCGACCGATGCTACTTCCTCTAGCAAGCGTTACGCCACCAGGTGGTCTCCATGGAATATTCCCGTGTGATTTTAGAAACATGCAGGTTTCATAAATCCTCCTTTTATTTATTTATTTATTTATTTATTTTGGAATATATACGTAATAAGCACATGCGATAGTTAGCCGCACGGCCCGCACCCGTCTTCATGAACAACGTACAAACACGATCAAGCCGATGTGCCGGTAATTCATTTCAATAATCTGTCCTCCAAATATTGGTGTCGAATTAAGCTTTGCCCACTGTGATGTTGCGTGTGCCTTTCTGAATGGATCGAGCAACGCTGATGCACGCACCGCTGGGACAAATCCAGTGTCTGAATTGAAAGGTGCTTGCAACGGCTCAGAACAGGAGAGGAACAGATGGTGAGTTCTCGGCCATATACGGCGTGGGCCGTACACACACACCCCGACTGAATCTGAGGCTCTCATCGAAATGTATGCGACATACGCTACCACGTGCACGAGGCGAGCAGGTAGGATATACGACCTGTTCATTTCAATTTAAACTTCTAAATTTTATTTTATTTTTCACTATTTATAAATTTTATTTTTTTTATGAACTTTTAGTTTTTTGAGTTTTTTACCGGTTCCTTTTTGGGTATTTGTTTGTGTTATCCGTGATGAGCTAACATATTTTTCTATTTTTAAATTTTTTAAATTTAATTACATCAAATAAGTCATCTTTAAATATAGTGTAATTTTAATCAACTATAATACAGTTTCAGTCATAAACCACTATTTTTCAGCCCAACCGAGCATACTCACATTCGGTAGGCATGCCGAAATCTTCTCGTATGGGCCAACATTACACGCGGCGGCAATGGTACGTTGTCTTTCCCTTGTTACCTAGGTTTGAACATATGGCGACAGCTCACACAACTGAACCTACCTATGTTGTCTAATTTGGCAACTTCAACGTCTTATACTAATCTAACATCGTCCCAAATGTAGAGAAGTTAAAGATTTCAGTCCTAAGGTAGAGAAATTTAACAAGTATTCTATTCATTTTTTTTGACAACTTACCGGCCAGTTCAAACCATTGCATGGCATCATAGTAAAAATGCTCTAAACTAGAAGTTCTGGGATGTTGGCTTGCTACAAAATGGAATTAAAACCGGACAATCACTTACAACCAGCTCTATCTACGAAGACAGGTACTAGTTTAGTACCATGATTAACATGGAAAGAAGACGCAACTGCTCCCCCACCGTCGTCGAATTCCGAAATGAAGAAAACACGGCGAAACCGGCACGCCAAACCGCGTTTACGCAGCAGCAGCCAGTAGGTGGAGGCGTCAAGTGGGAGCTCAGGGCTTAACGACTTGGACCCGGCAGCACAACGAGCAGAGCCGCCTTGTCCGGATCTCCACTCCACACCACACGTCCACACCGCCCGCCCCGCCGTCTATCGCAGTATCATCCGCCCAAAAAGAAAAACAAACGAGTAAGCGCCGGCGTCGCCGGCAATCCCGTCCACGCTTCCGGCCTCCACCTGGCGCCGCGCCGTTCGCGTGGGGCTCCGGGTCCACGCGCCATCCGACGACTGATGTGGAGAGGCGGCACGTAGAGGACGCACCAGTCTCTCTCACTTTTCCTTTCCTTTTTTTCGGCCAGTCTCTCTCCTTGGCTTCCCTCTCTCTCTCCTATCGTCTTTTTCCACGGCTTATATAAAGAACTAGCCACGTAGGCGTGGCGCCACGCCACGCCAGCCACTGTGTGGATCGAAGCAAAAGAGACGACAATTCGCAAGCAGATTCATAAAAAAATCGAGGAAAAAATCGAGGACCCGTGTGCAATTTCGGAAAAACAAAAGGATTTTTTTGGAAAAAATCGAGGACCTGCAAGGACCTGTACGTAAGTAAATAAGGACCTATACGCAATTTCGGAAACCCGCCGGGCGCAATCCAAAAATTTTTCCAAAGAAAAAACTTGCAAGGACCTATCCGCGAGAAAAAAGGACCTTTACGCAATTTTCAGAAAACCGGAGGGAATTGCCTCCCCCGGCCGTACGCGAAAACGGCCGCCACGCGCCGGCCGGGGGGAGCGAGGGGGCGACGTGGACACCGCGCGCGCGCAGGAACTCCCCCGGCTTTACTTCGGTTACGATTTCACGACCTGGTCGACGTACGTTGCTACGCATCCGCCAGCTGTGCGGCTGAGCGGCGGGGCCTACCGGACGTGCTTATCAGGAGCGCTATTTGTGGGCGTTGTCCAGTATGAGCCCGCATTTTGTACTCCGCTCTTTAGTGCTTCTACTTCTATTTTTCTGATTTTTAGCTTTTTAATTTTACTTTTCTGTTTTTTAGGATTTTTTATTTTTTTCTTTTATATTATTTGTGATGATACAATTTTTTTAATTTTTTTAATTTAATTACGATAAAAAAACTACTAACAGTTATAATATAAAAAATCACTATAATACTAAATAAGTCAAAAGGTTGGACTTAAAAGGCGAAATGAGCAGCACTCGGTTTGCGTAAATACGGCCGGATTAGCGTCATGTCCAAACCAAGTGCGTGGAGCAGACGCAGTGCAGCACACCAGTCCAACTCGACCTCGGCGCAATAAATTCCTTCTTCAATAATTGCGTCTCCGAAGTGGGGTTCATCCTAGCTGCCGCTCGAAAATGCTCCATCCACACGATACAGCTTACCATGCCATGCACTCGCTAGATGTTGTGCAGGGGAAGTTGTGGCTGCCACCTTGCAACCATCCATATTTCGATTTTACTAATTTCAAATCAAAATATTGAATATTGCTGTAAACACCTCCATTTCTAGGAGCGCTGATAATTCCCGCAACTATCCAATATTATTTAGTTACGGAGTACTGTACATGAATAAACATCAGTTCAATATGTGCTTACAAACAAGAACCAAACTTTATTATAGAAATAAGACTTAACAGCCTAGTTTTGGACACAGTGACACGTGCAAGTCCAAAGTTAACTTATAATACAAAAGAAACTCTCATAGGCATACTTGAGCGTGGCTAAAACCTAGAATCAATCGTCTTCAACGAAGTAGTGTTCTTTTGAAACTTCATCAACAGCTTGTTCATCACTGCCCCATTGATTTTTCTGTTTGTTGTTTAGCCAGTAATGAGTATAACCATACCCAGTAAGTCATAAGGATAAATCCTAACATATCTACTTGCAAGGACATTCAAAGGATGGGAATATACTAGTTTTATTAATGGGAGTAGATGCAATTTTATTTGTAAACATTTTTAGACAAGAAAGCACAAAACAAAAACTTCTTAAGGGAGGTTTCAATACGTGATTACTTAGCTTGCTCAGATTAAAACATAATGAAATCTACTTATGCCTCATTGTTGAAATCACCCAATAAACACAACTTCATTTACCGAAAGCACGACGTATTCAAATACCATTTATTTCACTTTGGAGAGTTGCCCAGCTTTACCCACAAGATTTCTTAACCCTCATGACTGAGTTAAGAAAACCAGGTTGTTTCACTGCTCATCTCTTTATATAGTCTCTACCCGATAGGTTCTTATCATACAACTTTGGGTATCCGCTGGCCAACATGGAACACTTTGAGGTGTTTCAATTGCTACAACTTGTGTTTCTACACAACGTTTGAAATTAACTTATCTGCAACGATAAAACATCAATATTGCTAGTAGTCTATCACATTCTTGCCAGCTCACCTAACTTGGCCGGGCAAGGATCGAGCAAGAGCTAGAAGCAATTTTTGCGAAAAGCCTGCCATATGGCCAGCCTTTTTGTTTTGCTTGGTTTAGTCCAATTTAGTATAGAATGAATATAGAATGAAGGTATTTAGGCATAAATACTCCCGATTTTACCCATGTAAGATGACATCAACTATCATGGCCGCCACATGTTTATGGAGCCATGGACCTCATGAACTATTGGTAGTGGCCTCATCAGTAATTTTCTTTCTGGGTATTATTTTTCCACTTCCCATCAGATTTGTAGCGAGAGATAAGAAACGTTAAAATATGTTGTTGTTTTTTGGCAACTAATATTTAAATTCAATTATCTTTGATAGTTCGTGTCTGATCTAGACATCGAAAAAATTCTCGTAAGATTAACAATGAAAGACGTGGTGTTTGATTCAATCTTTTATAGTAAAATATTTATAGAATACAAAAAAATCAGCTTGAATAGCCAAGCAAATCATTACCAAAAATGGTTGGCTCTCGTCCGTGTAAGTCTAGCATGTAATCCTAGCTCCTATCTTCGTCGTTCCGGAAAATTCCTGGCTACACAACGTCTCTCTATTGGACTTTTGCCAGTGACTGTACACTAATCGGACGCTCACTAATTGGATTTTATTTTCCCCCACGTGAGCCACGCTTCAGTTTCGTGGTTTAACTCTTCTAGAATCACAACATACACGTCACATCAGTACACATCACGTTGCAACGGTAGAACCAGAGGGGCCTCATGGAACGCGAAGGATATGCTTATTCTGTCCACGTCTGTTTTAATTGGGGGAGCACCAATGCACCATTAATTATTGTTTTCCTTTTCTCCCTTCTAGCAACTTTAATCTGGCACAGTGTATCTATCACGTACTGAGCTGACTACGTGTTTACCAGAGACTGGCAGTGACCATAGCTCTTAAAACGTGGGTGTGTTTAGGTTATGGCTGTGACTTTTAACATATGATTTTTATATTCTAATTATTTAGGAGAGACAGTATGTAAAGAACAGTAGTCATATAAAGACATATAATTTAAAAACTAATTACTGTAACAGAAAACCGATAAGCATGAGCCAAAGCCCATTCGAAGGCACTCAAGAACCATGTAAAACAAATGCTCATACGTACTCCATCCGTTCAAAAATATATGATATTTTTTATGTTGATATGGTCTTTAAATGCAAATTTAATATTACTTTTTTATAAATGTATTCATAACATAATATAAAATTAGTATATTATGACAAATGTTGTTCATGACTTGTCTAATGACACGATTTTCACATGACCAATTCAAATAGATTTTTACATATTAGTAGTCAAAGTTAAGAAAGTCTGATTGCACGCTTTTTAAAACATCACATATTTCTGAACGAAGAGAGTATATTATATTAGTATATAGCACTAATCAGCAAAAATATTATAAAATGTTCATCAAGATTAAAAATAAACAAACCAGATTGATCCCAAAGCTCATTCATTTTCAAGGACATTTGTACATGGTCCTAACTGCGAAAATCAAAGATGAGACAACTTACACATAAAAATTGAAACGGATCTTTTGTGTTAATACCATGTCCTAGTTGGGACCTTAGCAACATATTCCCGCTAGAAAAGATGTAGGGACAGATAGACGATGGAGACGTTGCACACCGTGTGAACATTATGCGCGCTATAGCATGTAATCCAACCAAGGTGACGTTTCAGGTACTATGTGGTCACATGATCAAGTAAAGTTTAATAAGAAACAAACTGTGTTATGTAAATTTGCATAAGTGCTTGTAATAGCATGATGGTTCGCGTATTTATGTGGCTGGATTTATTTTAAATTATTGTAATATCAAATCATATAACTTAAATAGTTGATAATACATTTACCTATCTTGTAGTCTATTTAGGATTTTAAGGCATCATAAATATTAGAAATGACAATAGAATCTTGAAGGAAAATATAACTTGAGAACGTAATTGTAGTGTAAGCTTTAATGAAAGAAAATCATTGAGCACAATAAATTATTGGGGTTTCTTAGAAACGTGACCACTCTCTATATGCATAGATTCATGTAGCAGCATGTCCCTATTCTTCCTCCTTTATTACTCTTTTGCAAAATATAAGCATGTATATGTACCTCTATTTAATCTAAGCAAAATGTAGATTATATGTGTATGACAAATTATCTTAATATTTTCTTTGCATATATGACAAATGTATACGTACCTCTTTTGCATATTATCTTTTTATTTTTATTCCAAAATTCATTTTTTTGTAATTCATATATAGATTCATTTTCTAATTCTTCTATAACTTTTATTCCGAATTATAATTATTTAGGGATTTTACTTTGTAATTTGTATTGAAACCAAGTTGCTAATTTTATTTTATTTTTGATCTGAAGTTTAGATATTTTGAGTTGTATTTGACATGGACTCTTTCTTTTAATATATAATTGTTTTGGGATTTTACTTTGGAATTCGTATCGAAATTAAGTTGTTTATTTTATTTTATTTTTATTCTGAACCCACCATAATGGGTGGTCTATATCTTTTTTCTTCCACCAATTAACAAGAGAATTTCTAGGACTTAAAAGTTATATTGCTTTAAGAAGATAATAGAATATATTTACGAAAGAAAGACGTACAAGGACTATTGTTGTCTTATTAAGATTATCGGATAATCTAATTTACACTGTACATATCATGAGCCCACTGTTCATACATCTAAAAAAAGGAGAAATGTCAAACACTTTTGAGCGTAGCAGCACTGGAGCTCAACTGAAATAAACATTCAGCAGCACTGGAACTCAACTGAAATAAACATTCTCGAATATTATTCATTGTAGGATAGGATTTTATCATACATTCATATAATTTTCAAACCTCGTTTATGGAATGGAGTAAATCTGGTTGAATCACCGTTCCTTTACGGTCCCGGGGGGGCGTCGGCAGGGAGCTGCCAACGGCCCGAGGTCCTATCCCACTCATAAATGGCGGTAGCGGTGCGTGGTACATGATGGGAGGTACGTCCAGCAATTCATCAGGAAGGCGGCAGTGTCGCTGCCGCAAGCGTGTGATGGAAGCGGCGCGGCGGCATCACGCAATCCGCGGGCAACCGGCGCGTGCCGGTGCTTGTGCGCGGGTGGGGGCGGCAGTACTAGCTGTCGGTCAAGGCGAGCGCCTGCGCCTCGAAAGAAAAGAAACCGGCGCCCGCCCCAGTGGGCGCGGCTGGTGGGTGCCCCGCGATCCAAGCAACACGCCCGCGGAGCCGGCGGATGCCGACATTTGGGCAGCGCGCCACCGGGCCCACCGTGCGCGCGGTCCGCGCCCCACGCTCGTCGCTCCGTTAAACGCCGCCGTCCACGGCCCCGTCAGGGGATTTTCTGCGTCTGGTTGTTTTCCAACGGATATGTGACCTCATGAGAGTAAAAGCTCAACTGGTAAGTTGAACTCAAAAAGTAGCTCCATCGTATTCGCCGAATCGGCTAATGCTTCTGTTCCTGTCGTGAATGTTTCACGAGTTTTAGGTCTGTTCATTTAGATTTGGGTTTCTGACTTTCGATTTATTTTTTTTATTTTTAAGTTTTTTAGATTTTTTATCAGTTATTTTTTTCTATATTCGTTTGTATTATACGTGATGAGCTAACTCTTTTTTTTAAATCTTTTTAAATTTAATTATCATAAATAAGTTATCATTAATTACAATGTAATTTCAGTCAGCTACAGTAGAAATTCAGCTATGAACCACCAAAATTCAGCCCAACTAAGCACTTATTAGTTTGACATGATAAAGACAATTAATGGAGTTTTAACATCACAATGTGCTTAAAATAGGTTAACCTTCCATAAAAAAAATAGGTTAACCTTGAGAGTCAATATACAAATTCACTGAACTTCCTGTGTTTGTTTTAGCCCTTCAGCCTTTTTTTTATTTTGGCGAGGTTGAACGAGTTCCAGATTGACATGATACAAGGAAATTTATATTTGAACGTACGTTCATTTAAACCCATGTTTTAGGTTTATGTACTTGTGCACTTAAGAAAATTCTCGAAAAAATTCATAGTTGTATAACATATTGGAACATGTGTACATGCAGAATATATATGATCATGTATGGTACAAAAAATACAAAATATAAGTCCATATCTTTTGTCTTTTTACAGTGCATATATGGTCATAATTTTGCACAATTATTTGCATGTGCACAAGTTATAACATGTTCTACATCTATGAGTTTTTTAGTGCACAAAGCAAAATCAGTTAATATGAAGTTTGGTCATAAAATGCACATTGCATGATAAGATAACGAGTGGTGCTAGCGCACGGTATACCATTAGAATCATTATTATTCTAATGGTATAGGAAGAAGAGGAATATACCTCATCGCCGGCCGCACAGCCCTGTGCAGCTTCGTGCGCCTTCACCGTCGCTCTACCCCCTCCACCACCACCCGTGGCCGGCAGCGACGTCACCGCCTCGCCATGCCACCCCTGACCCTTCCCCGCCGCGCCTCGCCCAACCTAATTACCATAGCCGCCGCTGTCACCGCCCTCCTACCCTGCCCATCACCCCCTTCACCGCCCACCGTCGGGCCGCCACCTCCCCCGACCTTCGTCTATGCCCTGGGGGAAGGGTGAATCTGTAGTGAGAAGCCGGATTTTCCTCCTCCAGGCTGTCGAATCCAAGGGTGGAGGAAACTGAGGGTATGCAACGGCAAGGAGGGAGGGAGAGGGGAGGAGAGGGAGCGAGTAATACAGTGCTGCTTTGATATTCGTGCGTGACTTGGATCCAACGGCCGTTTTCCAGTTTTTTCTCTAAGATAATACTAACATCACAAGGTGCTTAAAATAGCATAAACTTGATGAGTCCATTATACACAAATTCACTGGACTTCTGGTGTTTGCGCTTTAGTCCTTGAAATTGTATTTACTAATCCATATCAAAACAGGCTACACATTAGGCGGAACTCTTTCAAAACTCTTTTATTCAAACTATTGCCAAAAGATATTCGAATATTTAAATGTATATTTTTTAAAAGGAATTGATTGTATTGCACTTGACTAATTTCTTTCACGAATCATTCGAATTTGAAACTGTTGCATCTAGACTTTGTGTGTGCCCTCTCTCCATTTCCTTGCTAGCATATAATTCCCAAACCCAACCTCCCCATCCCACTGCTTGTTTCTACCTTGCTATCGGTACCAATGCATAAGAGCAACTCCGGCAGGGCCCTTACTTGAGCCCTCATCCTACTTTTGAGGGCCGAGGGGCAAAAACTCACTCCAGCAGGGCCCCTACTTAAGCCCTCAAAAGTAGGGGGCCCTCAAATCTCCCCCTCGAGCCCTCATTCCTGGGGGGTCTGGAGGGAGCCCCTACTTTTGAGGGCTCAAGTAGGGGCCCTACTGGAGTGAGTTTTTTGCCCCTCGACCCTTAAAATTAGGATGAGGATGAGGGTGGGTCCTATGTGTCATCCCCTCTAAGAATGAATTTGAGGGTTCTGTTTTGAGGGCTCCTGCTGGAGTGTAGCAAAAAAACAGAGCCCTCAAAAATAGAGAGAGCTCTCAAATAAAAATTAGAGGCCCTATTTTGAGGGCTACTGCTGGAGTTGCTCTAACCAATTCATTTTCTTAAGCAAGCTCGGTATGTCATGCTACCATATGCTGACGATTACTAGTAAGAGCAACTCCAACCGGTTCTTTATCCTGCTCTTCATTGTATATTTACCTAATATGACTCAAGAAATGGACTCCAACCGGTTCTTTATCCTCCTCTTCATTTTTATCGAGTCGCTATTTTCTCCCGGCCGCTAGCTAGATTTGGCGAGCGCCTCCTCACTCGCTTCTCAAATAGCTAGGCCATTGGAATGCTAAGAGCAACTCCATCCCATTAGTCATTTCTCCCTCTCTATTTCCTAGGATGAAGATGCTAGCTATTATTTTCAGCTCTCTATTTGAGTTAGCATTCCAATGGCCTAGCTATTTGAGAAGCGAGTGAGGAGGCGCTCGCCAAATCTAGCTAGCGGGCGAGAGAAAATAGCGACTCAATAAAAATGAAGAGGAGGATAAAGAACCGGTTGGAGTCCTTTTCTTGAGTCATATTAGGTAAATATATAATGAAGAGCAGGATAAAGAACCGGTTGGAGTTGCTCTAACTCAAATAGAGAGCTGAAAATAATAGCTAGCCTCTTCATCCTAGAAAATAGAGAGGGAGAAATGACTAATGGGATGGAGTTGCTCTAATCCCGGTGTATGCGTTCATCTCGCCGAGGAAACCAACAAATTCGGTCCAATTCTCATAACAGCAACCCACGTTTTTTCTCACCAAAGAAAAAACCCATTAGCCGCATATTCCAATTTAAAGCGAGCGGCGAGTGGGTCTGTCTCCGAGCGGCGCATCTTGCGGCACCACCAAATTTTCCCCACACGACGAGGTCCTCCTCCCGCGCGGTTAGCTAAAAGTTCACGATCCGTTAGTGCGGAGGCGTGCGTGGGAGAGGACGACCAGCTTGGAGGTGGTGGCCGCCGCGGCCCACGTGTCTTTACGCCCAGGCCGCGTGCTGCGTGCGCCGCCGATGCCGCCCCCCCGGCGCCTGACCCCAGCCCGGGACGCACGGATCGTGATGCGTCGTCTTCCTCGCCGCGGGGCCCACCCTGCCCGCGACGTGCTCGCACTACGTGCCGCTCCCCGCCACAGGTGGGCCCCCCGAGCGGCGGCTTTGCTTCCTCCTCCCTCCCCCCCTTTCCCTACGCTTTTGGCCGGGACATCTGAGGATTTTTGCATCCGGGCGCTCCAATGTTCAGGATTTTGTGTACAGGCCCTGCGGAAGCATTGGTTGGCCACGCGTTTCAACTCCCACCACATGCAAAAGCTTCGCGGTCCATCATTTTGAGATGATTTACGTTCTAAGGACAGTGCATCAATTTCCAAAATTATAGTACTTCGGTTCTACACAGAAAGGTACGATAATCCATATTCTTTTGAGAAATCAGTATGAATTCGTTAACCCAAATATGCACAATTGCCAGCCACTCGAGAGAGTACACAAGCTGGTACTGAGCCCAGCCATAACATCACCGAGCCCGGTTCCAGATTTACACCAAACATTGCGTAACATCGGCCAACCTATTGCAAGAACGGGGACTATCGTAATAGGAAAGGCACCCGGTGTTTTTGTTCGAATAAGTTATTAGACGACTTCTTATGATTAAATGTCAAACATCTAGGAACTTGTTCAAACAAAAGATTGCTAGCTAGAAAAAACTTTCGAGTAGGATTTTAGAACAGAAAATTGATAAAAAGATTTTAAGGATAAAGTAAAAGTGACATCTTTAACACAAGTGTTGTGACTTCACTGGAGCTTTAACACAAGCATATGCAGTTTTTGTAGTGTATCAACTAGTAGCACATAAAACTACGTTTTCACGCAAGAAAACCAAGGTTCGTCGAGACAAAAGGACAATAACTTCAACGTATGGCAACAAAAAATATATGGAACCCTCATGCAAGTTACCATTAAAGGACTGGAACGTTGTTATAATAATATATCAATTTGAACTTTGAACATTTTGAGCTTTGGTCAGTAGAAAACATGGATTCCAAGAGACATTCACACAGTCACGCGACTTATCAAGCCCAAAAAGAAATTGTATCATTATATGGACACATCAAATGTGGTATGAGTCCTTGTGTGACTGGTACCACCCACCGTCTCGCCCGCCGCCTATTGTCCTTCTATGAACCCGCAGTGCCACCGTCACCTCCCGCACCTCCACCACCCCTAAGATGCCCCCACCTCTCTCCCTCTATAGCAGGGGTCCGGGCGAGCCCTAACCCTAACCCAGTTAAACCCTAACTACCATTGAATAGCCGTCGTTGCAAAGAAGAATCGGCGTGGACAGACAATAATTAACACGACTGAGGTTGGTAGTGTGAAAGACCATGTGAAGGTCTAGAATATATTTGTAATGAACAATTGACACTTTGGTTGAGTTGAATTTAATTTTTGCAAAAAGTTTCAGAAAAATCAAATTTCATATTTCGTTGTCAAGGTTCAGGCGGGCAGACTGGCTGGTGACACGTGGTTTGACTGCCATGGAGCAAGCGATCAGACCGGCCACGATCTTTTGAGAAAATGAAGAGCAAATACTTGTGTGATTTGAGTTTTAGATTTTTTTATATTTTTGTACCCTAAATTTGATTCTCTCAAATTCACGGAACTGAACCCAAAAACTTCATGATTATTGATTGATTCAGGTTACTAATGCCTTGAACAAATCTATGCAAATTTTGAAAGTATTTGGATAAGAATTGAGCAAGTTATTAAATTTTGAGTTTTGATCCGAGAGGTTTTCAGGTCTGAGAACAACGACCGGTCAGGCCGCTCTAGACCTGGGTTAGACCAACCTGCTGGTCAGACCGATTATAGGCCAGCAATTAGACTGGCCCCTTCAATGGAGGTATGACCAGCCATGTGCAATAGCTGCTGATTTTGTTGGCTTTTGTCTCCAGATTTATTTTGCTTAGCTTAGTTAGTATAATCTGAACTTGATAACTATCATAGTCATTTGAATAAAGATTTTGAATGCCTTCAGAGAAAAAGTTTTTAGAATCATTTATTCGCTCTGATTGTGGCATCGGTCCTACATAGTATGTCCTTCAAAAAAGGTGCTAATAGCTAGGGAGTGTTTTTCGAGCCAAGAAGACCGACAACTTCAACGCAAGACAACACAAAGTATGGGGACTTTGAAGCAAAACTCCCCCTTAACACCTCTGTACGTTGCGTAATTTGCAACTCTGTGCATGGTCGAAAAGGAAAAGCGCTCTTCTAAGGTTTGTTCTTTTTGTCTTTTGATTTTCGCACTACTCATTTTGGCTTAAGCTTCTGAATTTTAACTTATTTTTTACTATTTATAAATTTCATTTTTTTCCTGAACTTTTAACTTTTTGAGCTTTTTACCGGTTTTTTCGTGTTTGTTTGTGTTGTTCGTGATGAGCTAACATATTTTTCTATTTTTAATTTTTTAAATTTTATTACATCAAAATAAGTTATTTTTAACTACAGTGTAATTTTAACCATTGGCTATTATAACGGAGATGGTTTCTTGAAACCGTTTATACAAATACGGGCAAAAAATGACCGGCGACAGCCAAAACAAGTTGCCCTGATTTTAATGCCGCCTCGCTAAAGACGAGGGGCGGCGGCGAGGGGAGGACAGCCAAACCGCTCGCTGACAGCGCCGAGTTTTATTCCCTCTCGCCGCTCCACCACTCGCAGCCCTTTTCCCCTACTTGCCTTTTTTTAACCCCCGCCGTTCTATAAATGCCTCCCCCTCCCCCTCGCCTTATCCTAGACGCTACACACGCCCCCTTACCTCCCCAAAACACCCGCTTAACCAAAAGATACGCACACGCCACTTGTATACCGGCTTCACCCATGGCGCCTAGACCGGCGGAGAAGGTGCCTGTGCCGCCGGCCACCGGACTTGGTCTTGGCGTTTGTGGAGGAGTCGGAGCCGGGGGTCCGCACTACAGGGGCGTCCGCAAGCGCCCGTGGGGACGTTACGCCGCGGAGATCCGTGACCCGGCCAAGAAGAGCCGGGTGTGGCTCGGAACGTACGACACGGCCGAGGAGGCCGCGCGCGCCTACGACGTCGCCGCCCGCGAGTTCCGCGGCGCGAAGGCCAAGACAAACTTCCCGCCCCCTTCGCTGCCCCCCGTTGTTGGCGGCGGCGGCGGCAGCCCCAGCAGCAACAGCACCGTGGAGTCGAGCGGGGGAGGCGGCGGCGGCGTCCAGGTGCCTATGCTGGCCATGCCGCTGCCGCCTGCCCTCGACCTCGACCTCTTTCACCGCGCGGCGGCCGTGACGCCGGTCGCCGGCGCAGGCGTGCGCTTCCCCTTTAAGGGTTACCCCGTCGGACGCCCAGCCCCACACCTGTACTTCTACGATCAGGCAGCGGCTTCCGCGGCGGGCTATCGCATGATGAAGCTGGCGTCACCGGTAACCGTGGCGGCTGTCGCGCAGAGCGACTCCGACTCCTCGTCGGTGGTTGATCTGGCGCCCTCCCCGCCCGCGGTGACAACGAAGAAGGCTGTCACGTTCGATCTGGATTTGAACGGGCCGCCGCCGGCGGAGAACTAAGGCGGCAGGAGTTTAGCTGATGACTTCGTAGTTTCTCTTCTTTTTCTCCTTCAGGAATATTTCTTTTTTTATGTTTTGGTCCTCTTTTCTTGTATTTTTGTCTAGTAGTCTGAAGAGACGGAGGAGCCTTCTGTAAATAGTTTTTCCGCCGAGGACGGAATCGATCTGAGATCCGTTCGTCTAAACAGATCAAGCCGGCGTTGTATGGACTGAACCATGGAGAATATGTATTTCATTCGATTAGTATGAGGAATTGTTCAGAAAATCTCAAAAAATCCGTGTCGATAGAGCTTGACGTTTCTATCTCATCTTTCGTTCAAAAGGCGGAGGTGCATGGTCGGCAAACATAAGTATTCATTTATCGGCGCCGCTGTGTGCCCAGTCCTCGGCGTTTTGTTGCCATCTCTGCGACATGACAATTAATGGTTTGGTAAATGACATCTCATTCTGCATGGGTGTCTTTAGACTCGGCCCTGAGGTTGATCAGGAAGTGAACGACGTATGCAGATTCTTTACACTTTCTTACCTCTAGATAGCTAGCGGAGGTGGAAGCATAGTCATCCAGATTACGTGCCTTCACGCCTTTCCAGCGGGCGAATGGTAACAGACGTACTCCGTAATTATATGTTCACAGCAGTCAAATTGCGGCGGTATTATTTTCAAATCCTTCACACACTGACAGCCAAGAAAGACGATGGCAGACGTAGATCCAAGAAAAGGAAATGCAAATAGTACTAGTGGTACAAAATAATGGGGCGTAAGAGGGGACAAGTGTGGACGTAAGAACGTCTCGCGCGGTGGGGTGGCCGGATCTTGCGCACCGTCGATGTATAATACGTACGAAGGAATCGCGACAGCGTTGTTCTACTTGTGACCTTGAGAATAACGTGTGCGTGCGCGCGACGTCTTTACGCCACGTATGCGCGGCTGCCGGCCCCCTCCTGCCGGCCGGTGATCCTCTGTGCGCGCCTTGCTCTGTGCTCCGGTTCGGGCCCCCTCGTGCGTGCACGGGTGCCTGATTCCCATTGGTTGGCGCGGGAGACGGCGTGTTTGGGTGGGCGCATGGGCATGCGTGGGAGGACCGGGCGTGGTCTCGGCCGACAGGTGTGGGCCAGGCGAGCGAGAGGGCGGGCATCCGGAGGCAGTGATTCGCGCGGCGGCAGCTTCTCCTCGCCGTGGGCCCCGCCGCGCGCCCCGCCTTCGGAAGATTGCCGCTTTCCCTCCACCCCCTTTACCACTGCTCGCTTATTTGTTTTGGTTTTCTTGGTGCACCTAATTCTTAATGCGGCGCCTGCTACGGGTACACGGCATTAGTACTCTTACCACTCGGAGCTCGAAAGGAAACGTACGTTGGCCTCTGCACTAGCGCCACGGCTCGGTATAATACTTCTGTTACTTCAGTGTTTATCATAGCATAGAGTAACAAATGTATTGATAAAAAAATTCTAGCTTAATGTATGATGTGTTGTGCATGTTTTTACAGGAAGATACATTTACTTTGGTTTTTATAAAAGCGAGATTGCAGATTCACGTACCCTAGAGAGCGTGATTGTCTTTTCTTACCGAAATAGACGGCAGGTAGCCCACGCCAGAGGGCAAGATCGGGATTTCGAATGCGGCGGCCGGAGAAAAGCAGTGGTGCACGTAATGGGGACGTAGACGGGTGAGGCGGGGTGCGGTGGAGAGTGAGGGCATTGACCGAGACGTGCGTGCACGGGGGGCACCGATGGGCGTTGATGACAGGTGGGCCCAACCCTTGTGGGGACCATCTCATGCAAGTGCTCGTACCAATTGGGCGGAGTAGCGGCGGATGGTGTGGCGGAGCAGCGCGGACAGGAAAGGGCGCGTTTTCGAGCGCCCAAACGTGGTGTGGCCTATTTTGTGCCGAGCTTCCACCAGGCCACAGGGACGTAGGCGGAGACAGGAAGAGATTCTCTTTTGGGTTTCGTGTATCTGTTTCATACACAACATAAAAAAAAGTTTAGATCAGTTTTGTCTTAGTATATTTTCTGATGAATGCACTGGTTGTACCTTGGCCTACGCATGACCGTCTGTTTGGCAACTATTGAGAAGGGGAATGGGAGTTTAGGGGGAGTTCGTAGAGGACTTGGGCAAAGAGCGTTTGCTTTGTAGTCCTAAACCTGCGTTTGGTAATAGAGTTGAGGGTTTGTCAAGAATTAATTTCTAGCTGTTATCTAAGCATAAATCGTGATAAAAGGTTGAGATGGATTCACTTTGAATGGCCTCCTTTTTTTAGTTTATAGCTTATGAATTATTGCTTATAGATTCCTTTGAATAAATAAATAAGATGACTTCTTCATCATCTTTTCGTAACCGCTTATTCCAACAATCTTTTCAAAGTTACTTATTAACATTCGGTTCTTTCGCATAAACGCTCGTGCTAGCGCTAAAAGATATCAGTCGCAGCTATAAGATATAAACTACCATAGAAATGAACACACCCAATAATCAAGCAATTCCCTTCTAATTCCTACCTCTCTCTAGGTTTAAAATGGTGACGATTAGATTCTCAAACTCCCAATCTCTATCCTAACTAAACTCCTGTTTTCATGAAACAAACAAGAGATTTTATAACTTTCACCTTCTAAATTGCCATTCTCTCGCTAATTCCCTCTAACCAAATAAGCCATGAATATGGGATGAAACCACACGAAGCCCACAAAATGGACGCCCACAGAGAGATGCTACTTGTCAGGACTCAGGCCAGGCGGTTGCGGTGGGCATGTGTGTGCGTCATTGTAGGTGGGTGCTGCGGGGGGGCCTCATGAGTCCTACCGCTACGCCACGTTGGGCGCGGCGCCATAAATTAATGGCGTTTATAGATAAATCTCTTCGTTTGCCTGGGGAGCGAGAAAGCGGCAGCCGCTGCTCACTGGATGAAGTACGGGTTGGGAAAGGGCTGGCGGTAGGGATGTAATGGGGTAGGGATGGAATGGGAGCAGATACGTATAAAGATTATCTATTCTGTATTTTATGTTATATATTTTTAGAACTTGAGTTGAATATAAATAGTACTAGATATCTATTTTTTATTTTATATTCTTTTCATAAATTATTGGACGATTAGTTGGATCAAAATAATCCACTTTTTTGTACCCCTATAGAACATTGAATAGTAGACATGCAATCAGAGTGAAAACAAATAGACTAATTGCCAATATGACAAAGAAAGAGCTTTTGGTATTTTTCATTTGTTTAGATATAGCAATTCGACTATTTGTTATCTTATTTCTAAGTAAAATCATAACAAACTTACTCATACCATTTGATATATAAATATATATGAACGGATATCCATCGGCCATCATTATATATTTTATTCTGTATTTTTTCCTCAAAGCTAGATATAATAATATTAGATACCTATTTAACCTTTCTGTATTTGTTTCATAGGCCTTTAATCGATCGTCGAAAATTATCCGCTCTATTTGTAAAGGTAGTGGTGGGCTCAACTACACCCAAATCTCTCCGCAGCTTCTACGAGAATTTGGGTGCCTTTGGTTGAGCTTTTGGGAGCTGCTTTTGCTTCCAAAAAGCCAAAAGCCAACCAAAGTGGTGGAAACCAGAAGCTGCTTTTTCAGAAGCAGCTACTTTTGGGTAGTACAGTTTTGAAAGCACCTTGGACCCTGCTTTTGGCTTTTGGCTTTCTGCTTTTTGAAATGGTGAAAATAGAGAGCTGTTTCACAGTTGTTTCAAGGAAAATAGAGAAAGGAGGTAAGTTTTATACTTGTTTGAACCAAACAGCTTACAGTTTTTTCACAGCCCACAATCTACAGCAGCTTTTCCACAGCTCACAGCAGCTTTTTCAAAAGCCACAGCTCAACCAAACACACCCTTTGTAAGACCATATACAACGTAGCATTATCATGGGTGCTTGGGCCTAATTAACTATCTCACCTTATCACGGTGTAGAGTATCACATGCAATTGCGTCGGAAGTGCTGCTTGAATAAAGACCGGTGTTGTATAAATGCTAACGAGGTGGTAAAACTATTTAAGCATTGTTGTAGGGATGGCCCCCACCTAAACCCAGCCATAAAGACCGGACCAACTCTTCGCCGTGAAGCAAAAACCCTCGGAGAAACTCCGGGATTACTTCAAACGCTTCGCCAAGATTCGATGTCAAGTGAAGGACGTCAACGAGACCACCATCGTCAATGCAGCCATACAGGGCCTTCGTCCGGGCCCGATGGCCGAATACAATGCGCGGAAGCCAATCAAGACGGTGGCGAAGCTCTTCGACAAGATGGAAGAATACGCCAGGGCGGAAGAAGACGCGTGGCGAAGGCAAGGTGACGACTCCGACACTAACCAGGCCGGGGCCTCGGCAAAAACCGAAGATCCACCGAAGGGCGGCTCTTCGAAAGGAAAGCGTAAGAAGGAGTCGTCCAGGGACGCGCCCGACCGCAGGGACAACCCGCATAAGGAGTCGTCGGATCAGCCCAAGCGCGGCCAACAAAGGTCGAGGCGAAACCGGTACGTCCTCGACATCGAAGGCGGATCCGACGAGGGCGCCCCAGCGGGCCGAGGCGGCCGAGGGCGCCGCGGCCGGGGCCGCGGCCGTGGCAGGGGTCACGACGATAAGGGTCGTGGAGACTATGACGACCAGCATCAGGGGCTGTGGTGCTTAGTCCACGGCCGCGGCAATCATGAAACCCGTAACTGCACCTCCATCGCGGCGCTCCGCGACAGCGTCGCTCGGGACAGGAACCCGGAGGCGCGCCCGCCTGCGGTGGCCCACGTCCAGTTCCCATACGAGGCCCCCATGCAGGTACAGGCGCAGGGGATGCAGGTACAGGCGCAGGGAATGCAACCCCAAGAAGGCACCTTGCGGATCCAAGCTCACGTGCAGCAGCCTCGGGAAGGCCTCCTATCGTTGCAGGCCCCGGACGCAACCTACCGCAGGGTCATTAATGTCATATCCGGCGGCTCTGCGCTGGAATTCGCCTCGGCGCTGCAGCAGAAGGCCTACGCGCGAAGACTACATCACATGGCGGCATATCCAGCGCAAGCACCGCCGGAATGGGCGCGGCACGAGGTTACATTCACACCTGAGGACGCCCAAGGTGTGGACTTCCCTCATCAGGACCCCCTGGTCATCCGGGTCACCATCGCGGGGTGCGACGTGGGGCGCGCATTGGTGGACGGGGGTAGTTCCGCGAACGTATTGTTTGCGGCGGCCTTCGACCAGATGGGGATTCCTCGAAGCCGCCTAGGGCCCTCGGGAATCCTACTGCAGGGCTTCGGAGGACAGCCCCTGCGGGCGCTGGGCCAGATCGGCCTTCAAATCTCCTTCGGTCGAAATGACAATATGCGGACCGAAGAGGCTACCATCGACGTGGTCGACCTCCCGTATCCCTACAATGCCATTCTGGGGCGCCCAATCCTCAACTCCTTCGGTGCGGTACCACATCATGGCTATCTGTGCATGAAAATCCCGGGCCCCAGGACCATTATCACCGTCCGAGGCGACCAGGATATGGCTCGGCGCATCGAGCCAGGCACCAGAGGCCCGCGCCGCGAGGCCCAGCGACGCCCTTAGAGCCGACGTCACAACGCGGAGGTCCGGGGGGTCATCCATAGGCGCCTGTGCGGGCCCTGCAGACGTCCAGCGACTAGAGGCTGCGGCAGCGTCAAGGGTAAACGGTCAGTATATTCACCCCTTGTAGTCGTTCGCCCGCGCAAACGGGGATATAATGAAGGTCGCCGTTTGCCGTTAATTCTTCTTCGTCACATACGAGCACGCGGTGAGGGCGCGCGCCCCCACAGTATAAACCAAAGACGCACGTTCGCGTGTGCACTCGCCGTCGCCAGGGAGGGCGGGACTGAGTATAAACCAAAGACACACGTTCGCGTGTGCACTCGCCGTTGCCAGGGTGGGCGGGACTGAGTATAAACCAAAGACGCACGTTCGCGTGTGCACTCGCCGTTGCCAGGGTGGGCGGGACTGAGTATAAACCAAAGACGCACGTTCGCGTGTGCACTCGCCGTTGCCAGGGTGGGCGGGACTGGGTATAAACCAAAGACGCACGTTCGCCTGTGCACTCGCCGTTGCCAGGGTGGGCGGGACTGAGTATAAACCAAAGACGCACGTTCGCGTGTGCACTCGCCGTTGCCAGGGTGGGCGGGACTGAGTATAAACCAAAGACGCACGTTCGCGTGTGCACTCGCCGTCGCCAAGGTGACGGGACTGAGTATAAACAAAATACGCACCGGGGGGACTCCCTCGCGCGCGCGAGTCTCCGGACTATAAAGAAGACGTAGCGTCGAGCCTAGCTCCGCACGCAATAGTCTACGGACTCTAAATAAGACGTAGCGTCGAGCCTAACTCCGCACGCACAAGTCTCCGGACTATAAAGAAGACGTAGCGTCGAGCCTAGCTCCGCACGCAATAGTCCACGGACTCTAAATAAGACGTAGCGTCGAGCGTAGCTCCGCACGCGCGAGTCTCCGGACTATAAAGAAGACGTAGCGTCGAGCCTAGCTCCGCACGCAATAGTCCACGGACTCTAAATAAGACGTAGCGTCCAGCGTAGCTCCGCACGCGCGAGTCTCCGTACTATAAAGAAGACGTAGCGTCGAGCCTAGCTCCGCACGCAATAGTCCACGGACTCTAAATAAGACGTAACGTCGAGCCTAGCTCCGCACGCGCGAGTCTCCGGACTATAAAGAAGTCGTTGCGTCGAGGTCCGCCTCCGCATAAGCAAGTCTTCGGACTACAAAAAAAAAGAAGTCGTAGCGCCGAGGTCCGCCTCTACACGCGCGAGTCCCCGGACTATAAAGCAAGGCAAACCGCGGAGGTCTGCCTCCGCTTACGTCAGCCTGCGGACTGTTCGTTCTAAGGAACCCTGGCGCAGCCACTTTGCGGACAGAGGTATCCACACACAGCGCATATCCTAAAGCGCCCGGCAGTCTGAACATCGGAAAAAATCACATGTACAAAGGTCCGGCAGCGCCCCGACCACTCTACGCTGCTACCCCGCGGCCTCGTCCTTAACACGCGCTAAAGCTGGGGCTTCACTCGAAGGAGGCCGCCGGGTTGAAAGGTCGGCCGCCCGAAGCTGGTCCCAGCAAGGAAGCTGTCCGGGATATAGGCGAAAGTCAGCATGCATGCAGGAGGTGCACACTTTATTAGCAAAGACAAAGGACAGTACAACGCACGCCTACACCTAGGCGCCGCGGCATCAGACCTGCGGGTTCCTGGCGCCTTCGGAGGGCCCGGCGCCGCCATCGTCGCGTCGGGGGACCCCGTCCAGAAATTGGCCGAGGCTCCCCGTCCGGTAGAGCGACTTCCGGAGCTCGATCCGCACAGCTTCCGCCCCGACGTGACCCCAGATCCGGTCGCAGAAGGGCCCAAGGGCACGGCGAGCAGAGCGGACGGCGTCGGACATTACTCCGGCCCCGCCAGGCATCTCCAGCCGGGGGTCATTAAGCTCGGCGACATGCGTACAGCCGCGGTGCTGGAGGAGCGCGCACACCAAGGAGGCCGAAGTGTACGCGCAGTGGGTGCCAAAGGACGTCGCGGCATCGCGCGCGACGGTGGCGGCCTCATCAATCCAACGGAGAGTCCGAGACAACTCCTCTGGGCCAAAGCCGCGCTCCGGCACCTCGGTTACCAGCCCTTGGAGATGGCTCTCCAGCGCTTGGATGGCGTCCCAGGCAACCACCGAGGCGTCGCCCAGCGTCCGGTTGCGCTCCGCTAGAGCCAAGGCAAGTTCGCCTTTCTCCTTCTCTAGCGCGCCGACCTGCTCCAGGAGCCCGGCCCGCTCCGCCGCAAACTTTTCATCAGCAGCCGCTGCGGCTGATTCCTGCGCCGACGCAACAAGCCTCTCGGCGTGCGCCCTCGCTTCGGCGCGTTCCGCTTCCAGCTGACGGATGCGGGCGTCCTGGGCAGAGCGGGCGCCAGAGGCTTCGCGCAGCTCCTCCTCGGCGGCTCGCAGCCTATCCTCGAGCGCTTTCTGGCTACGGGCACATGCCGCTTGCAGGGCCTGCCCCAGCACGAGTGTCTGCAGAAGGGAAAAGACTCAGCGAGCTCAGCTAGACTCAGGCGTGGTCGCATGAGTACTTACCCTCACCCCAGACACCTCGAAAGCGTCCCCGAGGCGTCCCGCGCCGTAGGCTTGCAGCACTTGCGGGTCAACGCTCCTGGCCGCGTCATCCACAATCCCGCGCCACGCCCTCAGCGTCTCCGGAGGCGGCACGAAGTCCGCGGGGCTCATGGGCTCGGAGGCCCCGGTTTCCGTCGGACGCTCCTCCTCCGGGATGAGCAACGCTGTAAAGAAGGAGGCGGGTGACCACACCAAGGTATAAAATCGTACACCAGGGTAAGCTCGGCCACCTTACCTTCGGTGGCCGAAGGGATGGTTCCGCCGCGGGCGGAAGCCTCCGCGTTCGGGGAGGCCGGCGGCTGCCCCCGCGCGGCGGACGGCGTCGTCGGGAGGCCGGAGGTGCATATGCCGCAGGGCCTCCGGCGCTTGCGCTGGCGTCCCACAGGCTTCTGATGCCCGTGGCCACGACAAATCCCCGTGGTGTCCGGTGGAGCCCCGGCCGCACGCATGGCCGTTTAGCCGGGGCAACCAGCAGCGCCACCGCCCCCGCAGCCGTGGCTGGGGAAGACCCCGCGGCTGCCGCGCCCGGAGGCGAAGGTTCCATGGCGGCAGTCGCCGAAGGGGGCACCTCAGTCCCCGCTGCTGTTGGCAAGGACAGCACGGCTACGGGCGCCCCCGCGGAGGGCGCCTCCGGCACCGCAGCGGCCGCCGTCGAGGCCTCCACCTCGGCGACTTCGGCGGGTGGTGAGGCTTCCCCCCTCCGGCCGCCTGCGGCAAACCCACTGTCCGGGACGCCTGCCGAAGACACCTCACCTTGGGCGCCTGCGCCGTCCACGCCCGAATCGACGTACCTTGCAGAGTCTGACTCCGCGTCCGCCGCGTCCTCGGAAACACTAGCAGCAGGCGCGGCAGGTGCCCCGCTGCGGCCCCTCTTCCGAGACGGGGTCTTCTTCTTCGCTCCACCATCGGCTGGAGCGACACGGTCCGGTGCGGCAAGGCCCAGGACCTCGCACACGCGGTTTAATCGCCCCAGCCCCGCCTTGGCGACAGCGGACGCGCGCTGCTTGTGCTCCCTAGTGGTGTACGGACCCAGGAACACGCGCACGGCTTGCTCCGCCTCCTCCAAAGGAATCCCTGGAGCAAAGGAGAACATCATTAGCATACAACGCATTTTGCGTCAGCAAAAGGAGGAGTGCAGTTGAGGCTTACGGGGACCGGGCGGCGCTGGTAGCAAGCAAACCCACGGCGAAACATAGTCATCTCGACGCCTCTCGGCGGCAAGATGCCAGTCGTAGGCAAGCGGGGCCACGCCGTACATCACGTACTCTTCGGCAAGGTCGCGCATATTGAAGCGGGCGGCCATGCCTACGAGCCGTTTGACCCTCCGGTTGTCCTCATCATCGAGCGTTCGGCCGGGCGAAGGCTTGAACGCGATCGGCCGGCCCGTACACGCGAGGCCGCTCCCGCTCTCCACACGGTGGTAGAACCACCGCTTCATCCAGGAGGACTCCCACTTCCCGCGAGTTGAATTCGCAGGGAAGAGCTTCTTGCAAGACGAGCGGAGAGTAAAAGAGACGCTGCCAAAGCTCGACAGCGTCCCGCCCCTCCGGCCCTTCGGCTGGCATCGCGCCTCGTGGAGATAGGCGAACAGCGACGCGCTGGGCCAGCACGCCCCCGAGCGCAGGGCCCAGCTGTACACCGCGAGCCGGGCCACGGCGTTTGGAGTCAGTTGCGCCAGCTCCAGCCCGAAGGTCCGCAGTACGTCGCCCACCACGCTCGCCGCTGGGATCCGGAGCCCCGCGTCGAAAAAGGCAACGAATACGATCGCCTCCGACCTCTCGGGATGTGGTTCCGTCTCGTCGCCGGCGGGCAATCGTACGTCGTGGCGCCCGGACAGCTTCCCCGCTCGCAAGAGCCCTTGGATCGTCTTCTCGGTCACGAGCGAGGGGCCTAGCTCGCCGAAAAACGTGCCCTCCTCCGCCGCCAGCCGCTGCCGGATCGCGCTCTTGGAGCGCGTATTTCACCTCCAACGGCGAGGATCGCCGGCGAATGGCAGGGCCACCAATCGCTTGGCCGCGCTCGCTGCTGGAGGCCATCGCTTCCCACGACGAGATTAATACGGTGAAGATACCGCGAAGGTGGGGCAAGCCGAGCAAACAAGAAAGAGGGCGCAAAGGTGCGGGGACGCTATTACGGGGGGCTATTTCAAGCCGCCTCGCCCATACCGCCGCTACTGAAGCGTCGCAACGATCCGCATGCAGGATGCAACCGCAGCGGTGTAAAGGCCCGCCCCGCACGCTTCCCCGTAATCAAAAGCGAAGAGTCGCGGAGGTCCGGGCACGAGGCGCGACCGCAGTCGTATAAGCGCCCGTACAGCGCAGCGCCCCACCTAACGCTGGCTGTCACGACCACAGGCGCCACTCGCTGCCCGCCCCGTGTCCCCCTTGCCTAGGGAAGAGGCGAGCGGCTGCAAACACGCAACCATCCACATCCCGCCGCCCGGCAGTCATAGGCCGCCGCGTGCCCCGGGCGCGTCAGGTCGCACGGTACGGGAACCTAACCCTGTCTGGCCAGGGACCGGCGCGATTCAAGGAACCTGTATAGCGCAAGGCCGCATCAAAGAGCCCAAGTCGCGCGCGCGCCTACTTCGACTAGGCGCCAGCTTCGCTGCCACCCGTTCGAAGGGTAGGGGACGGAGCGCGCGCGTGTCTACTTCGACTAGGCGCCAGCTTCGCTGCCACCCGTTCGAAGGGTAGGGGACGGAGCGCGCGCGTGTCTACTTCGACTAGGCGCCAGCTTCGCTGCCACCCGTTCGAAGGGTAGGGGACGGAGCGCGCGCGTGTCTACTTCGACTAGGCGCCAGCTTCGCTGCCACCCGTTCGAAGGGTAGGGGACGGAGCGCGCGCGCCTACTTCGACTAGGCGCCAGCTTCGCTGCCACCCGTTCGAAGGGTAGGGGACGGAGCGCGCGCGCCTACTTCGACTATGCGCCAGCTTCGCTGCCACCCGTTCGAAGGGTAGGGGACGGAGCGCGCGCGCCTACTTCGACTAAGCGCCAGCTTCGCTGCCACCCGTTCGAAGGGTAGGGGACGGAGCGCGCGCGCCTACTTCGACTAAGCGCCAGCTTCGCTGCCACCCGTTCGAAGGGTAGGGGACGGAGCGCGCGCGCCTACTTCGACTAAGCGCCAGCTTCGCTGCCGCCCGTTCGATGGGAAGGCGACGGAGCGCGCGCGCCTACTTCGACTAGGCGCCAGCTTCGCTGCCACCCGTTCGAAGGGTAGGGGACGGAGCGCGCGCGCCTACTTCGACTAAGCGCCAGCTTCGCTGCCGCCCGTTCGATGGGAAGGCGACGGAGCGCGCGCGCCTACGTCGACTAGGCGCCAGCTTCGCTGCCGCCCGTTCGAAGGGTAGGGGACGGAGCGCGCGCGCCTACCTCGACTAAGCGCCAGCTTCGCTGCCACCCGTTCGAAGGGTAGCAGACGGAGCACGCGCGTCTACTTCGACTAGGCGCCAGCTTCGCTGCCACCCGTTCGAAGGGTAGGGGACGGAGCGCGCGCGTGTCTACTTCGACTAGGCGCCAGCTTCGCTGCCACCCGTTCGAAGGGTAGGGGACGGTGCGCGTGCGCCTACTTCGACTAGGCGCCAGCTTCGCTGCCACCCGTTCGAAGGGTAGGGGACGGAGCGCGCGCGCCTACTTCGACTAAGCGCCAGCTTCGCTGCCACCCGTTCGAAGGGTAGGGGACGGAGCGCGCGCGCCTACTTCGACTAAGCGCCAGCTTCGCTGCCACCCGTTCGAAGGGTAGGGGACGGAGCGCGCGCGCCTACTTCGACTAAGCGCCAGCTTCGCTGCCGCCCGTTCGATGGGAAGGCGACGGAGCGCGCGCGCCTACTTCGACTAGACGTCTTGTCCCACGAAATCTGCCTCGTTTTCCTTAATAGGCCACCTACAGTGCATCAACATACAAGGTAATGCCGGCGGGCTCCCTCAGGAACACCCACTGTAGGTAGGCCTGTCAAGAAAAACAGGGCAGACCTCGCCGTCGCCTACGGCAGCGCGGTGCGGGGTCAGGAAGCGCGGCTGGCTGTCGATAACCGGCGCTGATCGAGCTCCCAGGAAAAATAGACCTCCTTCTGTGCATCAACATTCTCCAAGCCGCTCAACACCACCCAGGAATGTTGATGCACGGCAGGGGCCCATTTTAGGGGAACAGCTTCTATCACAAGATACGCAGGAGGAACGCCTCAGCAGCGCCATATATATACCCCTGTCAGCAGGGGAGCCAACTGGCGGAAGGCCAAGCGGCAGAAGCCCAAACCGCCGGAGGTCCACTGCCATATCAAGGGTCGCGACGCCTCAACGCCCGCACCACGCCAAGCACGCTGCACCACGTGGACGCCTGAAAGTCCGAGCGTTGCAGCAGCGCGCACGTCTGCTTCGGTTACAGAGCAGCTCCAGAAGTTTGGAAAAGTTCACAGGCCGCGGGACGGAGGGGACCAAAGGACTCGGCAACATGGCTTCGGCCTTGTGAAAGCCCTTTACCATGAGAGGCTCTTGTCGTAGGGATGACCCCCACCTAAACCCAGCAGACCCGGTAAGAGATCATAAGGCCCGGAATAGGCCATATGTAATGACATAACTGCCCCCAGAGGGAATAACCAGATGTAAGGGTATAACTGTAAAAGCACTCCTCATGCGCATATATATACGAGCACAAGCCATGGGGAGGGCCCAGGCCATTACACTTATCTTCATCACTCTCCACTACCATCTCTCTCTCTGTTTGGTCTGTAGCCACAACAAGCATCTATATAGATTTGCTTGGATTGGAGAGACATAAGAGCATCTCCAATGGGTCTATATCAGCTATCTATAAGAGAGTCCATGTCATCAACTGTCATACGTGGAAGATATTAAATGAAGAAAGAGAACGCAGCTCTCTACAGCTCTAGAGATAGTCTATAGCGCCAAACAAGACAGCCTCCATAAATTCTGTGTGTGCATGTAAGCATCAAATAGCTATCCTTATAGATAGTTCTTTAGAATGCTAACTTTAGTGTGTACTATATAGATGATGTGAAAGTCTTATAGTTAGTTGCTAGCTATAACCATTGGAGATGCCCTAAGTGCTTAATGGTGTGGTAATACTCTCTTTTAAGAGCAAGTTTAATAAGGTTGACTGTGCTAGTTATAAGGCAATCCATGTCAGCACAGTCCTATGTGGAGGGGAGAGAAAAGGAGAGAGAGAGCCAAGCCGACTCCCATGCAAGAGTCAGGCTATAGCACAGGAAAAGAGGCATTATCCATGCATGTACCTATAGAACTAATTGCTATACCCATGCATGTATTAAATTATCAATACCCATGTATGTATTAAATGATTGAGAGCTCTTGTGGAGACAACTTATAGTTAGCTTATTGTATGAGTTGACTGCATCATTAACTTTTGATGACATGGAAATGTATTGGAGGTAGCAGCTATCTGTACTATTAAACTTGCTCTAAGAGCATCTCCAATAGTGACTTATAAGCTAGCTCTAAGTATATTATTTCATATTTTAATAGAAGAGAGAGAAAAGCTAGCTCTTGATCAAGAGCTAGTCTCATACACACATTCCAAGATTATGTGAGAGTGTCATGTGAGGCTATTTATGTTATGAGTTATGTGCTAAAAGTTAGTACTATTGGAGAATTTGTCTTAGAGCTAGTAACTAGCTCATACTGTTGGAGAAGCTGCTTGCTTTGTATACGGCCTAAGAGCAAGTACAATGATGTTGACTAGGTCGCCTCTAGCGAAATCCACGTCAACACAATCCTATGTGGAAGAGAGAGACAAGAGGAGAGAGAGGCAAGCTGCCCCTCATGCAAGAGGTGACCTCTAACACATCATACGAGGACTTGGAGGCGATGCTAGTTCTTAGAGCAAGTACAATAAGGGTTAGGGTCGCCTCTAGCGAAATATTAAATGCTTGAGTGCTTTAGTAGAGGTAACCTCTACTCAACTTATTGTATTAGCTACCTCCACATGAGTCACATGTACTCTTTTTGCTTATGTGGCTAGTCTTAGAGGTGGCAGCCACCTCTTCTGTTGTACTTGCTCTAAAAGGCGGATTGGATGAGAGAGAGACGGAGAGAAACTACTGGTGGCCGCGCACGCAGGATCATGCAAGGGGCTGCTACCGACACGCTTTATGGGAGGCGGCATTTGATCCCTTGTTCCAGAGGGGTTTTGTGGCTTTCTTTTTGGGTATTTGAGGCTCTTTTGCATGCATCTTTGTGTATCAATCCGTATCATTATAAAATGTTTATAGGAAACAATCGTTACAAGTATTTTTCTTATTTTTAGATGGTAAAAAATATTTAAGTGTGTATTTACAAACACACGTACATTTCTGTTCTTTTAGTCGGTCCCTGTTTGTAAGTAAGTGTACTGTGTACTCACACACAACATAAAAATGCATGCATGCCAGCACAGAAAATCTCGGTAGATGGCTACGCGTTGTCGCCGCTAGCCAATACACGGCAGATCCTCTACAGTGACGCACCCAGTGTCCCAAGGTTGACGATGTGACAGCGCACCGTCTCAATCCCATGCTTCACACTCAACACACAGATCACCCCAATCGCAGAGCTCTTCACACGAAGTAGCAGAAGTAGACGGCTTTGAGCCGTTCGATCAAACTAACACGGCAACACTACCGAATCCGACAGGTCGGATCGCTCCAACACACAACAGGCTCCTAACACAACGATGCCTGAGCTATTAAGCGGCACAGAGAATCCTTTTGTGCCGGAGCTGGGAGTCGGCGCCCTTCGCGGAACTTGGCCGCGGCGGAGGGCAATGGGTCCACCAGGCAGCGACATGGCCGAGAGGCGGCTCCCACCGCGTCACGCCGCCGTGCCCGCCATGGGGAACGTGTGCTCGTTAGTTTTTCCAATTGCTCCGTTTCTTTTGAAGCGGGCCGCTACGGCGAGGTTGCACGGCGTCTCTGTTTGGTGCAACTGTGCCTTCATTATCCCCGTGCTTGTCGGTGTGCTTTGCTTGCAGTAACTGCGTCGTAACTGAACACTCTATTGTGACATGATTCTATTGTTGACGGTGCATCTTTTGTATAATACAGATACTATTGTTCACTACTAGTACAGTAATTTCTTTCCTGATGTAACACATGCTGTGATTAGTGTGGTCTCGCATTAGCGCGATTTGTTGTCTGAATGTCACGATAACCGTTTGTTAGATGACGAAAACCACTAGGTCGAAACCAGTAGCGGATCCAGGAAAAATTTTAGGAGGGACTGAATAAAAGCGATACAGCGACATAACTTTACTATGCCCCTATTACACCATATATTAATAGCTAAAAATTTATGAGGGGCTCCAAGGGTTCGATAGCGGTAGGGGGGCTCGAGCCCCCGCCCCACCGCTGGATCCGCCCTGGTCGAAACAATTAACCAAGGCATCTGTAGACGAAGCTTGCTTGGCTGCAAAATCGGTTGGAACTTATATAACTGACAGACCGACTGAGTCGTCATTCTCCTCGAAAAGAAGAAGAATTGAATCGTCATTGTATTTTACTTCTTGGAGACTGGGTAACTAATTATTAAACTAACTGAACATGGTGTACATAATTTTTTCAAGATTTACATATAATTGTTACGATTGCTTTTGCAAACACAATGGAATGATGGCGCTGCGTGTGTTCTCGTGTGAATGAGATTTGGTAGGAGTTGGGGTGATTTTCATGAGTTCTGATTGTGGAAGAGGATAGGAAGGGGAGTTAGTTGAGGTTCCGTGGTTTGGGTGGATGAGAGCATCTCCAAGAGATGTTTTTTCTCACCCCCTATCTTAAAATATTGGGTATAAAAGTTAAAAACAAGCTTCAATAGATACTCTAAAACACACCCAATAATTTTGGTACTCTAAAATTGAGGTGGATCACCATCAAATATACAGTGCCTAGATAGTAATTTTAGGGATCCAAGTTTAGAGGAGCTGCTAAAGGAGGGGAAAGATTTAGAGGACAATTTTTTTAGGAAGACTCCCAATATGAGATTTTAGAGGATAAAATATTGAGCATCTCTTGGAGATGCTCTGAAGGTTGGAGCTGAAGAGGAAGGGGAGCGGTGCGGCTAGGTGGGAGGAGGTTTGGTGTAAGATTGAGTACAACAAGTTAGAGAGAGTGAATGACCGATCAAAAAGAAAGCAAAACTTCATAAATGCAAACCTACAATGATCAGACCTCTATGCGGGAACAAAAAATTAACACGATTTCAAAACTAAGAATTTTATGTAATTTTTTATTCAATATTCCAAATAACTTGAAACTTGCCATCTAACTTTGTAGGATGTTATGAACCAATTACAATCAACATCCAGAGGATAATTGCCAAAGTTTTAGCAGTTTTTCCATTTAAAGGAAGAGCAAAAGAGGGAAGTATCAATCTACTATTACTCACAGTTCTTAATGATCCAAATGGTCTTGGATGGGTCCTCACATGTTATAGGAATCTAGATCATATGATGAAATCAAGCCAAAATGCTCTTAAGATCAAAACCCCAAAATCACCGATCTCTTGAGCAAAATCGGACAATTACACAAAGTTCATCTAGATCATGCCAAGAAGGATGAGATCTTGTTTTCAGGAGATATCATCACCTCTTATATGTCATTAGCACCAGAAAAGATTAAGAAGAGAGAAATCTAAATTAAAAACCCAAACAAATCAAAAGCAAAAGAGAGTATCTATGGCAC
Source organism: Dendrocalamus latiflorus (assembly GCA_017311315.1). Lineage (NCBI taxonomy): Eukaryota > Viridiplantae > Streptophyta > Magnoliopsida > Poales > Poaceae > Dendrocalamus > Dendrocalamus latiflorus. Next base: position 27,204,395 of record CM029648.1, read on the forward strand.
AACTCACTTAATCAAATTTTCGATGTTCATTTTACTTGAAGAGAAAATTTGCATAGCCAATCCCTCAGGATAGCAAAGCTCTAGCCTAACACTAATATCTCGAGTCATATATCTCTTACACAAAAACTTATATAGTGGAGTCTCCTAATATCTCACTTAACCCAAACACCAGTTACTCCTTAGTCAATCACACCATTTATATTATGAGAAAATCCGGTAACGCACACAAATGAATTTATCTTACACACACTTGCACACTTTTCAAAGCATGACTTTCTAAAGGTTTCAATAGCCCAATAAGACATTCTATCCATAAAGACGTGACCTAAATCACTTAGATCAGTGCTGGGGTTTTGCAAACCGCCACACCACCCGGTATTAAACAATTTTCATAATTACCACCCACAGGCCTTCACGAAGATATGATGCCCAACGCCTTGTTGCCAAGATCATATGGCTGTGCCGAGCTTGTCACCACTTGAAAAGCTCGAGCTATGAAGAATTTGTGCCCATAAATGATTTATTGGTCTTTGGATGTGTAGGTCACTTGGAGTCAACCATAGTCAATGACAGGATCGGGGCTACGCTCATGGAGAAGTCGATGCCTAGAACTATCAAATATGCCGGGTGAGATGGCTGAACTTAAGCATGGCATGAGAAATATGAAAAATATTGAACGGAAGTTTGAGCAACATGTTACACCATGTAGCTTGCTCGATCCAAGTGAGGCGCGATCCGGTGCCATTTTGGTGCAAGCTTGCTTGGAATGAAAAATTATCACAACTTTAACAATGATTCTCTCGATCGTTAGTTAGAATATATTTGTGACATCTTAATGAACATTCATGCCAAGTTTTGTATCGTTTGGTTCTACGGATTAAATATTTTCATGTCTTTTGGTTTTGAAATTGTGCTATTTTTTATAGTATCTGTAGTGATTTTACTTCCAGTCTGACCGATATTATTCAACTGTCTGACAGGGTATTGTTCATTCGATATGACTGCCTGTCACATTGGGGTCGTTTTGCTCAATTTTCGGGTGGATTTTTTTGTGGTGATTGGTCTCTAATCTTTATAGTTTCTCATAACTATTGTAGTGAAGATATATGAATACTTGAAAAAAATTTGGATGCACTATTTATCACCTCTCTGATACCGTAGTAGTCCCACAATTATTATTCATGTTTAGAAGAGAATATATTCGTAAGCCCCTTTGCATCAAGGGAACCATGTAAGAAAAGAACTCCAAACATTTATCAGAAAATAATAGAGATTGCGTAGGAAGCAAATTCTAACCATAAAAATTGCATGACCTATTGGGGTGTATTCCGTGTTGACTTCGTTTCATATAATTTTATACGGTAGTTGTACAGCGGAGTCACTATAGATGTGCTGTCATGGGTAGGGCTGTAAACGAGCCGAGCTCGAGCAAGCTTGACCTAGCAAGCTCGAGCTCGGTAGAAACTCGAGCCGAGCTCGAGCGAGCCTGAGATTAACATCGAGCTTTAAGCTAGGCTCGAGCTCGGCTCGGACAAAACTCGAGCCGAGCTCGCGCTTCGCATGTGTAGGCTCGGTGAGGGGGTACCTGCAGGAGGTGGCGGCGGTGGCGCCGGCGGACGGCCGGACTGCACCTTCACCACGCGGTGGCCGAGCTGCAGGGATGGCCGGACGGGTGGCGCCGGCGGGGGAGAGGAGGGGCGCCGGGGGGAGGAGGGGCGGCGGGCCGGGTTGAGGAAGGGCGGCGGCGGGGGCGAGGAAGGGGACCGGGGGGGCGGCGGCGGGGGAGAGGAAGGGGACCGGGGGGTGGCGGCGGGGGAGAGGAAGGGGACGGGGGGCGGGAGAGGGGGGGCACCGGCGGGGGGTGAGAAGGAGAGGAGGGGCGTCGGCGGGGGGGGGGGGGGCGAGGAGGGGCGGCGGGGGTGGGGGCAAGGAGGGGGGACGGGGGCGCGGCGTAGGCCTGGGCAAAATACCCGCTACCCGTTACCCGTACCCGAATTACCCGGACCCCGAACCCGAAATACCCGAACCCGAGGTACCCGATCCCAAATTCGGATAGCGATTCTGATTACTCGAAATTAGTTTGGGTAGTTCGGGTAATATCCCCCGAACTACCCGAATTACCCGAATTGTCTGTAAATTACCCGAATTGTCTGTAAATTACCCGAATTGTTGGGAAATTAGCTGGTTTTCTGTAAATTCGGGTATATCGGGTATACCCGAACCCGAACCGGAATTATCGGGTACCCGAAATTGCGGGTAGTGTTTTTTTGGGGCTAATATCGGGTAGCAGTTTTCATTACCCGAATTTTGAATTACCCGAACTACCCGACCTGAAAAATTCGGGTAACCCGAACGCCCAGGCCTAGCGCGGCGGTGGGGGAGAGAAGGGAGGGGGACGGGGGGAGGGGCTCAGGGGCGAGGAGGGGGACGGGGAGGCGGCGGCGGGGGAGAGGAAGGGGACGGCCGGACGGGGGGGTGGCGGAAGAGGGGGTCGGCAACAGGGGGGCAAGGAGGGGCGGCGGCGGGGGAGACGAGGGGGACGGGGGTGGGGGAGCGGCCGGCGGCGGGGGCGACGAGGTGCGGTGGTGGGCGGCGAGGAGCGGCGGGAGGGGGGGCCAGGAGGGGCGGCGGCGGGGGGCAGGCGGACTGGCGGCAGGCGGCAGGCCAGTGGGGGAGAGCCGGAGAGGAGGGAGGGAGCGAGGGGGTGTGGGGCTGTGGGCCTGGGGGCGCGGGGCCGTCGGGCCGACAGCCGAGGGTGGGGGCGGGATTTGAGAGGAGATGGCGGGACACGGCGGGAGGGGTGGGGACTGGGGAAGTAAAAAATCTTATGCTCGCGAGCTATTCGAGCTCGGCTCGTTAAAGCTCGCGAACTTAAGACGAAGCTCGAATTCGGCTCGTTTGGAATTCGAATCAAGTTCGAATCGAGTCTAGAGCGAACCAAACTCGAGCAGCTCGCGAGCCTCGAGCTTTTTTTACAGCCCTAGTCATGGGGTGAAGAACAGGGATCATGAACAAAGCCGTGAATCCAGTGGCGGAGTCATGATTTGGTTACACCCCGGGCTCAGTAATAAAATAATCTGGGCTATCTGGGCTGAACCATAAAAATATTAACCAGGCTAGACTGAATTTACCCGGACTATACACTAGATATTTTTACACACCCCGGGTTGAAGCCTCTCCTGCCCGGGGCGTGACTCCGCCCCTGCATGAATCAATATGGTCATGTTCTTTTCAGCTTTTTAAAACTGTTTTTCAGCTTTCCTACGAGTATTTTTTAAGATAAGGTCTACTAGTTAATTGTAATATATACTTTACTGATTTCATTTATATAGGTAAAACCGTACGTGAGTTTCTATTACTCTGTAATCTCTCGTATAAACAGTTTAAAAGCCACAACCCGTAGTTAAAAAGAACAAACCGATTAACTGCATACAGGACCGAGGTGAATGAACTTGCTTGCGTAGCGTGGTGGACTACGAAATCGAGCTGACAAATTGTGCTATGGGGATAAGAATGGCAACGGGTTGGATATCTCCGGGTTCTCCTCTTTCCCCCCCGAATCCAAAACCAACCCGCGCCCGAAATAACTTTCGGGGCGAATAGGAGCCCCGAACCCGAAACCCGCGGATACCCGATATCCAATGGATATCCAAAAAATAGGATACGGCGTGGGGATGGCCGGCAGGGCGTGCGCGCGGCCCAGGGGGCGCAAGGGGACGGCGTGGGGATGGCCGGCAGGGCGTGCGCGCGGCCCAGGCGGCGCAAGGGGACGGCGTGGGCGGGGAGAAGGCTGCGGGGAGCCGGGGAGATGCTGCGGGGGAAGGGCGTGCCGCGGGGAGCCGGGCCGCCGGGGAGACGCCGCGGGGAGCCGGGCCGCCGTGGAGATGCCGCGGGGGAAGGGCGTGCCGCAGGGAGCCGGGCCGCCGTGGAGATGCCGCGGGGAGCCGGGCCGCCATGGAGACGCCGCGGGGAGCTGGGACGCCGAGGAGACGCCGTGGGGAGCCGGGACGCCGGGGAGATGCCGCGTGGGATGATGCGGCGCAAGGGGACTTGTGGCGGCTGGGGCTGGGTGGGTGTGGAATTGGGTGGGTTAGGGTTTCACACCCCCATTTTTACTTATATACTAGGTGGAAGGGCCCACATGTCATACACACTTCGGGTATCCATGGATATCCATGGGTAGGGTTTGTCCTCCAAATCCAACCCGAACTCTTGTCGGGTACCCGCCCCGAACTATCCATGGATAGAAAATACCATCCAAACCTACTATTTTCGAGTTAGATATCTGCGGATACCCGGCTCCACAGATAATTTTGCCCTATATGGGGACATGTGATTCGGCAAGCGCCAAGGGAATTCCAACCTTGCCACGGGAGAAGACGAGCATCTCCATCCGCTATCGGGCCAGTGGAGCCGACGCAGACGAGAGGGCGGCTACGTTCCAAGCGACGCAGGCCCAACCCACTGGCCGACGCGGCGCTGGCCACGGATCCGGTCAAAAACCGTCGGCCGCGTCTCTTGGCCCCTACGTTTCTCACCACGTGCGCCACGGCCCGACCTGCTCCCATCACCGCGACACGGCATCTCTGCGCCGGCCTCCCGCGCGGGACCCACCCGGCCCCGTATTGAATCGCACACAGCCCCAGGCGTACGTCGTTTCACCCGTCCCATCCGTCCTGTGCGCGACAGTGCGCGTCCAGACCTTGCCTTGACGAACGACGCGATTCGATTCGTACTCCCCGACGGCGCCTCCCCCCCATCCCCCCTCCTAATTTTCTCCGCGCCGCGGCGCCTTTTGTTTTTTATATACTACGGCCACGACGGTGCGTGGCAGGTTGCAGGCGCCGCTCGGCACAGATTACGGCAAGGTGGCTTTAACGGTGTGGGGATGAGGGGGGAGTGGCGCGGCGCGGACGGGCTCGTGGAGCGTCGTAGGCTTGTGGTCAGATGGCATCGCAGCGCGCACGGCGCGTCACGTGAGGCGGTGCAGTGGGCCAATGGGCTACGGTTTGGGTCAGTCTGTGCCAGCAGAGCGGGTCATGTCGGGCTACGGCCAGACCCATACGGACAGCGGAAAATGTGGAGATACGGACGGTATCGTCCTCGGCCTCATCCATGCGTGTACGGTGAGTGATAAGAGGCCTCACGTACGTAAGCATGGGGCGCCATCACATTAGACGGGACCTTGCGTTTCTGCGCTTCTCCCACACTGTTGGTGCGTTTATCTGTGCTAAAAAAAAGTTATGAATTTAATTTACTTAGATTTATTTAAATTTAACTAAATTTTGTACTGATAAATATTACATATTTTGGACTGAAAGCTAGGTTGTCCAGGGAATAGATCCGTCCCTAGTTCTATTGTTCCATTAAGAAAAAAAGCAAGTGGTTTCTTAAAATTACAAAAACACACAACACTGCGAATGCCAATTTATCATCACTATATTAAAGCCAGGTGAGTTCCTGCCCTTCCACCTATGCCACGTGAGATTTCTTAAAAAAAGGCCCTAGCATTTTTTGAAATCGTGTAAAGGTCTTCGGTTCCTGCAAAAATGTCCCTGCCAGGTTTTCCCCCGAAAACCCCCCTTCCCTTCACCGAAATTCGTATCCCCTTGTAGGATAGCACCCCGCGGTTTTTCAAAATTACGTATGGGTTCTCGATTAGTTACTTACATGTGCTTACAGGTCCTTGGTTTTTTTTTGCGAAAAAGGCTTTTGGTTTTTCTGAAACTGCGCACATGTCCTCGATTTGTTTTTAAAAAAACCTTCCGCGAATTGTCGTCTCTTTTACTTCGGTCCACATGGTAGCTAGCGCGGCATGCCGCCACGCTTACGCTGTTAGTTTTACTAACATCCGGTAGTATCTATAACGCCCCCATTTCCAGGGGCGCCTGCGGACACAGCATTCCGCAACTATTCACGTAAGAACAGTTATGGAATGTTGCGTAAGAGTGTACCATCATATGCTTACAACAAAAGTCCAGCATATATTTCACATAAGGTTTAACAACCCAGTTTTACTGCAGCGGGGCGTGCAAGCCCAAAGTATATTACATCACAAAAACTCCAAGGAAAGCTCGAGCGCGGCGGAGACCTAGAGCCACGGGTCCTCGTCGAAGAACAGCTCCTCTAGGGCTTCCTCAACGGGGAGACTTTCGCCAACGTCTTGATCTTCCGGAGGGGATTAGCAAGCCGTGAGCTAACCAGCTCAGCAAGTCACAACGGGAAACCCTAACTTAGCTACTTGCATGGAACAACAAGGAAGGGAGTATACTTGTTTTATTAACTTTGAGTGGATGCAGTTTTACTTGCAAATGTCTTCACAAACCCAAAAGAGTACAACTACTCCTTAAGATTAAGGGGGTTTCATAAAAAGATAATTAACCAACAAGTCCAGTTAAACACTTGTAAAAACTACTTAAGCTTCGCAGCTGGAATCACCCAAGCTAGTGACACAGCTTCATTAACCGGGAGCACGTCGTATTCGAATACCATTTATTTGACTCTATAGAGTTGCTCAACTTTACCCACATGCACCCTTAACCCTCATGACTGAGTTAAGGAATCGGGTCTTTTCGCTGCTCAACCCTTGATATACACTCCACCCGATAGGTGCAGAATCCACACATCCTCGGGTATCCGTTGGCCACCACGGAACGCCGGGCCCGGGTTGAGGGGACCTATCGTTGTCTTAGTCTGGATTCACCATCCATACCGACTCCCAATGTAGGGCTTCACTTAGGTTGAGCAGATACTAAACCAGGGTTGACAAAGTCAACACCTGTGGTTGAGCGGACACTATGTCATTTGCTCGGCACAAGGGTCTAGTCTTTATATTTTCTCGAGGTTCGCGACCTCCAACCAAGGGTAAGCGGTGGGCGTAGACCGGCTCGCGGTTTCCCACAACACTCTTACCCTAACATGTGCACGCCGGCACTACCACCCTAGGGTACGGTGTCCATACCACCCTACCCTAGCTCCAGGTTTTGAAATCTACCGGTCCACTACCACAATCTTAGTAGTGTAAAGACTTTACATGTGATATAGATAGCCTACATGTGATCAAACTACTTTTTAAGGTAATTCTAGGGTTACAAGGGTGGGGGTCACAAGTTTAACGGGGCATTTATCGGTGGTAGGTTTATCTACATAACAAATCATTCTAAAATCTAAACATTTCATTTTACTTTAAACTAGCATTTCACAACTAGCATAATGCAAATAGCATAATATCATAATTAAATAACATGCGATACAACATGATCAAGGTTTTACGACTTGTCGTGAATCTGGACGATCTCGGCGATCTCGAACGTAGAACCTCCCTGATCCTGGGTCTGCACTGAAGCTTCCAGAATCTTCGAAACAAGCGTAAACACATAAAATAACATAAGTCCGGCTTAAGCCTAATCAAGCAAGGAAAAATATTCTATTAAAAAGGAGTAAGAAGCAAAAATCCTCAAATTGGAATTCTAGAATTTATCTAGGGATGAATTTGGGAAATGGAGGTCAAAAATGGGTTCAGGATATTAAATGGAGCAAGGTGCTGAAATTTGAGAACTTTTGGGATTTTCTGTGATTTTTTACGATTTATTTGGATTTTAGGAAATAATAAAAGCTGGAAAATCGGGAGAAACAGTGTCGGGCCGGCCCTTTGCCACAGTGCGGCCCGCGCGGCCCACGAGCGACGCACCCCGCGTGGCCCGCAAGCGCGCGCTCGGGCGACGGAGCAGGCCGAGGGGAGTTGGCCCATGCCAATGAGCGCCCGTGTGGCCCGGATGACCGACGCGTTGCTCGGGCAGACGACCCAGATGAAACGGGAGTGGGCGGCCTGGATTGGAGTGGGGTGAAGATCGGACGGCTAGGACGTGAGGAAGGCGGGTGGAGCGGCAAGGTTGGATCGGACGGCTGAGGAAAGGTGAGTGAAGTGGCATCGGACGGTGGCGAAGGGACTTAATCGGGTGGTTGGGGTGGAACGTGTTTACGAAGATAGGACGACGGGGAGGAGTTGCCTTCCGAAGACTCCCTTTAAACCGCAACGGCTGGAGGAAGCGGCGACGATGTAGCCACATCGGTCGTCTTCCTCCTCTCGTTGTGCGCGCGCAACAGAGAGGCAGAGGGGCGGCGCCTCTGCTCTCCGGCAACTGCAAGGGCCTCCAACGGCAAAGGAGGGCACCACTGGGTAGGGTTTGACCTGGAGAACTCATTTTTGGGGTTTGGGAGGTGGGAGGATTAGCAGGGAAGGCAGGGGGCAAAAGGGGAGTTTTCGGTCCACCGGCGGCGAAAGAGGTCACCGGGGTTGAAGAAGCCGAAGTGGTTGCGCTTTCATGGTCAGAGGTATCCGGGGCTCACTTTAGCAGCGGTGGGCGAAGCTCGGAGCTGTTCTATTGAGCTGGCCACGGAGAAGCTCTTTGACCGGCGGTGAGAGACGGCGTCGGCGCTCCACGGGCAAGCACCTGGTCAAGGGAGTCCACCAATGCGATTAGCACACCGAGGAGATGCTTTGGGGAGAAATAATTGAAGAATGAGGGAGGGGGAGAGGGGGGATCGGCTGCCTGGGGTCGCCGTCTCACAGGGCGGCAATGGCGGAGCTACGGGCGGCGGGGCTTCAATTCAAAGCTTGGGGAGCTACTAGGGAGCAAGAGGAGCACAAAGGAGCGCTTGGCTTGGCTTTTAAAGGGGTGCAGGAAGCTGGCGACGAGAAGGTGGTTCGGGGCAGCTTGGGGGAGGGGTTAATGGCGCGGTGTGGGCGGCTACGGAGCTGCAGGCGCATGGGGGACTGTGGGAGTTGGCACTGTGTCGCCGCCGCAAGATGGGGCATGACGGGGTGCTGCCAGGCGTTAATTCGAGCGACGGGAGCAGATGTGTAGTGGCATGGGCGACGGCGCGGCTTGCGGGGGAAGGGAGAATGGGGCTGGCAGGTGGGGACCCGAGTGGCGGGAGGCGGGGACCGGGTCAAGGCGGTTGGGGACGGCCGGCGACGGCAAGCCGGCGCCAGGGGCGGCGCGGCGAGGTGCAGCGCGCAACGCAGGCGCGTGCGCGAGGAGAAAGCGGCAAGGAGCGTGGCGCCAGCCGAAGGGAAAAACAGGGTGAGGGGAAAGGCGCCAAGGAGGTAGAGAAAACGGGAAAGTCGGAAGAGGAAGGCGGATTCCGTGGAAACTTTTCAGAAAGGGAAAGTTGACAAAAACACTAAAAAAACAGAGAAGAACACGTTCAAATTTTTGATTTGAATTTTGAGGCTCTTTCAGTATCGTGCTGTTTTCGTATGTATATCTATGTATCTATCTACACCATTTTTAAATAACTACACATCTATTACATATTAAAAGCTCATGATATTGATACGTGGTTTCTATGCTGCGTGTTTCCGAAAACATCTTGTGCCGGCCAGGCCGCCATAAATTCGCTCTTCTACCCCGATGGCACAGCGCAGCCAACAGCTGAAGGGCTCGTGCAGCGAGAGGGAGAAACAGAACCGATAGTAAAGCCGAAGCGAGAACGCCGCGCCCTCCCACCCACACCACTCGACCCCTTTATCGGCCTGGGTCCCCCACCCCCTTCATGAGCGGCGATGCGCCACACGCGTCCCACCCCACGCGCCCGTGCTGTCCCCCACCCCACGACACGCCTCCTCCCACGTGAACCTGCGCGCAATTGCTCGTCGACACGTCGCGACGCCAGCGCTTGGCTTCACCTCCGCATCCTCCCCGGTTCACGCTTCTCTGGCTGACGCGTAGGGACCATGAGGTGATGGCCCACGCGTCACTGTGGCTTCGCGTGACCACGTCGTACCACCTGTGCCTCCGCCCTCCTTTATTCCTCGCGGCGAATAGACGACACAGCAGTCCCCGTTGGACGCGCGACAACAGGACGGAGCAGGCACGCCAAATTCACTGACATGAAAGGTCCAAACAATCGTGGCCCCACTGGACATGGAAAGGGTGCTGCACCAACCGGCGCCGCTCGCTCGCACGGCGCCAGCTCTGGGTGGAGGGGAAGTCGGGAAGACGGAAGAGAGAGGGAGTGAGTGTGGCCGTACTGTTACGTAGGGCTGGCGTCATGCGGGCACTCACATGAGAGTGAAGACGGTGGGTGAACAGCGTTAGGAGCAAGCTTGATGCCATTGTGATTCCATATAAACACGTGGAATTGGATCGTAAAATCATAATTTTATTAAATTTTTTAAAAATATATATATTATATATATAAATTATATTATATTTTTAAATATGTAAGTATATAGTAATTTTTTGAATTTAATTTTATAATTTGAGGACACTTATTTGTGTTATATTGAACTATATTGATTTTTTTAAACTTATTTAATTATTTTTGATAAATTAATAATCTAAAAGTTCAATATATCAAAGATAATACTTTTTATCTTAAAACAGCATATAAATAACAGAAACAAGATAAATTAAACTAGGATATTGATAAACATCACTGATGTTTTTTTTCCTAACTATCATTTAGATTTATGACCGTTGCCATGAATCCCTCTTCTAAAAAAATCTCCTCCCTCTAGAAAAATAGGCGATTCAACGGTTCGAAATTTGAATGATTATTAGGAAGAAAACATCCGACTAATATCTAGACACACCATTAAACTATTATAGCTTAAATTAACAATATATAATAGAAATTTTATATGTTAATATAGTTTTTGTCGGGATCATCGCACTTCCTTATCCTGAGTATTCTACGAAATCTCATAAGCTGATTTGATCGTACCAACCCACGATCCGTATCACGATCATGTTAGGAGCGGTACTTGCGTGCGCAGATGGTAGCAGCACTCGTAGTAACAAAAAGCCGACCCCGCGACAGGTGAAGTCGCGCGGCGGCTGTGCCGTGCTCCCACTAGCCAGCCCAATCTACGGTTTATACGGCTACACCACCTCCCCATTTTACGAGGCGCGGCACTGGTGGATACTAATACTACTACCGTCGCTCACAAAAACCCAACCAACCTAGCTCCCCTGATGCGGTAGAGACACGGAGCAAATCAAACACCACACCTCGCCGCACCCAATAGACCCTACGCCTCCCCAGCTGTTCGGCGCACAGCTGATGGATCCGACGCCACGAGGAGCAGAGAGCCGCGGCGGCGGCGGCGGGGCGAGGGGAGGAGGCGAGGCGCGCTACAGGGGCGTGAGGAAGCGGCCGTGGGGGCGGTACGCGGCGGAGATCCGCGACCCGTGGAAGAAGACGCGGGTGTGGCTGGGCACCTTCGACACCCCCGTGGAAGCCGCCCTCGCCTACGACCGCGCCGCGCGCACCCTCCGCGGCGCCAAGGCGAAGATCAACTTCCCCGACCACGCCCACCACCACCACCATCTCCGTGTGCCGCCCCCGCAGCAGCCTGTCCCGTTCGGCGGCATCAACCTCAACTTCCCTTCGGCCCGGCACTTCGTCTACTTCTCGCCGCCTGCCGCGCCAGCGCCCCCGCTTCCCCAAGCAGCGTCTCCGGCGGCGGCTGCCCCGCCCTCGACGGCGCTCGAGCTCGGGACGGACCCCAGGCCGGGCGGCCTCCCGTTCGACCTCAACGAGCCTCCGTCGCTGCAGTTCGGGTCGTGATGCGATGGCAGTGTTGCACTGTGCCTGCGAGACAGTGGTGCTGAGCCTGAGAGGGTAAGGGGAGTGGACGGCACTGGTCCGGCTAGCTGTATATACCTATTTAAGGAAAGTTTGGCCATGTCTTCTTGGCCTTCCGCCCTGTGGTTTTTGTTTAAGCGTTTCTGTGTTTGGTAATGGTGGTGGTGGATGGGTGGCTGTCTGTTTTACCGGGGGACGGCCGTCCGCTATTACCGCTTGCACATGCGCTCTTTTGCGGATGATGTGCATGCGCCCATCTACTCCATGAAATTTAACTTGGTGCACATGGGGGTGGAAGAAGTTGCGGTGCCACAACTTACGTGAACGATGGACCGGTGGCGCCATGGCCTGGCCTCCCTGAGGTTCGCCTGCTGTTACTTTGAGATTCTACTAACATGTTAGACACATGCCAATCACCCGAGTATTTTTGTACTTTGTAACGCCCACGAGCGAAATTTTTTTCTAAGTTACTAGCGGAACGACAGCATCTTGCGCAGAATGGGACTCGTGATGGACGAGACCATTTCTTGCTTATCTGGTTGAGAACGCGCCCACGGGTTTAATGCTTTTGGCTTTGCGTCATGATTGTCTCGATACTGCTCGTCCGCTTAACGCAGTTTTGCCGTCTGCTTCGGAGTTGCACTGCGCCGAATCACGCCCTTGGAGTGACTGTAACTAGTCAACAGAGGTATTCAATGCCTTGCAGTAGCAGAAAACTCCACTCAGATATTAATTGATGAATCATAAATTCTGCAACCTTAAGAAATCGTCAGGTCAGACGATCGCTGTGCGTCTGTACGCTAAATAATGCCCTTTTCCAAATTGGATATATTCAGGTGCGGTTCTCAATTCGTTTCTCGATTTCTGATTTTTACTGTTTCCAGACCAAGACGTACGGCACGGTGGCTCTGGGTATCAAAGTGATTCCGGCGTTTGTTCCAGTCGATTGTAGTTGGCATTCCAACCATGAACTAAAACTAGACCACGCGTGTGCTGCCGCGAAAACGGTTCTCGCAATCGCAACAGAAGAAACACATCAGATTGGTGACCAGGAAGACTCCGGAAAAAAAGGGCCGATTCATTCACTGCTCGCCGCCGGCGTACGACATGAGAGCGCGGAACATCATCCCCTTCGCGAACAACCGTGGCCTAGCGAGATTTGAGAAACGCCGAAGTTCGCAGCGCGCGGACCTGCCGAAAATACGTTGTACGAGAAGGAATAAACATTCCGGAAATGCTTAGTCCAGAAAGAAGAGATTGGACTGAATTGTGGTGGGCTGCGGGCTTTTATCTGGGATGACTTGGGGCCGCTTTAATGGGCTACATTGTGCCTGATGAGCCCAAGATTGTTTTGAAGCACTTCGCTTTCCTTTTTGTCCAGGGGAACTAATTTCTTCTCCTTTTGTTTTTTCTTTTTTAAGGAACTACATCACGAAAGGTCACCCAATCCCAACTCACACTTGTGCTTTTTGAACGAGAATTGTAGTGTACTTGACAAGCTATTTCTTCTTCTTTTGAGAGGACAATGCTTTTTATTTCTAACTATGGCGTTCTCTTTGATTCGGATACATTTGTTGCATCATGTGAAAACTCATGCAGGATAGCACTCTCTGCGTTTTAATAGTACTTGGGGATCAGATTTACTAGGACAGTCTAGGACAACACTTTCTCTGCGTTTTAATATGCTTGGGGATTCCGAAACAAATAGCTAAGGAATCAAACTTCGCAATTACCGAACGTGTGACTGCCTTACGGCTAGACTCGATTTATTCTTGACTCAAACTCTAAACTAGCCGTGTTCGGGTTTGATCTCGAGCTCGTAAGCTTTAATAAACTGAGCTTGAATAGCTCGTTAGAGCTCGATTTGAATTTGAATACTGATATATACTAACTTTTATCGAGCTTACTCGAGCCGAACTCGAACTTAAGTTTTTCTTAGTTGAAAAATTAGAGCACATTAAATTGTTCTGATTGTTATTGAGCTTACGCAAACTGAGTTTGTGCCTGCTCGAGCTGGCCGAGCCAAACTTGAGCTTAGGTCCAGACTCGGACCCTAATTCAGACTTGCTTGAGCCTAGAAGGCTAGGCTCACTCGAGCTCGGCTCGTTTACAGCCCTACTCATGGCTGCCAGTTAGACTGGTGGCTAGAGGTTCGACCGCCCCTATCCAAAATTAGCCCGAAGTAATCCAAAAATGGTGCAACTTCTAAAATACAATTTCAAATGCAATGAAAGTTTGCATGCACCTTACTTAAAGCCTTAGGAACCTATTTCACCCATAGATCAAAGTTCAGATTTTTTCAGATTTGAACAAGATTGCACCAAAATAGGGTAAAATACGAAAATGGTGAATATGACTTGCTCGCAGATACAAGATGGTAAAGATAGATCTAGATGTATTTTCATATATCACAGCAAGCATAAACACTAAAGAAATCAAGCCAAAATCCCTCGGGTCACAAAATCACTCGGTGAGGCCAAAATCAAGCAAAACTGGTTTTCTTTATGAACTTGCTATCAAAGTGTCTAGATGGGTGGAGATTGATTTCCAGAGGTTATCTCTATCTCTTATACATACTTAGCTCAACAAGATCAAGAAGAGGGAATTGAAGGGGAAAAACAACCAAGTTAAGAGCAAATCAATCAACATAAGAGGGATTCATAGGCATGAACAAAGATTGATGTATTGCTATTTAAGTATGAAGATTTTACACCTACTCCATTTGAAGGACAAGAGAGTACACTACAACACTCAACTTCTTTCAAAGCCTAACCCTAGAACTCAGGAACACTTAGTCTCAATGAGAGAACGATTGGATGGTTAACTACAAGTCTAGATCTCAACTTGTTAGATAGATGGGTTATCCAGCCACATCTAACCCTTAGTAAATACTATCTACTTAACACAATGGGGGAAAACCTATAACCCCACACATAGATTTTAACTCACACATGACTCTTATGTATGTTTTTCAAAGCGTATAAGCCCAAATCCGCTCAGTCCTTAGCCTTGATCTATCTTGATCTTCCCAGCTTCTTACTGACCTAAATTGCTCTTCCAAGTACCGCTCAAGCACCATAGTTTTAATCCAAGTTAGTTTATGGTATTTTAGTCAAACTACCAAAATACTTTTTCTTAACTTAGCCATCTACTTCCATTGCAAGCAATCGTTATGCTTACCATATGTAGGTACACCATTGCCTTACCACGCATCGGCAAGTCTCTTATGTTTCGGCTCCACTAGACCACACCTTACTTGGACTGACCAAGTCACATAGTACAACCCTCCGTTGGAACTTTCATTCAATATTTTTCGCCTTTCTCATGCCATGCTTGAGCTCACCAAGCGAAGTACCACTCATGAGCTTCATCCGAGTGCCAAGTTTTTTTATAGGAGACGATGATGTTCTTGTCTTCCCAAGTGACGTGCCACCTGTGAGTTTCATCCCGAGTGTCAAGTTTTTTCCGATGGGAGATGGCAACGTTATCGCCTCTCTAAGCGAATTGCCGCTCGTGAGCTTCATCCCGAGCATCAAGTTTTTTTTGATAGGAGACGACAACGTTCTCACCTCTTTATGTGAAGTGCCACTTGCGAGCTTCATCCCAAGCGCCAAGTTTTTTTCCTATGGAAGATGAGATAGCGAGATACCCCTAGTAAAGAACAGCAAGCGAATTTTATTTTGATATCAAGCAAGCAACAATAGCACTAGCCTAGTAAACAATACAAGAAACTACAATCCCTTAGCACCTTTGCCGAAGAGCACCATGCGATCGCTACACGAAGAAAAGGCGTCCTGACGCTGCGCCACGCCAATCGGTGTACGAGCCAACATCGTTCCTCATGCGAAAATGAGTCCTAAGCACCAAGCTTTTCTCGACACAAGGTGCATGCCATTGTTCGAGCTCGATGTCCATTGCGCACCACCATCCCAGTTTAGATCAGCTCCATTGTCGCTACTGCTATGTAGGCTTGACCTAGTGGGATCCACCCATGATGGTCTTGGGCGCCACCCCAACTTCAACATTGCCACGCATCAGGTGCAATTCCAGACTAGGGATAGTAGATGTAGCCGTGGTTTCATCATCTTCCCTGAACTCTAAAACACTGCCCCTTAGACTAGGTCTACACTGCGCCAAAGACATGGTCAACGTCACTCCCGAGAAGATGGTTCATTGTCCCTATTGCCTCGGCAATTCTAGCGCATTAACGAAGCTTTTCGAGCACCATGAAAGCGATGGCTGAACCCTGACGTGGTTCAATTGGTCTTGATGGCTTCCTCTTAGCCAAACTTCGCTTTGCCTCGATTGTGTCTCCCTAACCCTAGACTTTTTCTAGCTCTACAGATAACAAAATGATAACTAGATCATTTCCTTCCCTTTAGGGCTGCGCCTCAGTTCGTGGAGTACTTCATGCTTCATAGTCAATGCCTCAATGAGTCGACCACACAAGCATCGACGAATCAACCACCTTGTGTTCAAGTGCATTTCTCCTCACCTCGAAGGCAACCCTCGGTGAGCCGAGAACTCCTCGTGAGGTTATACCTAAGGTAAGTTGAGCATACAACACTCCTATGCACACCCACCCGCGTTGCGGGTGACCCCTTCAGGAGTCGGTTAATAGGTGCTACAATACACATCTTCTCGCCTCCTAAGCATCACGTCAATCCCTAGTTCTTCGCACCCCTGCGCATTTCTAGTCATCGAGTTAGTTCACCTAGAGAGGGGCAACACTCCATGATGGTCCCTCCTCCATGTAATACGACTCGACATACAGGGCATTTCTTTGGCTAAGCTCAGCTCGACCTATTGGTATCCCCTTAGTTAGGCCTGCCCGTTAGGTTGATTACTTTACATTGACAAGCATCATCACATCACCTTAGTGCGGTGTGCTTAGCCTTGAGGGCCATCTCTCGACAGAGCATAGCTTCACGTTGGGCACTCCTTGTTTCATGGGTCATGCTTCCGTGAGCCGAGCATGTGGCACACTTCCAAGCTTCTAGCGCCATGCCTCGATAGGCCGAGCAGGTAATGGCTTAGCACGTATCCCCACACCTTGAAGGTCAGACATCATCAGGCTAATTTTAGGTACGATCACCGACCTTAAACATTTTGGCGTGTTGGCATGCATTGATCGATCATGTCTCGAAATGTCGTTCAACTTAGCATCGCCAATCGAGTTTGCACATAGGGATACGTATGCCCCAGTCAGCTTCGCGCGTCTTGAAGCTCTATCGCACCTTAGACTATCGGTATATCCATACCCATCCCGACGAGTTCACGCAATGGCTAGATTACGCAAGGACTCCGCACATCTTGAACTGACAAATTGGGCGCTTATTTCTTGCATGTTCACATGGGTCAACCTTTCGCACCCGCTGGGTTTTGCCATCCTTTTGGTGGCCATGCCTAAGCGAGTCAAGCTTGGCACTCCCATATATGTCTTCGCCTCTCGAAAGCCATAGATCGAGAACTGACTTCATGAGGCACTTTTTTGGGCTAAGTCCTAACCTCGTGCCTCCGTGTAACTTTGATATCGAGGCAGTCAACGCTTAACTCCATAATGGTTCATGACCCCACATCCTTCTGTGTGACGGTGAACTCCTCAATACGACCCAAAATCGGTCGAGTAGAGCAACGACCCTTTGGCGAACACAAGGGAAACCTAACTCAAAGGCGCAGGCACGACCTATCATCTAAAGTTCACATGAGAACTAAGTTATTTTAGCATGTTATTGGAATGCGTTGTAGGCTGCTAGTGGGATCATCAACCCGAGGAAGCACGCTGACCCCGTTTGCAAGTCGATGCGTCAGCTCCGGTGGGTGATTGACGACCACCTGGATCAGCGAGGGGCTACTGTTGGGGACGGTTCCTGTGCCACCTCAGGCCCACGACCACCTTAGAGCAACAACACACATTGGAGGGTCTACTCTGAGCCAATCCCCAACTCAACCCTTGGCGAGGTACACAAGACCAACCTCGGAGGGGTCCGGGGCCAACTCCTGATGAGGTAAGTAAGACCAACCCCAAAAGGTGTAGGGCTATGCTGGATATAGGATTTAAGTAATGGGGGTGTAAAACTGTGAATTTAAAAATTCAAAATACATGGTACAAGATTTCAAATGTAACACATTACAAATTTGTGAAGTACAACTAAAATACAAGGTGTTGATCAGTTGGGCTTAAAAGCTCATGGCTTATGGCTGAAAACACTGTAGCTGGCAGAGGCTTATTTAGCATAATTAAATTTAAAAAAATTTAAAATATAAAAAATATGTTAGCCCATTACGTATAATACAAACAAATACGGGAAAAAAGAACCGGCAAAAAAGCTCAACAAAAAGCCAAAAGTTCAGAAAAAGACGAAATTTATGAATAGTGAAAAATAAGCTGGAAGCCTAAAGCTTAAGCCCAACCGATCATTGCCCAAAATACTTTAGCAAAAAATTACAGCTTCACACGGTGTTCCTTCATTACTTGAAAGCGATTGATTACATCATTATGACTAACTTCACATGAGGCATGGCCGCATGGGGTATGGGCTGATCCACGAGGAAGATGCTTTTGGGCTGAAATTAGATAAGTGCAAATAGAATCTCTCTCTCACACACAATATACACACACACACATATATATCTAATATACCTCTTATATATATATTTGTTTTCCTTTCAAAAAAATTAGGGGTGCAGCTGCACCCCCAAATCCGCCCCTGGTTTGACCTACCTCAAGCGAGAGACACAAAACTAACCCCCTGACAAGATATGCAAGACCGACTCTGGAGGGGTCTAGGCCCAACACCGGACCGACCCTAGAGTCCCAGACATGGTGGGGCTCGCTTGTAGCAAATGACGTGATGTCTCTAGGAGTAGGTTAGGTCCTGATGGCAAACTTATAACTTCACTTGTCTGTCTCTCTCTCCTCTATATACAGAATCCTTTGTAATACGAGGGAGAATATTTGTAACTTTAGACACTTATATTGAATATTCTTGGGTTATTTGTGTGCTTCTCCTTGAGTACCTTCGCACCTTTGATGGTTTTCGCAATTGATTGGAAGTGTTTTTAAGTTTACTGTGCGGTATATCAACAACACATTATTATGTTCTATAAGGGAAATTGATACGTAATTAATGATACAGAACTTACTGCCTGACCAACTTTACACATCAAACATTGGAGAGCAAACGACAGAGAGAGAAGGGTGGCCAGTATATGCGAGGAGATGGGAAAAGTGGAGGGGGTGGGCGGTTGTATCCTGAGAGAGAGAGAGGAGGAGAGAGACGAATAGTCCAGATTAAATCGGATGGCTGAAAAGAGAGAAGAGAAAATAGATCAATCATCAACTCACATTTTTATAATAGTAAAGATATGTTGTACGTACCAACTAGACAAGGAGGTGAAACTTGGGATGTAGGTACAGAGAATCCTATCGTGGCCAGAGGGGTGCAGGCAGGCGGTCAAAGCAGACGTGATCGACCATTAGTTTAAGTAAGAGGATGTCACGTAGAGTGGGCCAGAGGGGGCACCTCCCCCGCGATCCGTGCTCCAACGTTTACATCTCTCTGTTCTCTAATCATGATTCGTTGCAATTTGCAACTTGCGCTACTAGTACACTTTAATCACGTAGCTTAACCAGGTAAAGGCTAATGAAATTTGCAGGCTTTCACAATGGGTTCCTTTCTCTTGCCACAGTTAGGATCATTGACTCAGTTGTTTTAGGCCCTTTCTGACTAGAACAAGAAAAGTTGTAACAATAACAGAAATGCAAAAGTAGAATTATGAAATGATAGGCATAAATATTAAGAAAAACCTATATAGCAAAATTCAGAAGACAAACAAATCCATAGAACAAAATTAATAAAAAGACAATGAGCGCTACATATGCATAAATAGGAAAATCACAACTACGAAAGCAATATATTAGTGAAATAAACAAAATGTCAGAGAATAGTCTAAGAAATGAAGAGATAAAATGACTCCCAGGAATGCTAAAAGTAATTAAATAAATTTGCTTGAACGTCATAGCCCGCGTAGCTCTGATCCATGCATTGTGTATTTGTGTACCTCTCTTCAGCAAAATTGCAAGGGTTAAGTACTTTCCGGTAGTTCAAATTAAAGTTCACAACTGCTACGGTTTCTACCACTGTCAAACTGATGCTCGATTAAGCCCTCCGTCTTCTGAGTTCTGGCTGTCCATCGCAATTGTTTATGCGTGACGAGGCAGCGGGTCACTGCCACGCACGTGCGCACGTAGCACCCCTGTCCTTAACACCATCAGAAATCCACGTCTTAATGACCTTTTTACCTTCAGCTTTTCATAATTACCAGCCTCCACGCGAACCCGATCGAGTTTGCCGTAATGCAGTAAATAGCCGTGCGATCGAAGAAGTAAGTTTACCCGGAGTAAATAATTATCATGGCCAGCCCTAGCGGAAAAGCTTGTAGTACTTACTGCGCTCAATGAAGTAATTTTCGGACCAAGTTTTCAGTAGTCTTCCGTATTGAGTTTTTTTTTCATTCGAGTTCATTTTCAGGTGATCAGTATTCTTCCGCGAAGACTAACAGCGAGTACTTCTCCGTGGGGTCGAGGGGAAACGAGTGGGAAATTAAACTCGAAATACATACATGTATGTATATATGCAAGGCGTTGCATGCCCACTGAAAATGGGAGTGGTTAATTAATTCGTTTGCTGACTATCTTGGCCATTGCATAGCCTGGAGAATCCCTTCTTTTTTTGACTAGAGATTACACGTACGTACCTGGACGAAGGACTGAACGTCCGATCGAGCTGATCTTCTCATTTACTTACTACCACACAAGTTTCCGAGTTGAAGTTCTTGTGTAAGCATTTATGGTCCTACGCAGAAGGTGACGCAGAAGGTGAGCTTCAGCTCTTTTCAACTTCCAATTCATATGATCTATTCCAATGCCATCTTTCTTTTCTGACAGCGCTAAACATGAAAATTTTTGGTGCTGGTAGCTGCCTAGCTCTACATAAAATTACGAGTTAAAGTGAAATAAACAGGCCACGTAAACTCTAGTCAAAAGGGCAGCGTGCGACATCTTTACCTACCCTAAGCAGCAAAGGCGAATCAAGTGCCCTCTCTGCATGCAACATCACCACACGAATTCTTTGGTGGAAGTAGCACGAGCAGATCCTACGAGCCCCTACTCTTTGGTCTGCGCTCGTAGAGTAGTATCCTTCTTGCCCAAAAGGCTCTAACTTTTGCAATTATTATGCAAAGTCGTACACGAGACGTCGTTTCGACCACTTCCTTAGTTCCTTACCCTTCTGGTAAGTGTTAACCGTGCAGTGGTAAAAAAGAAAGGGAAAGACGACCGCTGCCAACACGAGCGGCAGGGCAGGGCATCTGCTCTCGTTTTCATACTCGTGTCCCGAGCGCGTTCTGGACATCCCAGCGCCTCCAAATCCACGCTCACACTGTTCTCTAGGCATCGCGTTGGGCCTAACGGAAGAATGGGCAAGAAGAATTTGTACTGCACCGCACTACTCTCGCCCTTTTTCTGTTGTGGCATATGGCACTGATGTTCATACGGATTGTGCTCCGTGCATGAGTATGCCACGATTTTTTTCTTGCAAGGAGGACATTAATTGATTTGTTGTGAGTACGGTGGTACTCCATTCATAAAAATATCGTCGTGTATAGTTAAACTTTTAAAATATTGGCTATTGATGTATATTTAAATATTTTAAATATTTAGATAAGATATATAAAAATCATATATGTAGATTTGTCTCAAAAAGTGCTATTATAATATTATAATTTTACTGAATTTTATAAATATACTACAACAGAAATTAATGATTAAAAGTGTATTTTGCAGACTGTATCAATATCCAACACAATATTTTCTTGTGACTTAAGAAAAAAATATATAATGGTGACCATAAATCTAGCTTTTCTATTCGGTACAGGAGTATATAATGGTTGTACGTAGTTGAGTCCAGATCTCCGCTCGGTTGACCTACATTTAAACTAGTGCTAATGTAGAATGTAGAGCTACAAGGAACATTATTCTTGCGCTGAGTATATTTTTTTTTACTTTCACTTGCACGATGTAAACTTGTGATAAGCGCGCATTTTCTTTTACTTAACTCGAAGCTCATGTCCTACAATGCAAAACCTAGCTACCGTAATACAACTCGCAAACTAGTCGATTCTTCACTTTTATTATCAGTACTTGGTTTCCAAAAGTTGTCTTTACTAAACAAAAATGTGAAGGTGCTTCAGTACTCATGTAAAAAAAACAATTAAGTCATTGCTCGCACGTTAAAAACACTTCAACATTTGAAGTTACCGTGCATGAAACGAAGCTGTACATTGAGCATGTAATGAATGCTTGCACCAGTATGAAACTGTTTTAAGTGGGCACTTCCATAGGTGAACAAGAACAACCGACGGGAGAACCTGACTCCTCAGGCCTTGGCCCTGCTTGGCTGCTTCTCCCTTAGCTGTGTGTCTATATCTTTACTATTTAATAAATTTGTGTTGGTGGTTGGTGCATTCTCCTTCCTCTCTTCTCAACCGTCCGATCTGAATACTAAAATCTTGACCATCTATCTAATATCTTTCTCCCTCTCTCTCATATCTAACTACCCATCCTCTTCATTTCTACCAACAGTTACCATCTCCCACCTCTTCTTCTACCTGGCTTCTTCTAGGGATTTTAAAATTTTATCATACTACATGTTCTAAAACTAACAGGTGGTAAAATTTGTTAGAACGTGCATACAAATATATTCTAATTTTTTTAAATCAATAGCAACGTACGGGTATTCAGTTAGTAAACTATGACTTTAGAGTTTAGATGTGCAGGCAATACATAATAGACTGATGCCACTTTAGCTAGACTAGTCACTGGCATTACCGCTGTAGCTTGCGGCTCCTTCAAACATATGATTTTCAACAAAAAGGAGAGCAGAAATTGCAACTGCATATATGCCGCAAATTTGTTGCTCCTAGATTCTATTCTTTTTTATCTTTTAGTGTCTCTCATCAATCACTATTTATTAGACTAATAAATCATATCCTAAAAGAATATGCACATAGTTGTAACTACACTAGTACTGCTGGGTGATTCATTGGCCATAGTATAATTTATACCAGATGAGTATAGGTCGAAGGCTTCAAAAGAGTGATGAACATATTTGATATATAAGATATCAATCGCACAGTACATTGTGCTTCAAATGAAGTAAAGCCAAAAGTGGGGGCTATTCATTCACGAAGATCGTGGGTGTAATTTTGTCTTTTAGAGCTGATGGTTGATGCTACGCGCCTACGCGTAAACAACTAAACATCAGATTTGAGTCTACATACAAATTTGGGCATCATAGCCAAGTTGAGACGGATAGCTTTTATTCAGCAAGACCAAAACCCTCTTGCTCAGGGTTCCAAACAAGCATTAAATACTCTTTGAGGATACGGAGGAAGTAAGTTTGCAAGACAAAAATCAGCTCATCAATCGGCTGGGTCGGTTTGCCACGCCATGGCCATGGTACAGTCGCTCCATGGAATGGTATGGGTAAAGCTGGCCATACAAGGAGGGTATAGGGGACCCGGCCGAGCCGCTTTTACTTTCGGTGCTGCCAACTTCTGGGCCGCCAACGCGAAAAACAGCATAGGGTGCCGTGAGCGACCGCAGTGACTACGCCGCTGGAGCGCCAGGCCGTCGCCTTTCGGTTTACCCTTCCGGCCCCCTGCCCAAGTTAAAAACAGCAATCAGGGAGACATGCCGAGCAAGAGAGACAGCTGCGAGAGCGCGAGCGAGCTAAGCTAGCCCTCGGCCTCGCCTCACTCTCTCTCCCCGGAGAAAAACCCAAGAAGCGATCAAAAAGAGACCGGCCGGCAGGGTAGCTAGAAGCTGCAGACACCTACCTCTAGCCTTCCGATCGAGCTCCAAGAGCAGCACCACGAAGTCGAAGGGTTTTTACGACGCTAGCTAGCGTCCGCGTGAGAGATCAGAGGGAGGGTGAGAGAGGTGGAAAGAAATACGGCGGAAATGGTGGGCTCGGGGGCGGCAGGGGGAGGAGCGGATCACGCGCGGAGCAAAGAGGCCGCGGGGATGATGGCGCTGCACGAGGCGCTGCGCAACGTCTGCCTCAGCTCGGACTGGACTTACTCCGTCTTCTGGACCATCCGTCCTCGCCCGTATGTACCCACCGGCCGCCACCAACCCCCCCTCTCCCCTCCCCTTTTTTCGCTCCTGTTTTCACCTCTCTTAATCTCTCCGCGCGCTCGCCGCCGTAAACATCAAAGACATGCAGCACCAGCAAAGTTACGGTAGTGACTGATTAACGCTTATTCCTCCTGCAAGGCGGTGCCGCGGCGGCAACGGGTGCAAGGTCGGCGACGACAACGGCAGCCTGTGAGCACTTCTTGCCTTGCCATATATACGCTTGCTCTCTTAATTTGCTGCTTAATACTGGTACATGTGAGGACCGATCGGGCCGGTGCTAATCAATCAATCTGCTGGTATGCGCGTTCGTGCGTGCAGGATGCTGATGTGGGAGGACGGGTTCTGCCGGCCGCGGGTGGCGGAGTGCCTGGAGGACATCGACGGCGAGGATCCGGTGCGCAAGGCCTTCAGCAAGATGTCCATCCAGCTCTACAACTACGGAGAAGGGTGGGTACTGGGTAGGTGCAGTCGTGTGCAATTTTTCTCCGTCCGTCGTAGCGGCCCAAGTCATGTCAGGCTAGCCAGCTTGCTCCCCTAATCAGCACCGCAAAATTTCGTGCAAGCGTGTCATGTTCCCTGTTCTTCGATTAGGACTCAAGCCTGTGTGATGGATGCTAACAGTTGCTTCATTAGCAATGCAACTAGAGTTGGCTTAGCCAGTAGCCACTAGCACGACCGAGGAGAGAGATAGGACTCGGTAGAGAGAGAGAGAGAGAGGGACAGAGGAAAGGGGATGGCGATGGGATGGGTGCGTGCGCTTTCATCTTTTCACTTTGTTCTGTATCTACCGAGCTAGCTTTTGAGTTTTATTAACGTGTGCTTCACTGGTACTACTGGTACGCACCACACGTAATTAGCCTCGGTTTTTGATTTGGATCGTGGAGCTCTCGTTTTGACGCGGGCAGGGGCAGGGCACGCGGGCGTGGAGGAGACGGTAATTATGCCGGCGCCGTGGTGTGGGTAAGCTAAAATTAACAGCCATTTAAGTCGCGGGGGCTTTTGGCGAGGACAAAGGACGGGGGGCTGTCACGTGCGCACGTTCGTTGAAGGGGGGCGGTGCCTCGTTAGGCATAAACAATCGCGGCGCGTCACTGGGTTAATTGGGGGTTTGTCCGCGATTAACAACAGCTGATGCTACACGCACAAGCAAATGCTACACATTAGATAGGGTAGCA
Organism: Dendrocalamus latiflorus; assembly: GCA_017311315.1. Taxonomy (NCBI): domain Eukaryota; kingdom Viridiplantae; phylum Streptophyta; class Magnoliopsida; order Poales; family Poaceae; genus Dendrocalamus; species Dendrocalamus latiflorus. The sequence continues at coordinate 27,229,367 of CM029648.1, forward strand.
GAACTAGTTTATGAAGTACAGCACTTTGCTTTTTTTTTTGTCCTCTCTGATGAATTTGCTTAAATGCCAACAAAGTCCTTCGCTAGTTAAGTTGCAGTGTATATTTGTGTTTGCGAGCGTGTGGGTGACTGTGGCACAGTAGCAGTAAATTGCTTGTTGTTAATGGTAACTAGTAGTGTAATGGAGAGAGAGGGGAGACCGAGGGTCCGGGTGTGCGTTTTGGTCTCTTTCACTTTGTTCTAACGAGCTTTTGAGCATGATGTGCTTAGTCGATTTGATTTGGACCGCTGCAGGCTGATGGGAAAGGTGGCATCTGATAAATGTCACAAATGGGTCTTCAAGGAACCTTCTGAATGCGAGCCCAACATCGCCAACTACTGGCAGAGCTCTTTTGATGCCGTATGTACCACCACCAACTGTGCCCCCTCTGCCTGCCCCCGTTCTTTCTCTTTCTGCAGTCTCTGCCTCCCTGCTTTGGTGGAGAGGCAGCTTAACTCACTTGTACACCACATTAATCACTCACAACAAAGCTCAGTAGCCTGCTCAAATAATCACTAGTAGTAGTCTACTACTGCCACAAACGCAGTGGTAGGTTTCAAGTTTTTACTGCACTCATGGGTGGGAAATTGAAATAAAGGGTTCATCAGACATACCTCTGGGGAGCTCTCAGGCTTTGCATCAAATCTGTTCCCCACAAAAGAAGAGAAGAATTGGATGCTCTGAGTAAGTTGCACCTCAGGAGAGCATCCTCTACCATCGAGAATTAACGCCACGATCACAGTCACGGCTAACCTTTATTCCTATGCGCTTACCCAATTCCCTCTCCGCTTTTGCTTTTGCAGCTTCCTCCGGAATGGACCGATCAGTTTGCCTCAGGCATCCAGGCACGCAATGCCCCCGCCCGCCATTACTGTTCATCTTTTACTCAAGTCTTCCTAGCTAGCAGTAGTATTAATTAGTGCTCCTAAACTTGCGCTTAATTTGCAGACCATAGCTGTGATCCAAGCCGGCCATGGCCTCTTGCAGTTGGGCTCTTGTAAGATTGTGAGTAGTACTATATACTAACACATCTCTAACTTTTTTTCCTTTCTTTTGTCGTTTTGGTCAAAGACGCCGACGTGGACGTTCAAACGTTAAGCGACGTGCTACTGTGCGCAGATACCCGAGGACCTGCACTTCGTGCTGCGGATGCGACACATGTTCGAGTCACTGGGCTACCAGTCCGGCTTCTTCCTCTCCCAGCTCTTCTCGTCTCGGGGCACCTCGCCGTCGCCGTCCTTCCCGCTCAAGCAGCCGCCGCCCGCCCGCCCCCCGCCGCAGCTCTTCAACTGGCCGGGCCAGCCGCAGCTCCCGCCCGCCGCCGCGTCGCCGCTCTTCCCGCCAGGCCCGGCCGCTTTCCACCCGTCCGCGCGGCCGATACATCCGTTCCCGGGTGGCGGCTGCAACAAGGACGAGAGCCACCTGTTCCACCTCCCACCGGCGCACCATGCCAAGCCGCCCCACATGGACGAGCACCAGCAGCCGATGGCCCCCGGGGAGGCGCCCGACGGTGACCTGAAGTGGCCCAACGGGCTGTCATTCTTCACCGCGCTCACCGGGCGTGCAGATGACGCGAAGCTGTTGTTTGGCGGCGGAGGAGGAGGCGGTGGGGGCGCAGCAGACGACGGGAAGACAGCGCAGGACGTGCAGGCCGAACACGGCGGCGCCGAGAACGTGGAAGAGTACCTGAGCTTGGAGAGCCACTCGAACAAGGCGAGGAGGATGGAGAACGCCCAGAGCACCAAGTTCAAGAGGAGTTTCACGTTGCCGGCCAGGATGAGCTCGTCCACGTCGGCGTCCCCGTCTGTGTCGGCCTCGACGGCGCCGGCGCCGCCGCAGCAAAGGATGGAGTACAGAGGGCCTCACGAGGGCGGCGTCTACTCGGACCTAATGGAGACGTTCTTGGAGTAGCGCTCATGCATGATCAGATCAGTAGTGATCATCTCTACAACAAGTATACGGGCTTCGTGTTTTCTTGTCCCCTCTTATTTGCTTCCTTTTTCCAAGCTATGTTTAAGCTCTCTTAGCGGTCTGGTTTGGAGTTTGCTTCTGTTTAATTAGAAGATCTTGTAACCCTTTTTTGCTTCGTGGCTCGATCTAGTTGTAGCTCGTAGTGCAAAAACTTGATACATGCATGCATGCATGCATGCAAAGATGGGCATGAGTTTGCTTCCATGATGGCTGGCAAGTTATATGGCGCAATGATGGTGAGGTACAATGACATGCAACACCTAATAATATGGTCTTTTCCTTCCAAAAGCTGGCTTGGCCACAGCACTGTTGCCTACTTATTGCGCAGGCTACCTTTTGCACCCGTTTTTTTTTGGTCGTACCAATTACATGCGCAGGAGAAATAAGATCGACGATGATCAAACTCAAACCAGCTATATTTCTCAAAGTCCATCGTATTTTGTGATCGATGCATGCAATGCATGCTTGCTCACGGAACTTCCGTTCTTTCATTTACTTATCTACTTGTACGTCTTTAAGCATCCTACAGACGTTAGTTATGTGTAAACCTCATCATATAGGACACGGGCAGTGGCGGATCCAGAATTTTACAGTGCCCCGGATAGAACTCTAAATGTCTAACGATTTACAAGTTTGAAATAAAATTTAAACTATAGCAATTTCAAGCAATTTCAAAAGACTAACTTTATTGACTGCCATCATCAAATGTAGCACTGCCCCAAAAAAGAGAAAGAAAAGCAGAAAAGAAGGAGAAAAAATAGAATGAGAAGGGTCATTTTTATGCCTTCAACAACAATTAGACATGGAAGGCCTTGTTTTAATGGTATTCACATGTTAAACAGATCCACTATTGTCAGACTCAACATGTCTGTTTGACTAGGTGATTGCAGGGTATTTAACAGACAAAAGCTACAAGTTCTTCTCGTAGATCATTCTACCAAATTCCTGTTTCAAAAGGCTTAAAATTATGAAAAGAACAGAAGTCCAATTCTGTTTATTTATGTTTTGCCTAAACGAAAATAAAGAGAATAGCAAATAAATAACAGTGCATGCTTAGTTTTACGATGTTCAAGATTCAAGGATCAATATGTACTTGTTGCGATAGAAGTACTTCACTGCAATATAATTAACGTCACAAAACATCGATAGAAACGGCTTACTTTTGAGTCAAGATGTTCGATATTCTTCAAGACAGAAAAAAGGTGTTCCACCAAAGCATCATATACCTCCTCCATTGACCTTCAGGTTAAAAAGATAGAGTTCAACTTTTATTAGCATCCCAAGCTATATAGCTCAACTACTACTAATTTACTATTGATCATATTTGAAAACATGTGCCGTAATCAAAGCTATTCTAGATACAATCCAGTTTAAATGACTTCAACAAAAAAAAAGTGAGAGCCATGTACAGCATAGTAGCACCTCATGGTGGTTTTGCCCATTTATTAAAAAGCAATAAGTTAGCATCAACTGATGCAAAAATAGCAAAGCAGCCATTTCCTTTTTTTTCCCATGGCTGAAGGCTGAAGCTGCCTGTGAATGAGGTTGTGCTGCTGACCTGCCTCATCATTCACTTTGGACTTGGCCCATTAGCATATTCCATTGTGGGTTGGGGCGCTGGGCTATGGCCTGCCACCTGGGACTGGACTACAAAGTCTTGGGTTGGGCCACTATGCTTTGTATTTTTTTCAACTTATACAAAAAAACTTTGCACTACTTATCTCACTGGGCATCGGGTTACAGCCTACCTAGCCTGAGGCTCAGATCCGCCCCTGGACACGGGATAATATAGAGGAGATCAAAAGGGGAGCATAAAGAATTAGATTGTCTCTTATATAGTAGTCAATTGTAACATAAGAAATAAGATATGTTATATATGAAGAGTTGTCTATATACAAATATAAAAAATAATTCATTGTAGAATCTGTCTGTAGGCCTTAGTAATACACATTAACATCAAAATTTCTTTGATGATTAATTAGTTCTTGGTAAGTTAATAGTACGGGGGGATGTACGTAGTACTATTTACTAGTGTACGTGAAGAAGCTGTATGATTATTGGCTGGTTACATAGAGGACGTACGTACATGTCATGGGGCCTTCCATGAAATGATTAGAAAGCTGGGAATGTGCAAAGAACTGGACACATAGTTTCCAAAAAGATGAGCGAAGGAAAAAAGAGCTGGGACGCATGCTCTGCACGCGAGACAGGGAGTGATAGTGAGAGTGCGAGATACACTCGATAGCCTCGTTTGTGTATGCATGGCAGTAGTTGGCTGCGTGCAGCTTTATTTCGACGAAGAGAAGAAAAATATCGGTATGCCCAATGTACAAGGACCCACAACTGTACGTACAAAGTCATTCCATGGAATTTCTTTCGCAAATCCTCCAAATGGTATAGATCAGATGTGGTTACATTTATTTTCTGTGGATCAATCAAGAACTGTTTATAAGTGGCAGAACTAGAAACTGACGATCGACATTAGGGGCAGTGCGTATGTAATCTACGGAGTACAAGGACATGATGTCTTTTCTAATACGTTGATGAACTTTCGAATTTCGAAGAAAAAATAAAATAAGTTTGGTCAGGCTAATGAACTTTAGAAATTTTGATCTGGACCCAATCCGGCCTGATTGCATACTATGGCGCTAATCCAGTTAGTTCGAACCGAGCCCGGAATGCCGTGATGGGCCAAGCTGGCCATTAATCCACACGGCCCGTGGCGATTAAACAGGCACGGCGCATGCGTAGTCGCGTTGCGCACTTCCGCACCCGACCCGACTCGCCCCGCCCGCCGTTCTCACTCACTCTGCCGCTGGGGGCCCGCAAGGAAGCCAACCCCGTCATCCTCCCAACCGTGCGGCCGCGAGCCGAGGTGCCCCGACCCGAAAGAGATAAGCCGCCACCGCCGCTGGCCGGAGCCAAATGGCGCTGCTCTCGCCGCCCTCCCCTCCTCTGCTCGCGCCACTTCGCCACCACTTCGCCTCTCCCCCACTCCTCGCCGTCCCGACGACGCCTAGCTCTTCCCTCTCTCTCCCCCACTACCACCACCACAGCCTCCTCCTCCCCTCCTCCGCCAAGGCTTGGCCGTTCCGCCGGCACCGCTGCGGCCGCATAGCCACATCCCTCGGGCAGGACGAGCCTGGCGTGTCCGACACTGCCATCGCTCCTGAGGGAGACTCAGAACCGCCTGTCTCCTCCGATGCAGGCGCAGGCGCGGCTGAGGCTTCCGCCGAGCCGGCGGACGCCACCCCCGAGGACTTGGAGAGCATCCGCGAGGTCAAAAGGGTCCGTAGCCTCTAGCCCGCTTTTTTTCTCTTGGTTTGCATTCTTTTGGATGAGTTCGTCTTTAATTGGTGTTTGGTTTGGATGCGGTATTAGGTGTTGGAGCTTCTTCAGAAGAACAGGGACATGACCTTCGGCGAGGTAAGCGATCAGCTCTGTTGCTTAATTACACTCGTCCATGGGCATGCAATAGAGCTGCCAGATTTTGCAATGGCTGTGCTCGCTGCTGATGGAGTTTGCATGTTCGTTGTTGCCAACGAAAACTTATGATATTTTGCTTTGTTTGCTGTTGCATAAAAGGTTAAGCTAACTATCATGATCGAGGACCCTAGAGATGTAGAAAGGAAGAGATTGCTTGGCATAGAGGATCCTGATGAAATTACCAGGGATGACTTAGCTGATGCTTTGGTTGAGGTATATCACTATTCCCCTGCGATGTGCAACTCGGAGTCATGTTAAGAGTATCTTGAAAGTGAATATTCTTTTTTTTTTGCCCTTTGGTGAATATTGTTGCTTGGTAACCGACATCTTCATCCATCTTTATGACTGGGCAAATATTTTGTGTGTTTTAGTCGCCACGCTATGCTCTATTTAAAATGAAACTAAAAACGCTACCTGCATACTGTACTATTTTTTATATTTGACTGATAGTGCAAAGCTGAAAGCTTTGGTACGCCCTTTCCTGGTGTCATGCAAGAAATGTTGTCTTCCTAGCAAAATATCTTGTCTGTTCCACTTGCTACCTGCTACGATACCATGAATTAGTAATTTGCAAGCAAATGCCCTGGCACCATATTTGCAATTTGATACCCTGGAGGAGTACAAGGTTATATCCCCTTCCTGTTTGTTTGTTTGTTTGTTTGTTTTAAAAGCTGGTAATTCATGCCAATTTTATATTGGACACGAATCCACAAGTAAGTTGCTTGATAAATGTTGCCATATGGTTTCTGTTCTCACCCTGAAAAATTCAATATGGCAGTATGACAACTTTCTCTACTGTGAATAACAGATTCATATGAAAATATTGAACAGATTGTCACAAAAATTCCTTATCATGTGTTCTCAACAGAAGGCCTCATGAATCATGATTCTAGTTTTATAGCTCCCACATCGAGTAATGGAACACTTACCTTCATAATGCTATTATACCATTGCGGGATTGTACACATGAATTGCATCTGGTGCTCAATGATTATGTCACATTATGACTGTAACGCCCTAGGGTCCAAACCGGTTCAGACCTAACCACATTCTGGATAGGCCACGCACACGTAGCAATCCGCTTGCATTTTCGTCCTCGTTTTGCGCAAAACGGTTAACCGGGAGTGCTACCATTGAAATTCTTAAGCTTATATGTAAGTGCTTCTCAAGGTAAGCTAGCAAGGTGGGACTAACACAGAAATTCATGTGCACACACACATGGGCCAACATGGGCCGGGGTGTCACAACGACGCCATCTAGTTACCGATGGATAAAAGGTTATATTTTCCTTGCAAATAAATCATTCACTAATATGCCTTGCCTGCTTATAGGTTAATGAAGGACGGTTTCCAGAGAACCGAGTTGCTCTTCAGTTGCTTGCCAAGGAGATGGCAGAATGGCCCGATCTTGAGGTAACGCTGACAATTCAATTCTTCTGCTTCCTAGAAATGCTAATAATTTTTCCCCCACTACATTACCACCATGACTTTAGTTTTTTCTATCTTGAGGTAATACTGACAATTTAGTTCTTCTACTTCCTAGAAATGCTTACCACTTTTTTACACTATGTTACCACCATGACTGTAGTTTTGTCTGAGCCTTGGATGGTTTGATCCATATTTGATTATTGCCTTCAGTTTATGTAGTTTCTTCAGCTTTCATCACTTTCTTGAGTACTACCGAACAATGTTCATCTCTATGCTATTCATCCTTTGTCTTTCTGTACTAAACCTGTTTAGTAGAACTGCATTTTAATTTGATTTTCAATTTCCACTTCTTTTGCAGATAGAAGCTCCAAAAAAGAAGGGCAGGCCTGGGAAATCTGTCTATGCAAAGGCCACAGATACTGGCATTGATCCTGAGACAGCTGCCAAAAGGCTTAACATTGACTGGGATTCTGCTGCTGATATAGATGATGAAGCGGACGAAGATGATGAAGCTGAAGTGCCTTCAGCAGTTGTAAGATTTTGCCTTTGACTAATTCCAACAAAATTTGTTAAAGGTGTAAAAACAGTTGAACAATTTTCAACTAATTGCTTATTCCTTGATTTTGTTTTATCGTTCATTTCAACGATTTATACTTTTATTTCGTTCTGCAGGGATATGGTGCTCTGTATTTGTTGACGGCCTTTCCTGTCATTATTGGAATCTCAGTTGTGCTGATTCTTTTCTACAATTCTCTACAGTAGTGCAACCCTTCTCACCTTGCTTCTTGAGACAGATGCTGTCTTTTTGTAAATCTGTGTCATAAGGCTAGTCAATCAGTATCTTTTTTGTCTCATTTATTGCCAGCTTGCTCTTCTCTGTTGCAAATATGTAAAATAGTTTCTGCAATGACATGACAAGATTGTAAAGCTGTGAAATTTTATATTACAAAAAATTCTTGAAGATAGGCTTTTCCTAGGAAATGGAAAGTTGATTATTCTGCCTTTTTCTTTTCCATTTCAATCCTTTTGCCAAATACTGCAATCAATGCTCAAGCGGTCGTATCAATAGATATGGGCATGCTACAAACTGCTGAACAGTTTGTAGGGTGGTTCTCTCGGTTCCATGTGTGTCTGCTAGGCTGAACTGCGGAAGCGGTGTTGGTATTCAGCCAACTTATTATTTTTTGACGTTCGTGTAAATAAGCTATTTTCTTTGGTGATAATATCTTATATCTGCATCAGGAAAACTTTTTCTGAAGAACATATCTGGGTCAAGGAAGCTTTCTCTAGATACAGTAAAGCATCCAATTCGGTCTAGAGTGCTTGATGTCGTTCCATCCAACATACCAAAAACTCTTTCTTGATCTAGTCTTTATCTTTCTTTTTAAGCAATCATCGTGTTTGCCATGTGTAAGTGTACCACTGACTTACCATGCATTGGCAAGTCTCCCGTTCTAGATCCATCGGATTATGCTTCACTTAGACCGATTAAACCATATGGTACAGCCCATAGCTCGAATTTTCCTTCAACATTTTTCATCTTTCTCATAGCATGCTTGAGCTCAGACATCTCTCACCCGACATTCTCAATCGTTCTGTACCTCAGCTCCTCCGTGAGCGTAGCCCCGATCCTCACTGTTGACATAGTTGACTCCAAGCCTCTCTGGACATCCAAAGATAAAAAATCATTTCCAGACATAATTTCTTTATAACTTAACCTAGGCTAGTTGAAACATACATCATGCAATATATATATATCACTGATCTAGGTCAAACCAATTCAACATATGACTAAAATTCCCAAAAAAAAAAAATCCAATTTTCACCTAAGGCAACCAGCTCTGCCAGTCAGATCGCTAACCCTGGTCGGTTGACCGGTGCTGGCTGCCAGTTAGAGCACTGACGTCAGGTGGTCTAACCGTTGGCCGGCCGATTAGACCACTAGGTTTACAATCTGTCTAGAAAAATTGTAAATTTATAAAATCGAAATTTCAACTCCTTTGAAATAGTGCGTTACAAAATTCTAGTTACACTGGATTATAGTAGATTTGATTCCAGAGTGGTGCTTAGGCAAACCAGCTCTTTACGAAAAGACACCTGTGTACTCGTATTATTGGTGCCAGTGAAACCGTGGTGCATTGCCATTCCATTCAAAATTCACCTATGCAAACGACCAGACCAGTCCAAGAAAGTGCACATAGTACTATTAGCTAAGAAAATTCATGACAATACACCACCACCATCCGGGGCTAATCTCAGTTCTTCTCTACAATTAGTTTAGCTCTTGCGTGCCCAGCCTCTATCCTGTACTGCTCGCCCATCCCCAGATGCGCCATCAAGAACCAAACGATGGTGAGCAGCTCGCCACCGTTGCTCAGCTGCTTGGCGTGGAAGTTGCTCCGGCACTTGCTGGCGGCGTAGCAGAGCATCTCCACCCACACCACGCGGATCAGCCGCCACCGCTTGCTGGGCTGCAGCTCCAGCAACGACTTGGCCAGGCGGCACGCGTCGAACAGCACTGACTTGCTCCTGTCCCCCTTCACGTCCCTCGGCGCGATTTCCGCGTTCACCTCGAGCACCATCCTCGCCGCGGCTCGGTCGTCCGGCCGTGCCATCTCCCGCTCGAAGAAGTTCCTGGCCTCCGCGCAGGTGTCGCCGAACCGGATCTGCCCGATGCCGGCCGTCAACATGAACGGGCGCGCGACGAGAAGGAAAAGCATGTAGTTTGATACCGCCCTGCTGATGCCAACGTACTGAGCGAGCTTGGCATCGTCGTCGCCGTCGTCGGAGTAGAAACAGAGGTCCGTGGCGATGTGCCAAAGCAGAATGCTCTCGTCGAACTCCACCTCGACGCTCCAGCCGAGCTCCTTGTAATAGCCCTTGCACTGAAGCGCCCACTGGCCCCTGTGGTTGCTGAACTTGCGGTAACTCTCGGCGTCGACGATGCTGACCGCCTTATCTTTCAGCTCCCTGAACACTAAGATTTTCAGCTCGGGTGACACGTCAATGTACCGGATGTACAGCCAACTGTCCCAGTGCCCTTTGAGCCCGAGCAGCGTCAGGACCTTGGTGAGCAATGTTGGTTTGTCCTGCAGGCAAAAGCTGATGAGATTGTGCTGTGCCATCAGATTGGACCACTTCGCTCGGCTTTCCGGCCGGAAATACTTTATGCACTGGAAGATCAGATGGCTCAGCGAATGGCAATTGCAACCTTGCAAAGCAGCATATGTCCAGTAGGATACAAGCATCATACCAATGGCGTAAACCTCTAAGCAAAGTGCTCCTCCAAACAACAAATTGGTGATGCAGATATCAATGCCAATGCCATCGTATCGACCCTTGTCGACCACATTGTAGAGGAGGCACGCTGTTGATGTCGAGAGGAGCGTGACACAGCGGAACAGGCGGCCGTACCAAGTGTGTATCACCGCCGCCTTGGAATGCAGGGTGTCGTACATGAGCGACAGCTCGATCTCGATGATCTTGTATGCTTGCTCCGGCGTGAGCCGCAGGAACGTGGCCTGGCTCTGGGTGCGGTCCTGGAAGCTGAGGATGAGGTTGACGAAGAGGCGCTTGAAGGTCACAAAAAAGCGGCGTGCGTCGGTGATGACCGTCGCGTACGGCACGCTCTCCTCTGCGATGGCCGCGGCGGTGACCCCTGCCCGTCGCTCCGGCTCAATGACGATCTCTGTCTGGAGCCCAGCCTCGCGCGTGAAGCGGTACTCCTCCATGAACTTGGCGTAGTTGGGACCCGGGTCCGGCGTTGTGACCATGCCGCTCCGCAGGTTGTCCATGCTCGCACACTTAAGCGCCCATGTCCTCTCGCCGTACTTAAGAATGCCACTCAGGAACATGAACACGGCGGGGGCTAGGATATCGGCGCCAGGGCGCGACTTGGCGAAGACGTACACGGCGAGAGCAACCTGTCATGAAGTGTTTGAACGCAAGAAAGTTATAAGCAAGATCATGAAGTGACTAGTCTGCAGTGCACAAGATCCCAAGCTCGTACCTGGGAGAGCAGGCTGAGCAGGTGGCGCTTCCAGAGCTCGTTGTCTTCGATGGAGAAGGCCGTGATGGTGTCCTGGCCGCCAAGGTGGAGGAGAAGGAACGGCGCCCAGAAGGCTTGGATGCGGTGCATGCGGAGCTGTGCGTCGCCGTCGACGCTTTTGGGCACGTGCGTCTGGGAGAGGTACCCGAGCGCGTAGATGGCAATGGAGTCCGCGAGCAGGTAGGCTAGCCAGAGGAGCAGGCCGAGCAAGATGGAGACGTTGCGCTTGCGGATGCCGGCGGAGAAGAGGAGGAACACCTGCAGGGCGAGGCTGGTGAGCACAAGCACGCGGATTTCCCACTCGCTCCACACGGTCAGTAAGCTTTCCATGGAGAGAGTGGACGTGCCGTTTCCCACCATCTCCGGCTTCCACTCTGCCGGTTGCTGCTGCTGCTTCCAAGTCATTCATTTCCTAACCCTCGTGGAAGACCTGACTTCTAGACTTCGCTGGGTCAACCTTACGCGTCACTCTTTTTTCTCAATGAAAACCACTTTTACGCGTCTGGCGTCTCGCACACGGAACCAACAAAATGCAGACGTCAATGTTGACACTTCAGTGAAGGGCTGTCAGCCTGTCACCATCTTGCACACTGTGGGTACTGGTTTCGGTAAGCTCCACTCCCTTATCCTGACTCAAGCAACTACTGAAAAATCGTCCCTGAATTACCTTCTTGCAAGCCATTTCTGGTTGGAAAGGCCGAAGCGATCGATGGCCGTGGTTGTTGTCCAGTTTCTGGTTAGAAAGTTCGTGGATAGCCTCGCGGAGGAAGAGGCAGCCGCGGAGCTCCCTTTCAGCGCCCACTTCTACGACATGAGGGCCGAGTTGGAGAAGGCGGCCATTTCTTCCACCAACGCCGATGAGCTCCGCGAGTGCCTGTACGAACTCAATGATTTGCTCGCCCAGTGCCGTATGCTCACCAAACGTCCGAATCCGCGGAGCTGCTTCTCCCCGTCCGGAGCGTGGCTTTCCAACAAGGCCAAGAAGAGGGTGGTCGCCGTCAAGCGCAGAGTCCTGCAGTGCGTCCAGAGCGATTCCGACGACAACGCCGCAGCCTTGCAGCAGGACAGCACCGCCGCGGGGTTCGGCCGGTGGACTACTTCCTGGCCCGAACAGAGCAGGATCCACGGGTTCGACCAACAGCTCGCGGAGTTGGAATCCATGGCGTTCGGGGACTGCAGCCCCGGAAGACTTAGCGGCGTCGGCATCGTCGGCATGGGCGGCATCGGAAAGACTGTGCTCGCGCAGCTCCTGTTCAACAGCCCGCGGGCTAGGGGCCGCTTCTTCCCTAGGATATGGGTGTGCCTGACGCGCACCGCTTGTGTTGGAGTGGACGTGCGCAAGGAAGTTTTGCAGAGCATGCTCATGGCTCTTGGCCTCGAGGAGGAGGTCATCTTGTCCATGGATGGCAGTAATAGCCTGGGAGAGCTGGTGTTTGCTGTCCACGAACAGCTCAAGGAGAAGAGGTACCTCGTAGTATTCGACGACGTCTGGAACGTCGACGGCTGGTACGCCGACGTTGCAGGCCGCCATAATGCCTTGCCGAGGGACGACCAGTGGTCGGAGCGCCTTGCGTTCGGGTTGCCCAAAGAGAGAGGGGGAGTGGTGGTCGTCACCAGCCGGCTGGAGCAGGCGGCAGAGACGATGGTGGGGAGGAACAGTTTGTACCGTGTGCGGCCATTGGCAGACAGCGAGAGCTGCTGGGCAATTTTCATGGATGCCCTGTGCAAGCAAACACGGCCGGCAGATCTCGCCACTGTTAACGGTATGAAAGAGGAGATCCTTGAGACTTGCGGTGGGCTCCCATCAGCGGCCAAAACTATGGGAGACATCTTTGCAAGAAGTCTGTCGTCGCCAGCATCAACTTCTACCAGCCAGGAACTTAGCATGAGTGGTAGTAGCTTCCCTGGTAGCAATGGAAGTGTGAACTAGGCAACAAATCTGTATAGTATGTGTTGGGGGAGTGGCCCCACTGTGGTCCAATGGGTTAACCGTGCTAGAAGGCTTATTAAGCGTGTAAAATGTATGGAAGCACAATAAAGATCTGACAGGAGAAATGTGTTTGCCTCTACTATTGTAAATCCCGATAGAGGCATACGTGTAAAACCTGTCATAGTTATAAATATGTTCCTTAAGGCGCCATGGGGATCCACTTTTTAAGGAAAAAGATCAGACTGTAGTACTAGATGAGCATACATTTTTTATCTCTCCCCATTTTAAGTTTTAGACTCCGGACAACTCCTCCATAACCTGCCCGTAGTTTCTATCTTCATTGTTTGGTCCGTAACCATAATAGTAGAATTTCAAAAGTTCATTCAAAATGAATGAATTGCTCCTTAGCTGTTCTTACATCATAACCATCGCAAAAGGTTGTTTGAGTACAGTAAGAATTGCTCAGATTTATCAATATTGTTTAGCCAATGTGTTTATCAATATTGTTTAGACAATATGTTTATATATGTCCTAAAGTTAAGACTAAGGGCGGAACTATAATAAAAACAACCCGGGTTCACCACTTCATCATACATATAACAATATATATAATTTTTAAGTAACATTGTACTAAATGGTAATATGTTGTGTAATTTTTGCATCAATAATTCAACATAACCGATGGCAATGTACGATTACAAAGAAATAGTAATCAAAATGCTTACCAACATTAGTAGCATTATCTTACGTCTTTTTTTAGAAAATGTTCTATAAATTTACCTACAATTTAATTGAAAACTCAATTAGATAGTGATATGTTCAACAATTCAAGAATAATATAACAGAAAAATATGTGCAAAAGTTTACTTACTTGACACTATAATTAAATACTATAAGTCAAATCCAAAGCTTGGTCCAATATGAGCACTGAGCACATGGATCACAATCACAGATCACTACAATTTTGCTTCCGATTTGCAATAAAATAGGTCGGTATTTCAAAAACCAAATTGAAACCCTAAGTCTTAACCCTACAATTCAACCAAAATAAACCAAAAATCATCACATCAAAACCCTAACCCACAAATTTAGCCCATATTATTAAAATAAATCGAAAGAATTGAGAAAATGTTTGAGTAAAGTATATACAAATCGGGTGGATCTAAGCGTCCTTTGGCCGGCAAGGGCATGAGGCAACATGAACCAGGGCCAGGAGGTGCTTCGACGAGATGGCAAGCAAGGGCAGACGGCGGCAACCGATTTCTCCCATTCTTCAATGACCGGTTACTGCATAGCTAGGTGCAGCCATAGGGCGCAACATGCGTCTCCTGGTTCCTATGACCATGCGAGGTGTTGAGGACTCATACAATCTTGCCACTCATGGGCAGCGTTGGGTGCCTCAGCTTGCTGCTGTCCTCCTTCTTGGGCCGAGTGTTGCCTTATGAGCCGATGTGAGTGTCTCCTTATGGGCTACTGTTGGCTACCGGGTGCACCGATTTTAAGCTGGGGGTTCATACACGAGCCGGAGGCACTGATCCCTACTAAAAAATTTGGACCAGTGTCGGGACACCAGGTGGAGCAACTAGGCTCCGCCCCTGGTTAAGACAGAGAATTGCTCCAAGCTCTACAAAATTTCTATTTACAAAGAGGAGAGTCGAGTAGCAACTCTTCCATGACTACTCTTCAGTCATAAACTTTTTTACGACCAAATAGTCATAAGTCCTTCTATGTCCACAGAGTCGTAACTCTTTCTACTACATAGTGGATAAATGTTTATCTAACGCTCTGACTTGTAGTCCGATCATACTCGCATGAGCGGTTATGGTGTCCTCGGAAGGACCCATCTTCTTCGTACCAAACCCACCGAGTAAATTGTTGAGAAGTACAACATCGTCTTGAAGGATTGCCTTCATTGACTTCGTTTCCTCTTGATTACGAGTCAAGGCTTTTACGAGATGCTTTATCTCGACCATAACCTCTGCAAAGAGGTTAAAAGTGGCCAGAGCAATACTTATCAAAAAACTAGTTATCAAGAACTAGTCAAAGATAAAACTTTTCTTATGTGCTAATTGAGCATCAAGCTTACCGACTTCAACTTGTGATGTACCTTCTTGGGAATGAAGAAGAGTATCTTCAATGTTTTCCTCCTTGGTGCAATGGTCGAAAGAATTTTAAACCTCTTGACTTGGTATTTCTACCCTGTCTTTAGCCGCTTGAACTTCTGTTGCTACAATCGTTTTCATGGTCGTAGTCTTTGCAGCTTCGGCAGTAGCCTTTGTTGCTACGGTGGTCGTCTCTTCGATCACCATCTCCACCGCATCTTTGACTCTGGGCAAAGCCACAGGGGGCTTCTCAGCAGAAACATCCTTGAGCAGTGGAGAAGTTGAGCTAAAATTGTGAAAACTTTGATCTTGAATTTATAAGAAACCTTGCTAGAGATTAATTTCTTTGACTTCTTCTCTTCAACCACGTCTGGTCGAAAGTCTTAGAATTCTTTAATTTCTTTATTTGAAGTTCATCTGTCTTTACAACTCAAGCGAAATAACCTTGTTGGCCAAGCATGTTTCTGGTCAAATAGAATCGAAAAAGCTTTGCTTTGACCATCTTTCGTCTATGATCTCTCTTTCTCAAATAAGTTACTTTCACTTGAAGTTAGAGGGCTAGGTGACAAGGATATTATACTCCTTAAATTATTACGTCATTATATTCTTTAAGTATACCCCTTATCGATAAGTGAGAGGTTTGACAACATAGTCGTAAGTTCTTCTACAACCACGCAGTCGTAAGTCCTTCTACGACGACGTAGTCGTAAGTTGTCCTACGACCACCTCGTAGTTGTGGACCTTCCAGTGACCAGTCTATCTCCGAGTGGCTTGTCTACGATAATATACTACATCATAGGTCCGTCTGACAAGATGAATGTGCATTTATTCTTAATAACCATGTATGATCTCTCTCTGACAACCACCACATAACAAACAGGCCATCATGTCTCTCTGACAATAACTCCCATCAGACGGTTATTACCTGAAGCGTTAAGGCATCTTTTGGCGTGGGACAACGGCCGTAGCTTCGCCAACTATATAAAGGTTGACGTCGGAGAGGAGGAGGACAACGGAAGCAGTGCAAGACTTTCCGCATTACTTTCTTTCCCGATTGTAATCAATTCTCTAAGCAATAGCCATGCAGGAAGTAGGGTTGTTATTCTCCCAAGAGAAGACCTGAACCTGTATAAAAATTCCCATGTCTCCCTTCTGCATGATCGTAGTCTAGGTCTTCAAGAGTTTCCCCTGAATCTAAAAAATCATACGTAAGATCGGTATTAAAACACCGACACAGTCTGTGTTCACCATTTTTTCACAACAACAATAGCAAGCCCTTTCCTTGGATATGAACGACAAAACCGTCACCAAATTTTACCTGTCTAGTGATCTTCTCATCTAGCTCCATGAAGACTTCTTTCTGACCTATCATGTGATTACTTGTACTATTGTTCAAGTACCACAAATCAGTTGGAGTAGCTTGGGGAAAACCATGTCTTCCTGCAGCTACAACTATGACTTTTTTACATGAGCCTCCATGAGCAGCGTTGGTTCTTCCTCGTCTTTGGACTGTGTGAGTTTGATTTCTCCCTCCCACTTCTTACTATGACATTCAGATGCATAATGACCATAGTTGCTACAGTTGTAGTACTTGATCTTCGACTTGTCGTGTGGTACCAAATCATCCTTGGAGCGTTGGATCGCTCCACAGCCATAGTCTCACCCACGCGAACGACCATGCCCACAGTTTTGGCCACTGCCTCTAGCACTGGTCGATCCCTCGCCCTCCATTTTCTTATCCCGTGCCTTCCACTCGGCTCGGGTGAGAAGAAGATGCTTCTCGCTACTACCATCACCATAACCGTGATTGCGCTCCTCATAAGCTTTGAGACGTCCAATCACCACAATTGTCATTGTCTTGAAGTCAACAAATTGCTCAATCGTTGATGCAATTGATGCATACTTCGATGGAACATCGTGAAGAAACTTCTAATGACATAGGCCTCCTCAACCTTATTGTCCAATGTATGGATCTTGTTGACGATCGTCATCAACTTTACAGCGACTCCCCCTCTTTCATTCAAAGCACCTCAAAATCACTCTTCAAGGTATGTACCTTCACCTCCCTAATGCGCTCGACACCTATGTGCATTGTCTTCAACGTCGTCCAGGCCTCCCGTGTTGTTTCCTTCTTAGCCAGCAGGAAAAGAGTCCTCCGGGATCGCCTGGTAGATGGCGACGAGTACCATCTGATCCTTGCGATCATCGACCACCTCCTGTAAGTCTACAGCTTCCCATACTCCCTGCGCCTTCATAGAAGCATTCATCTTGATCAGTGGCGAAGCCAGGAATGAAATTGAGGGTGGGCTGAACTATTTATAGGTCTAAAATAAGTTGACACGAAATTAGTCTTTTACTTTTATAAAATTTTAAATTCATATAGAAATTATAAATTGGATGGAGAGAAACAATTAAAAATAGAGAAATAGAAAGTAGATACCTCGATAATAGAAGCGCCATGAGTGCAAAATAGCGATAAGTCATCTATATATAAAACATATCAAAATTAGTGATATAATAGAAAATTATGAGTGATAATGAAAATTTAGATCATATGAAACATACCAGAATTAAGTTAATTTGAATCACGAGACAATAGAAACAAAAGACTGCATCTTTTTCCACACTCTATCCAATATTCTTATCATTTTCACGATGGGGGCTCGGTGGCGACAGTGCCTTCGGGGCACGTGCAGGACCACATCATCGCGGAGCGGCAGCGGAGAGAGATCAACCAGAGGTTCATCGAGTTTTCCACCGTTATTACCGGATTCAAGAAGGTTCATATATGTTTCACTTTCTTTCTTCTTCTTTTTCTTTAATTGATTATCTCTTATTTAATTTTATGATTTTCACTGCTCCTCTTCCTATTCTTCTTCTTCTTTAATTTTATGATTTACATATATTACTTCACTTTCTTTTTTTCTTTGATTGATTCATTAGATCTTCTTTAATTTTATGATTTTCACTTCTCCTCCTCCTCGTCTTCTTTAGTTTCATGCTTGTTGTTAACCTTTCCATCAAGGAGAGCTAGTTTCTCTTTAGATTTGTTAATCTCTCTCTTTCTCTCTTTATTTTTACTATATATAAAATTGCCACCGGGGGAGGTGAGGTTGAAGCCTCACTAAGCTCCCCCGGTGACTACGCCTCTGATCTTGATTGCTCACCCCATGTAGTTGCTCCTCATGAGCAATAGATACTGGATAGAGATGCTGCCGTCCCTTGCCGGGGCCCTCGACATCTCTGTGTCAGTCACCTTGCCGGTTGCCTTCTTGCTTGGTGATGGCATATGCTTCGGCATCAACGCATGCTTTGATACCATTGTTGAATCCTAGCACCTAGATCGCTTAAACACACTGCTAGCAGTGGAAGAACAAGTTATGTGTTAAGATAACTCTATTCCGGATGAAAGATAACTCTATTCCGGATGAAAGACCTTTTCAAAAGCCTCCAGATTACAGCTAGAAAACTAGAGATAAAATATCCAGCTAACAACCTGGATAACAAGCTCTTAATAAACTTCAACTAAACGCTACGCACGACGCGCCAACCGCGTCTAACCGCAGCGGACGGGTGACTGGGGCATACTCACGATTATTTCCTGTTCATTTTTGCTTTTGGTTTATTTGAAAATAAATAAGCTAACGTCAAAACAGGGCATCTCTTCAAGCGATTTCTCCAAACGGCTTCCTGAGCCCAAAACCGTGTACCCCATTCGCGTCAGCGTCTCCACCGTCCTTTGTCGTATCAAAAAACACCATCAGCTGCAGCTCAAAAGAACACCCCCTTACTACAAACGTAATAGTGGAAGCTCACTTGATTCGATGCTGCCTTTTACTTTCCGAGTTCCTCTGTGTCACAGTTCATCCACACTCCATCCTTGTCACAAGGAAAAGAATCCAGCTTGCTACATCTGAAGACCTCAAGAAAGGTCAGGTTTGGAAACATCTCATGCACCTGGGCCCATTCTGCCACGAAGTCATTCAAGAATTTCAGCCGCAATATCTCAACGTTCCACACCTGTGACATGCTCTTGTCTCCAAAAGTATTTAGCATTCCTCCTGCGAAGTAGAGCCTCCGCAGTCGCAACAGCTTACTTGGATTCAACCAAATTGGCATCTTCTCTTCAGGAAAGCAACGAAGGTCTAGCTTTTCGAGATTTGGAGGAAGGGAGAGCGATGTTAATATTGCTGTTGTTGCAGAAGCTTTTTGGCCCCCTCCTTTCTTTGGCAGTAATACAGCCCATGTAATTGTCAGCACACGAAGGCCTCTGATGTTCTCAAGTTCATTTAATTCATCTTCTGTCACTACAACTTTGCTTCCAATATATATGCTCAGCTTCTTCAGTTTCTCCAGCTTGGCCAACTCCACTACCCGACAATTGTAATTGCCTGTGGAGCCACCAATGACAAACCCTTTCAGCACTTGGAGTTCAGTAAGCAAGCCAATCCCCCTTGGCATGCCCTCTAGCAGGTAGCATTCTGAGACATCAAGGTGCGTGAGCATCTGAAGAGACGTGATGCTCTCAGTCAGCCTCTCAAGGTTATGACAAGCATGAAGATCCAATATCCTGAGATTTGAGAGTCCACCAAGGGAAGCAGGAAGCTTGGTGATTCTGGAGATACCCCGCAAACAAAGATATCTCAATTGTTCGGATGACTGCAATCCATCCAAAAATTCGGTGCTGTCAACCTCGATATGGTGTCGATGCAAGTTATGCCATCGACCTAGTTGGAGCACTGCAATCTTCCTCAAATCCAAGAGCAAACTCTTCTCAAACTGGAGGTATTGCTCACTCAAATTAAATATTGTAAAAAGGTCATCTGTATTGCAATGGTTTCTGGCTGGTGTCATTTCTATTTCCTGTTGATGTTCTTCAACTAGACAAGCACGGTGAGTAGCTGAAGAGTCCCATGTTGCATTGCCTTCTGAATCAAATTCAAAAAAACGTGCTTGCCTTGCAACGGTAATCAACATACGCCGAACCCAAGGGTGCAATTTACATTGATTGACACTACAGCTGCGTTTCAGGGACACCGGTTCAATCATCTCCCTAGCAATCAGCTCGTCAAAGCAATCCTTCCCAACATCTTCCGCAGTCTGATTTCTTGTGGCTGCTACTAAACCCTCACCAATCCACCAATGGATCATGGCCCTTTTGCTGATGATGGAATTTTCTGGGAAAATAGAGAAGCACAATAAACACAGCTTCAGCTGAAGATCAAGATTATCATAGCTGAGCTGCAAGTTAGACATGGTGGAGCTCTCAAGGATTTTCCTTTCGATCTCCAGCCTTTTCCATTGCTCTGAAACATTTGCAGAAACCAATTTAGACGGCAAAGATGCTGATAACAGTGTAGGAACTGCTGTCTTGATCACAGGAACATGGAGAGGAAGTTTCATGCGATCTTTTAATTTGGACATTTCAGTGTTGACAATTTGAAGCTTGGAATGTATTGAATGCAGCTGGCTGTCTTCTTCTATGATGTCATCCAAATGTCGAGCTATCCCTCCAAAGTCATTGATGATCTCATTTTCCCATCTTGACACTCTTTTTAGTATATTCTCCACTTCATGGGCTTCTTTCTCAATGTTTTGAAACAGAAGTTTAATCTCTAAAAGTGAAGTATCCTCATCTAGTTTCAAAGAAAGAAACCTTGCTTTTGATAATTGCATTAGAAAGGGAGACACAACTTCCTCCAATGCTCGTTCCTGTGACATCCTGGTTCTGCAGTCACCTGCAAGAGAAACTGACATAAAATGAAAAGGAGGAAGGCACATGGATGCGCTGGCTTCAAAAATGTCTATAAACAATTAAACATACATTTTGCAGATGTGAATTTGCCTTTTTAAATAGCCTATTCTATTTCCACATGCTTTCTGTTTTTGCATCTATTTTCTTCTGCAACTTTGCTCTTAAACTTGAATTAAACTATTCCATGGTGCATCATTATGCCTTCTTTTGGTGCATAGTATTAGGGGATAATTCTGAGGAGACATACAAAGATGTATATGCCCGCAGTCACACTTGTCACACATAGACATAACGACACAAGTACATGGAAATTTTACCCCATAGTTGCAAAAGCAAGTAAACAACAATCTCCACAATGTTTGGGTGATGGCATCTTCAAAATTCAACTTTGATAACCAGTCCTGTTGACAACTAATATCCCTTGAACCACTAAGATCCTATTACCCATGGAACAAACTTGCATGCCATAGATTCCCGCTAATTAATATTCTTAATTTCATGTACAACTTATGATAGCACACCATAAAGTGTATACTCTTAGGAAGATCAGAATAAACCATGGAAGAAAGCATTCAATATTGTAGTGTTGTCCCTCTTTTAATAACGGGGAAATTCTTATATACCACTAAAATTTAGTGCAATGTGGGATCTAACACTGAGTTTGGTTTGGTTGCAGAAAATTCAATAGGTGCCACTGAAATTTGAAACCATTTCACTAAACAACTGTTGGCCATTCAACATGACATATTTTTTCAAAAGGACCAAAATACTCAAATTAGATTTACAGTTTATAATATTTTAAAGATCTCAGGTTTTTAAAACCTAGCTGTTAAATCAATCCATTGGTAGCCCAACAGGTAAGCCACTTAACACTCGATCAATCTAGCACAATGGCCAGGCATGGCCAAAAGATTTGTCATTAGTCACTTTGCAAGTTCCATTGCTTTTGCAAATGGCAGTAGCAATCACCTTCCAAACAAAGATAAATCATACTTTTATAGCTACCTGATTTTGCTTCGCCATGTGAAAAATAAAGCACAATAAAAGACTCATGGCTTAATTCGAAATCAGTTGATCTCCCAAGACAAACTCCTATCAACGAGTTGACCAAAGTATACCACCTCCACAAAACTACAGAAAACCTAAACAAACACGTACCAGTATAAATTTCATGCGAAAGAGGCGGTGCTGTGATATGTCTGATTAAATCGAGGGAAAGTCTGTTACTTGAGTCTTAGTTGGATTAATTAGTCTGTTTGATAATTAGTTGATGGTTTTTTTCAATATGCTTCTCAAATCTCGACCATACGAATATCTAGGGTTCCACTCGTCATCATCGGACAGAAATTTCTAGAGGGCGAATTCTACAAAAATAGAGAGGAAGGAGGGGAGTGGGGGTACCCAAGAACTCCAGATGGGAGAAACGGTGGACCGCAGACTCACCGAGAGACTGCAGGAGGGTTGCGGCCGCCGGTTCCTCCTTCTGTAGCGTCAATCCTTGCCGGCGGAGGCAGATATTTCTCTTCCTCCGTATGGATCAAGATCGGCTATGGTTTATCAGTGGCATCGCGGGGCTAAAATGGAAAACCCACTCCGTCTACAGTGGCCCGTGGCCATACCTGTAGCCTGTCTGGTTCAACTAAAGATCTTACATAATTTAGATTTCTTCTAATTAGTAGTTAGGATTTATTATCTACATAATTTCCTTTCAATTTTATAATAAACCAATAAAAAAGAGCATCGTTACTATTCACTATCTTATACTCAAGCTGCACCTAAAATATGGATGGCGTTGTTTAATAAAAGGTTTTTTAATTATTTTATGGAAACATGTAGTCTATGACCTCTCGGACATTGATAATCAACTGCGCCCATTTCCGCAACCCTAACCTTTTTTTTTTGACATTACCTCCTCATTTCTCTATCAACCATCTTTACGTAGTAATTACCTTCACTTGTCACATTTCTTACTTATTAGCGTCACTACGTCATCAGGTTTTTGTTTTAATACATTGTTATACCACTCAGTCCCCTTAAACGGACAAAAAAATTAAACTGAAATCTCTTCCGATCCATAGGGATTGATTTTAATATCTCTGTGTCCACATAAGCCTTAAAGTACCTCATAAGAGCATCCGCAAAGCATTGTATCAATAGTTATATCTAAAAGAAAAGAGAGAATGCTCAACCACTCATTAAATGAAGAGTATTGCTATACAACATTCGACTGTTTTTGAGGACAAAAACAGTCAGATTGATCTGAGGCGTTAGATCTCCATCCAACGGATCCACCCATACAAGCCCCCTCAAAAAAATGATCTAGGACGTTGGATCTCCATCTAACGGCTCAAAATCTGACTGTTTTTGTCCTAAAAAACAGTCGAATGTTATATAGACACTCCCTTAAATGAATATATAGAAATGCTCAACCACACATAAAATGAATATATTGTTACCTTATCTACTCAAAAGGGTTGTATCTCATGCAAGATATAGTTTTTTTCTCTCTTCACTCTCTTTTTTTCTATGTTACCATGTTATTTAAAATCTAATATGACATTAAATTAGATCCAGCCTTGGTGGAGCACCGTGGATGCGGCCTAGAGCTACTAATGGGTCGAGATCTAATCCAAATCTCATTCCAAATTTAATTACTAAAAGCCTGGTCCACTCTAGGTCTAAATTGTGAAGCCCAAGTTTGATTTAGGCCCAAACTCTATCCTAGGCCTTAGCTTGGACGATCCTTAAACTTAGCCACGTAACTTCATTTGTTCTCTTGTACTCTAAAAAAAGCTTCATCCCTTCATGTAACAAGGACCTGTCGGAGGTGTTTACACATGATAAATCAGGAAAGGAAACAGCAAAAATAAGAGCTTGGAGTCCACCAAGTGAAGGAAAACTGAAGATTAATATTAGTTCCTTTAGGCCTAAGAGTGGGATAAGAGGATGGGGTGCTGTATTAAGAAATTCTGGAGGAAAGTGCTTATGGCTGCAGCAGAACAGCTCCAACATCACCAATATGTTTTCCAATCAGAGGCGACGGAGGTGATGAATGCTTTGGAATTTGCTTATAATATGGGCATTCGTCGTATTATGTAACACCCCCGTTTTTGGGGACGAGAATGTAGTTACCTTCCGTAATAGCCCAGGAGTTCAATTACGGACAGAAGAAGTATCATGCCTGCTTACGAACATTTAAAAGAGTTAATTTGATTAAAATAAAGACTTAACAGTTAATTTTAAATATTCTAAGGCATTCAAGCCCAAGACATAACTTACAATCAGAAGAACACAAGAAAGCTCCACAGGAACGCTTGAGTGCAGTCGCAACCCTAACATGTAATCTTGGAATGTCTTGTCCTCTTTTGATCTCTGTGTTGGGGAAAATAAAGCAAGATTGAGTACAACCAACCGTACTCAACAAGCCACACGGAGCTTAGCAATAACTACGTGCAAGGTATGACAAGTGAAAGGGGAATAAGTTCATTATTTATGTGGATGCAATTTTAGTTGGGAACCAGTTAAAGACTGGAAAAGGTACTTCATTAATAAAAGGGGTTTCAAACTTGATTACCCACTTTTCACGTTACCAAACCATTCTCAAATCTACTTATGCCTTGTTATTGGATTCACCCATTAAACACAGCTTCATTTACCGGAAGCACGGCATATTCGAATACCATTAATCATGACCCTGCAGAGCTGCCCTGCTTTACCTACAAGATTTCTTAACCCCGCGTCCGAGTTCAAGAAAACAAGGTTATTCACTGCTCAATTCTTTGTATAGCCTCCACCCAGTAGGTCCTAGATCTCCATAAGCTCGGATGACCCCACAGATCTCATTCGACTTATAGCAGTCCTACTGTTGTATGGTTAACCACCTCCCATACGAACTCACCCTCGGATTCCCCTCGCCAGTTGCAGAGGTTCAATTGAACTTGAGCAGTTATTAAACCAGGTTTGATAAAATCAACGCTTGTGGTTGGGTGGTTACTATGTTCTTTACTCAGCATAAGGGTCTAGTCCTTATATTTTTCTCTGAGGCATCATCCATACACAAACCCATATTCAGTACACCCTGTACTGCCACCATTCCTCAACCAAGCCTCCACCCTAGGATAAGGTCTTCGGATCCACCTCTGTGATCCTCGCTTACCCTAGATCCATACTTTCAAAACTCTAAACAAATACTAAGATTCTTAATAGCGAAAAGATTTAATGGATTCCTAAGCTATCATGTTTATATCATTATTATATTTAATACTACTATGTTTTGTCAATATGGATATGGTCATCAAGTTAAACAGGGCTTTTTCGGGTGGTAGGTCATAACTAATAAATCATGTCATTCTAAACAGTAATTATACACAAAATAACAGTGTGCAAATACATAATGAAAATACAAGTAAATAATTAAATAGCTGAAATGTAGGCTCAACATGATCAAAACATGTGTGACTTGCCTTCTTGTTGTTGCTCTTGATCTCCTTGGCTAGCTTCAAATTTACTTCATCTGTTTTCGCTGTCCTTCGGTTGACCAATCCGCTTGGTCCGTACACTAGCGTAGAAAACGAAGTCAAACAGGTTCCTGCTTTGCAAGATGCAAGCTGGGAACAAAATGCAATTATATAATAAGAAAGAGTATAAAAAGAAATGGGTTGGAATGGAGGTCGAGGTTCGACGATGCTTGGTGATTTGATATGGCTAAAATTGGATTAGATAGGGTCAGGGCGATCAACAGGTGTATATATGTTGGACAGATTTTGGTAATAAAGGATAGACATTTAGAATTGGATGGTCGATCTTTGAGTTGGGTGGATTTGGATTTTATCAAGATTTAATTTGGCGAAACGGAGGAATTTGAATTTATAAGATTTGAATTGGGTGGAACAGTGGAATTTGAACTTATAGGAATTGAATTTGGCAAAAAGGGGAAATTTAATTACATAAAATTTGAATTTGGAATAATGGAAGCCAGATTTGAATCTAGGACACTAAATTGGTCAAAATGGTGTATTTTGGAATTTTTGGGGGTTTTTAGATTTTTCTGGGATTTTTCTGGATTTTTCGGGATTTACTAAAATCAAATGAACAGTAATGCACAGTGTTGGGCTCAATCGAATGAACAGTGCGGCCCGGCCGGCTAATTCTCGTGCGGCCGAGCGGCCTGCGGCCCAAACCGGGCGTGCGGTTGAGCAGGCTACGGCCCACGCGCGTGAGGCTGCGCGGCCCGACTCGCGAGCGCACACGACTGCCCGATGTGCGACGCGCGGACGGCGCGAACGGACACGATGCAGCAAACGCGGGCGCTCGGATGGGAGGCAGTAACAGATGCGACGGCTCAGATTCAAAAGGTAAACGAAGCGTTTGGATGAAACGGCGCTGACGGCCACGATAAGGCCACGTCGCCACCGGGGTCGTCTTCTACCTCCTAACTCCCCCTTTCCGGCGGTAAAACAGAGCTCGCCGCCATCGGTGGAGCGGCGACGGCAAGGACTCTCCAGAAAATGGGCTTCTATAAAAAGATGCGGGTACAGCTAGGTGATCTATTTTAGGGTTTTAGGGAGGTTGGGGATGGGCAGAGACGACAGGCGACGGCCGAGAAGACGATGGCTCTCACGACGGCGCCTAGGGACTCCGGCTAGGCCTGGGCGTTCGGGTTACCCGAATTTTTCGGGTCGGGTAGTTCGGGTAATTCGAAATTCGGGTAATGAAAACTGCTACCCGATATTAGCCCCAAAAAAACACTACCCGCAATTTCGGGTACCCGATAATTTGGGTTCGGGTTCGGGTATACCCGATATACCCGAATTTACATAAAACCAGCTAATTTCCCGACAATTCGGGTAATTTACAGACAATTCGGGTAATTTACAGACAATTCGGGTAATTTACAGACAATTTCTCGACAATTCGGGTAATTTACAGACAATTCAGGTAATTCGGGTACCGGGGGATATTACCCGAACTACCCAAACTAATTTCGGGTAATCAGAATCGCTATCCGAATTTGGGATCGGGTACCTCGGGTTCGGGTATTTCGGGTTCGGGTCCGGGTAATTCGGGTACGGGTAACGGGTAGCGGGTATTTTACCCAGGCCTAACTCCGGCGGCTTTCCGACAAAATAGGTTGCTTTTTCACCATCTACGGTACACTAGGAACACGATGGAAGGGATGGATTAGCTCACTGATAGCTTAGGCGAGCTGGCCACGGAGAGGCCTCATCAACCGACAGCGGCCTTCGTTGCCAAGGCGATGGGCATATGCTCCCGCTCCCAGGAGTTCACCCATGCATTGAGGGGGTAATAGAGGAGATATTAGCGAAAGAAATCGAATTGAGATCAACGGAATCACAAGATTTGATTTTAGGGCTCACCGGCTTAGAGGCTTCGATTGCGGGCGACAGAGGCGATGGAATTGCAATTGCTTGCTGGGGTGGGTGTGTGGGAGTGTCTAAAGGGTATGCACAGTGATAAAAAGGCTTTATAGGCCGCATAAGGCGGTTTCCCATGAGATATTTTCCCCGGCCGCGTTTGCTTCACGCGCGAAGAGAGAAGAGATGCACCGCAGGGGCGCAGAGAGGGTGAGGGGGAGCTGGCACTGGCCAGTGGGACCACTTGCGTAGAGGTGATGTCGAGCGAAGCAAGCGGCGCCGAAATATCTCACGCGACGTGGCGAAGCGGGCGGCGGGCGAAGCGCAGAGGCGGTGGGGAGGCGCTGCACGCGCGGGAGCGCCAAGGAGGAGTAGGAATGGGCGGCCGACGTGTGGGACCTGCGGCTGTCAGCTCGCTGCGAGCCCAGGCGCGTGTACAGTCGCGAGCGGCGTCAAATTGGCGCAGGTAATGGCGGTGGAGCGAAGGCGGTGGAAAAGCGGTGATTCACAAAGGTGCCAGCACAGGAAGGAGGCGGTTTTCCAAATAGGGAAGGCGGATTTTTGAGGTGTTGGCCAAATTGGGAAGGGAAAAGGAAACTCAAGCAAATATTCAAGAAATTCAAAAACCTTGAATTTTTTGGGGGTGTTTCATATTATCCTTGAAAATAATTCTCAAAACCTATGTTCTTCTCTAACTCGGGATGAAATGGACAATGGTATTAACGCTGTAATTATTAAGGAAGCCAAACGTTTAATGGAGCTTGGCTTTGATGTTGTTGATGTTATGTTTCGCCCTTAAAAATATAATGTGTTGGCGTATGAACTCGCTAAGTTCGGTGCGGCTCTTGACTCTTCAAGCTCACATGTGTGGCTTGAAGATTTTTTGGAGTCTGTATCTCGTATAGCGGTTAGTGATTTATCTTACTCATTATATTAATGGATTATGTTCCATTTTCAAAAAGAAAGGACGCAAGAACTTCCACCAAAAAATCCCCAAGGGACTCACCAAATGTAGAGCGGGAGGAGGATTTGATCCGCTTACTCATCTCCCCTCCTGCTGCGATCGGTCCTCTCCTCTCCTTTCATGGCACATAAGATGTGTGTTTCTATTATCTCTCTCTTCCTCTCTCTTCTAGGCATGGCTGATGCTTCTTGTTGATATCTTTTCTCTTTCTTCTTCTTGTTTGCTTTGGGGTCCTTCGCAGGGACAAATCGAATCTAATCATTTTTTTTACACTCGTATGAATGAATGTATGAGTCCCTTTGCGATTTCATCTCCCCATCTCCTAATTCGATTCGATCTGGGCAGGCTGGATGTGTACATCTACGACTACCTCGTCAAGCGCAACCTCCGCAACCAGGTGGAGCAACGGGAGGTTAAGCGTGTGGGCGGCGTCAGCGGTGGTGACGGTGATGAAGCGACAACCACAAAAGAGGAACGCGCGGAGGGACGGTGGGAAGTTGAGGGTGATGAAGAGGTTGCCGAAGGCAGTGATGCGGTGATGCTGGCCCGGCCGCCTATGAGGCGGCGTCGGACGAAGACAAGACGGTGAGTCAATGATGAAGGGGATGCGAAATTTGGCATCATCTCCATCGAGAGCTTGGTCGAGTCCTATTTCATTCAAGGGGATCAAAACGAACTCAGCAGTTAGTACAAAACAATAAGGTCCAAGCCTGGCTCAATCTGGCCTGGTTCTGATCCAAGGAAAAATTGCCCATTTACCTCACTCTTAAGTGCGTTTGTTCATTTATCTTTGTGATATCTCACTGACACGTGGGTCCAGAACCTACGTATCAATGACACAATTAGGGCAAATAAGGAAAGTGCATATTGATGCATGGGGCAAATGAGCAAAAGCCCCGAAGATCCAAATCCATTGACAGTCCTATGCATGCCCTAACCAACCCACACTTTCGCGAACAAGGCTTCCTGTTTCTTTTCTCCTGTTCCTATCTACGTTTCCTTTGCATCAATGACTGAAGTTTTTATCTGTAGGTTCCACATTGCAAATAATAAAGAAACAGATGCATACTATGTAGACGGGAACATCGAGAGAACAGGAAAAGCGGAACAGGGAAACCTCGTCCCACTTTCGCGATGGACAGACAGGATGGCCTAATCTTCTTCTCCCGTTGTCCCCCTCAGTCCTCACGCGGCTTCATCTCGTTTTCTTGCGGGCCGTCAATCGCGTTAGCTACTGACGCCGAGACGCGTTACCCGAGCTAGCAGTCGAGCAGACGCGGAGCACTTTCCTCACTAGTCAGCGGCTAGTACCAAAGAGAAATTGGGGAAGATGATAGCCTACCACAAAGTACAAGAAAAGAAAAGGGTGTTGTTCGATAGAGCGTTGTCATCTGCAGGCCTTAGCGGCAATTTGATCAGCACAAGCTCGGCGCCTATACTATCTACTTATTGAGTTACCTGAGGTTCGTGAAAATTATTCTCTTTCATTCTGGTAACTAGCTCATTTCTGTTACCGTCAGAAATTTTGGGATCACTGTTTTCTTCTACTCAGCTCCATAGGAGTAGTCCATTTCAGCTCTCTTTTGGTGTCTCAAATTAAATCAATTGAAATCAGCACAAAAATTCCATTCGATTTAGATGCTGAAACATAGTCGCGGAACTTGAGCAAAAAGTTTGAGAGGGCCATCTTTAAGCCATTAGAAAGAAATAAATTTAGTCATGAGAAGAGAAGGCCGAATTTCAACTACTAGATTCTTCAAGAAAACCTAATTAGTACCTAATGCATTTTGGAATCGGAGGGAAAGCCATAACCCTCCTTGGCCCCTTAGTTGCTCCTGAAACATTCCAAGTGATAATCTGCTAAAGCACTACTATGATACTACCCTTTACTATGATACTACCCTATGAAAAAAATCTATCTTAATATGAACTCTGTGAAATTTTTGGAGTCTTTTCCTGGACTCAGAATCCGACTACATCTTGATGTGGTTTTATAAATCCCATAAAAAAAATCATCTGCTAG
This sequence comes from Dendrocalamus latiflorus, assembly GCA_017311315.1. Classification (NCBI taxonomy): domain Eukaryota; kingdom Viridiplantae; phylum Streptophyta; class Magnoliopsida; order Poales; family Poaceae; genus Dendrocalamus; species Dendrocalamus latiflorus. The sequence continues at coordinate 27,259,486 of CM029648.1, forward strand.
CTTTTGGGATAATTTAAATCCTGGTAATGAAAAACCAATAAGATGCATTTTATCTAAGTTTATGGCTAATTGACTGTAGATTTTGGACTAAGGTTGATGAATCATGGATTATATTCTATCGTATTATCTTGCAAAATTTTTTGTAGAAATGCTCCTGAGCTAAGACGTAGATTAGGAATCACTAGTTATCCGATGGGCCATGTAACCAATGAAGGGCATAACTGTCATGATGAGTTGCTGGTCAGTGGTCACATCCACTGCGCTTCATGGTGTCATGCTAAGCCAGATCATTAACTGCTATAGTTGACTAATTAGCACATATAACCTAACGAAACATAATAAAGGCAGAATCAAACATATTGTGGGAATCATATCATAGAAACTTCTCAAGAACCTTTTCCACATATGGCGTTGGGGCCTTGGGGGGCAATCTGTGACGGCAGACAGCACAATCTGAAGCTAATGAAGAAGCAGTTTCTTTGGAGTCCTGTTTTGCTGGCGAGGTGAGTAAATTAAGAAACTATTGCCATGTGGGCTGTTGTTTGTTTTACCTGCTTTGGTTTCATTTTCTGGTATGTTGGTTCCTTGGGTTTTCTGCTGGGCTCTCCTGGGTTGCAGAAAATGTTTCAAGGTCTAGGAACTCTCAAAAACCTGTGACTGACTTGTTTTGGTCTCATTTGAACAAAATGAGGCTGCGGTGTTTCCCACCCTGTTAGTGTAAAAAAAATCATATCATAGAAACCAAATAGCATGGCTCCTGGAACTGCTTTAGCTGGCAAGAAAAAGTCCTTTATGTTATGAGAAAATCTAATGGACGGTATACCGTCCGAGTCCATCCTGATGGCATACCATCCAACCATTGCTTAAGAGCTATACAACATGTTCAAACTGTTTGATGCGCCCCTCATCCATCCGCCCCTTGTCCATTCACTTAGCGTTGTTCTTACACTCCTCTCTCCGTGTCCATCATCACCAGTGAATCACGATTAGCCAAACCCCCGCCTCTCCTCTCCCCTATAAATAGGCTTGGCCTCCTCACACCAAAACCTCCCCAATCCCCAACGCTCCCTTCTAGAACCTTCTCGAAGTTCGTTCGGTTCTCGTATGCTTTAGCTTCTCTACGATGGCGGTGGATCTGACCTCGAGGCAACTGAAGAAGGCCTACGACGGCGAGGGCGGCACCTACTACGAGTGGTGCTCCACCGACTTGCCCATGCTCGAGCTCGCCTCCATCGGCGCTGCCAAGCTCTCGCTTGCCGTCAGCAGCCTCTCCCTTCCCAGCTACTCTGACTCCGCAAAGGTCGCCAACGTCCTCCAAGGTATACATCTTTGTTTACGAATCGTGATGGATGCTGCTAATATGCTAATTTGATCACTCTACTGTCATGGCGTGTTTCTATCATGTGATCAGAGATTTTGCTTTGTTTGATTTTTTAGGAAGCTAAGTTGACTAAGTTTCATGAGCTTTTATGTCCAATTTTCATAGTGTTTCATAAGGTTTCATAAAGTTTTTTTTATAATAGATTCATGAAGTTGAAAGTTTTTTGTAATAGATTTATGAAGTTGAACTTCAAGTTTTATGAGGTTTCATAAAGTTTCAGCAGGTTTCATAACTAAGTTTCATGAAATTTCATGATGTTTCATTACTAAGTTTCATAAAGTTTTAGGAGATTTTACGCCTAAGTTGACTAAGTTTTATACATATTTATGTCTTAGTTTCATGAGGTTTTATAAAGTTTCAGGAGATTTCATGCCTAAGTTAACTAAGTTTTATGAATCACGTTCGAAACTCTCTGAAACCTTGTGAAACTCATGAAACTTAGATGAAACCCGATGAAACATTGCCTATACCGTTAGAATTCTTTCTAATGGTATATCGTGCGCCAGTGGCAGAACCACCGCTGGGGCAAGCCGGGGCGGAAGACCCGCCCCCCGCTGGGCCAGACCGCCGGCGCCCCCGACCAAGCCGCCATCACCATGATTGGCGCCCCCAGGCCCCAGCTGATGAGCGAGCTGCGCCTGCACGTCGTGTGGGCCATGGCCACGGGCTGAGTGCCCAAGTCGGAGACGTCGAGGCAGGCAGCCTAAGGCGAGGCCTCAAGGCCCAAGCCAATTAGCCAAATGCCCACACCAGCATCCAGCTCCACGCCTCCACTGCTCTAGGCTCCAAGACAACCCTAATTCTGGAATTCTGAATTCCGCATCGCGCAACACCGCAGCATCAACCATTCCCCATTCCTCTTGGACCTCTTCGGTTCTTCTTCCTCAGTTCCTCCCGTCGAGCTGTAGTGGTCGGCAACTCGGCGGGCGCTGCGGCGCGGCCCAGCGCGGCATGAGGGGGCTACTACTCACGCTACAAGGTGTGGGACTGGACGGTTGGGCCATTGGGTCACGGCCGTGAGGCGTCCACCCTCTGCCCATCCACCGGCACCAGTTGTGAGCTGGTGAGGTGAGCCACTGGTGAGGTTAGATCTTGACAATTTCAATGCATTTGACATCATTAGTTATATTGACTATTGAATCACATTGTGCCTCGGTATTTTTTACACAAACGGTTCGCCCCAGGTCTTTCTAATTCCTGGTTTCGCCACTACTGTGCGCTAGCATAACTCTTATGTTATCGACCATGACTGCCTATCCCTTGATCACAAGCATGCCAAACAAATAGAAGGTTTCTTTAACCAACATTTGAATGAGAACTTTTAATGTGACAGTTGCCCAAGTCTTTTAAAATGGTTTGGGTTGTATCAGGTTTAGAAGAATGTTGTGGGGAGAAGCCCTAGAAATGTGGCAGGGCAGCAACTGCAAAAAATCTGTTATGATGTTCAGCTATCTGACAATACAGACAGATTCAAATGGGGTTTAGATACTAACGGGATTTTCAGTGTCAAATCACTGTATCAATCTTTTACGATGCCTAGCGTAGCCTTTCCCTTCAGATTCATTTGGAAAATTAAAGTTCCTTTGAAGGTGAGGGTTTTTATTTGGATGGGGTGGAAAAAAGATCTTGACAAAGGACAATCTACTCAGGAGACGATGGATGGGGACAAATGTATGCTCTTTCCGTGAGGCAGAGGAAACAATTCAACATTTGTTTTTGAGTTGTCCTTTGGCAAGATATACTTGGCAGGTGGTTAGCTGTGCTCTGGGGGTGATGAATGTGCTAGAGGATTTATCCTAGTTACTCTCTGGATGGGTAGGGAATTTCCCAACGAAAGAGAGTGTAGGACTGGTATAGCACTACAGGGTAAATGGTGCCTTCAAATTTTCCTCTAAGTATTTATCAATTTTTCACTTCAATAGCTATGAGAAACTATAAAGATCAAGAAATCCAAAATATGAAAATTCGCGGTGCTACAGTAATTTCAACTGGTGAACAGTAAACCAACTTCGAATCCAAAAGTCCATTTAATTTTTAATCCGTAGATCTAACATACTTGAAACTTGAGCCAAGTCAGATCATGACCTTAAAAACCTATCCCAACCAAAAATCTTGAAAGAACTTAAGATAATTGGGATCTTTTGGTTTATGAAACTCCGCTACACCAAAACTAGGCTTAAACCATAAATTGATCAAACTCTCAAACCAAGACTCCAAATCACTTAAAGTTTGGTATACACCTTTTCTCGGATGTCAGGAACCTATTCCAATCAACGATCAAGAAAATCGTTGCACAACTTTTGACCCTTTTCTATTTGAAGGAAGAATGAACTAAAATCGAGCAAAAACAAAAACAGTGAATATGACTTGCCTGTGGGTGAATGATGGCCAAGATAGTTCTGAAAGTATTCCCACATGTCACAACAAACTAGAATACTCAAGGAATCGAGGAAAAATAACTGGTTCGAGAAATCACTCTAAGGGGCCAAATTAAGCAAAAATGGGGCAACTTCAAGAACTTGCTAAATTTGATGTCTAAATGGATGTGAATTGATTTTCAAGGTATATCTCTATCGCTTATATATCCTTGGCATCCAACAAGATATAGAAAGGGGAGAGGCAAGATCAAAATCAACTAAAATAAGACCAAATCAATCAAAACAAGAGCAAATCAACCAAAAGGGATCCATGAGAGATGAACAAAATTGATATATTGCTACTTGAGGATAAATGTTTTACAGCCACTTCACCTGGAGGATACAAGAGCACACCACGGCACTCACACTCCTCAAAACCTAACCCTAGAACACTTGGCTTCAATGAGTAAAGTTATGATGGTTAACTAGTAAGTCTTCATTCCAATCCGTTAAATAGATAGGCAACCAACACCTATCTAACCTTAATAGATACTATCTACTTAATACATATATGAGAAACTTGTTAACCCCACACAACACGTGTTTTACTTACGCACTACACTTATGCACGCTTTTCAAAACACGTGAGACCGAATTCGTTAAATCCTTAGCCTTTGATCAAATTTGATCTTCTCAGCTTCTTCTTGATCTAAACCGCTTTCTCAAGTGCCACAATTTCATCCAAGGTAGTTTTTAGTATTTTTGTCAACTTACCCAAATACCTTTTTTTTTGAACCGATCTTTATCTTTTATTGCAACCAATCGTCATGCTTGCCACGTGTAGATGCACCACTGGTTTACCACGTGTCAGTAAGTCTCTCCCGTTTACGTTCCATCGGACCACGCCTCACTTGGACCGATCAAGTCACATGGTACAACCCGTCGCTCGAACTTCTCTTCATCATTTCCTGCCTTTCTTGTGCCATGCTTGAGTTCAGTCATCTCACCTGGTATTCTTAATCGTTCTGGACCTCGGCTTCTCCATGAGTGTAGCTCCGATCCTTGCCGTTGACCATAGTTGACCCCAAACGATTCTGCACATCCAAAGTCAAGAAATCATTTTCAGGCACAAGTTCTTCATAACTTGACCCATATTAGCTGTAACATGCATCATGAAACACATATACACCGATCTAGGTCAAATCAGATCATCCCATGACTCAAATTCCCAAAAACCGCAATTAAGCTGAAATGAAAATACTTCTACTGGTCAGACCACCAGGGCTACAGCAAAACTACAAACTGTTTTGTTTTCTTTTGCAAAATTCAAACCCCAAAACTTCCAATATGACAATGGTTCATCACAACAAAAACTTGGATCTTCTCACATGGTCATTCAAAAAGGAAACTAATTCTACCTGGATGTGCTGTTGTTTGTTGGACTCTTTGGAAAGCTAGAAATGCTTCCCGCTTTCAAGACAAAAGAGGGAATGACCCTGCTACCATCATATTTTCCATTTCAAGCTGGCTTGATAGGTGGGCAATTCTGCAGAAAAAGGAAGAGCGAGGAACAATGCGTGAAGGGGCAGCGCGTTTCAGGAAGGTTGGCAATGGAAGCTTTTGCAAGATCCCGAGGTTGGGTGCCAACTATATGCTGTCTACAAGGAGCAGCTTTGTCTTCAGATGGGAGGTGTCTTAGTAGATTTTATCCAGTAGAGGATCTGGTGTTTTGCGTTCATCTTTTGATCAAGTCTGGGGATCATGTTTTGATCAAGTCTGGGGATCATGTTTTGATCACCCTTGCTAGGTCTGAAAAGTAGAAACTGCTAGCTGTTGGTTAGAACTTTTTCTCCACCCAGTTTGTATCCTTTTCAATTTGTTGTGATGAATAATCTAAACTCTGTAAGTCTCTGGTTTCTTTAAATGAAATCGGGGCATATCCCTATTATCTAAAAAAGACACAAAAAGGCCCATATACATCACTTGTGTAGCACAAAAACCATCTGAAACAGTATAGTATTATACTGTGTGAACAAGGTTGATCAAGAACACCAAAATTTGTAGGTTGGTGATAAACCCTCATGGTAAGTAAGAGGGGAAGGTTAAGTTATGTCATGTATACAATTAAATCTGAACAATTGTTTTTATAATGACTAAGAAACTTGGACTATTATTTACTAAGAAATAGTTTGCATCATCTAACAATTAAAAGTTGTCTTTGGTAACAAACATAGTAAACCATTTGCAATGACTTGTGTGGCATAAGTTAGGACAGTGGTACATTATGAAAACAGGCTCTTCGCAGGTTTTATTGTTAATGAGAAAAATAGAGAAATTGATGAAAAGACCTATATGTAGAATTATATGAATCATTATTTTTGTAGGCCATGTTTATATACGACATATATTAGTATTAAGTTTACATAGAATTGAGAAAAATGATCACATGTCAGAGACAAGTACTTGCATGGAAATATTATGAATATTGAATTTTCTTTATCATATGTTACACTCATCTATCTTTATTTAGTATGAACATTATTATGTAGCATTAAAGAGATAAAAACACCTTGAACCAATGCCTTTGCTTTTTTTTTGTAAATTTGTTCTCAATATGATATCAAAATAATACTTAACCAATTCCTGACTCTTAAGTGTGAGCCGGATCTAAAAATACTTACATAAAACTTGCATAGAAAAGAGATACCTACTTCATGAATTTTTAAAATATGTGAACAAAGATGAAGAAAAAGTCATATTAAGGGACAGCAAATTTCTGTATTAACAAAGGAATTGGAAAAACTACACAATTGATTGTTCATCAGTTAAATATGAGCCATTCTGTCTTCATACTTCAAGTGAATTTTAATTCGTAACATCTGAGAATTTGGACGGTTACATGTAGGTTGTTTTATATTTTCTGAAAACAAAAGGATAGCTGGCAATTCCAAGAAAGTAGTCCATAATCGTTTGATATGATAAAAAGTATCATCGAATAGCAAGGGCATAAGTAATTACATGGACTTGTTCTCCATGCAGATTCATCAGTTGGCACCTTGACCGGACAACTAAGGTGCTGGAACTGACAAAACAGGAGAAGCAGCATAATGGTGTCCTATTGCTGCTTTTGGAAGCGAAGGCGGCCAATGGATGTGGGACATGTGCAGATGGTGAAAGGGGGGCAGTTGATTTCAATCCAAGATATGTACGAGATGCTTGTGCGTCCAGAGGTTGGATCAGTCGTCATCCAAGGCATTGGTGGCTCAGGGAAGACATGGGGTGCAAAGGCTGCATACCAGAGAGCTAGAACCTTAAATCACTTTGATGACTATATCTGGGTTTCATTGTCAAGAAATTGTAGCCTGAGACGGTGTATTGAAAAAATTGCTGCGTGCCTCTTATGTGACATCAGAGAGGACATGTCAGTACAGAGAACTAAGACCGTGATCAAGGAATATCTCACAAGGCGGAAGTTCCTATTGGTTCTTGATAATGCTTATTTCACCGAGGAAAATATCTTAGAGCACCTGGGCGTTCCTCATCCTCGACAGCAAAATATTGGTTCGAAAGTCATTGTGACCACAAGAACTCGGAGGACAGAGAGCGTCATGGTGCCAGATGTAGTTATAATGCCACAACCTCTCACTTATGAGGAGTCATACGACCTGTTGTGCAAGAAGATTGGAAAAGACATTAGTTTACAAACAGATTTAATCAGCAATTGCTATGGCATGCCATTGTTGATCATCCTACTGGCTGGGGCTTTGTGCTATGTACCAAGGCAAGAGTCATTTAGTGAGTTCGTCAACAAAGTTTGTGCGGCTCTGGGATCCAAGATATCAGTGTTCAACACAATGCAGCGCCTTGTGAAAATTAGGTACCATCAGCTTCCTAATGAGTTGGCAAGGCAATGCTTCCTATACTGCTTTCTGTTCCCGGAGGATCAAGGAATTCCAGTCAAAGACTTAATCCGTTTCTGGATAATGGATGGTCTAGTTCAAGAAGCTAGAGATTTTGATGAGGCTAACTGCATTGGTAAGGAAATTCTTGATGTCCTCTTAAAGCATGATATGATATATTTGGAGGACAATGATCATGTACGCATGCATGACGTGATCAGAGAGACTTTATCAGGATTAGGAAAGGACAACAATTATAGAGAGCAACATGACTTTGATAATCCAACAATCAAATTAGAGCGTCTTGCCAAGTTAAGCAGCAGAATTTCATTGATGAATACTGAAATGGAATATCTCCATGGAAGTCCGCAATGCTTCTGTATTTTATCATTACTTTTAAGAGGAAACTACCATATGAAAGCTGTATCAGAAGAATTCTTTTGCTATATGGGAATGCTTGAAATACTAGACCTCTCATTTACTCGAATCAAAGTGCTACCACCTTCCATCTCCTGTTTGACTAGGCTCCGAATGTTGCTACTGACTGGATGTGACCATTTGGAGGAAATTCAATACATAGGTTCATTGGCACTGCTTGAGGTCCTGAATGCATCAGGTTGTGGTTCCTTAAAGAGTATAGACTCCGAATCATTTAACAGTATGGTGTTGCTCAAGGTCCTTGACCTTTCCACAACTTCCATCAAACGCTTGCCCTCTCTTCCAGCATCAGTGGAGCTTCGCCAACTGCTGCTACAGGGTTGCCCATGTCTGGGGTCTGAGCAAACCATCAGACCGAATGCCATGCTCTCTGAATCAAAATTAATCGAGTTCCCTTATGGATTGTCAAAAACTGGCGCTGTACAGAACTTGCAGCTAGGCAGAATTGGAGATCTAGTGGATTGGATGGCCATGCGGTGGTTGCCTTGTGGACTGACTTTCCAGCTGTCTGATAGGTTTGACATGAGAGTATCATTTGATATTAATGAGAATAGTAAAACATATGTTTATGCAAGCGATGCCTGTAGTAAAACATATGTTTATGCAAGTGACGCCTGTTTTTTTCACTCCTTGAAGAAGGATTCTCCGCTATGGTTTAACTGTTTTCGAAAGTTTCAGATTGTCATCTCTGCTTTGAAGGATGACCAAAGCCCGGACACTGATGCCCAAGTAATGAAGACAGATTTCATCTTTCGGAATTCTTACTTTCGGACAAAGCACTTTACACATTCCATTGATCTCGAGAGGTTTCTGGAGATAAACGGTACTATCGGTGTTCCTTCTGATATTGATGGCATCCTACATCATGCTGAGCTGATATCATTGAAGAGAATAACGGTTACGACCCAATTTTCCGATCTGAGTATTAGAAGTATGGCAGCAGTACGGGAAGTTTGGATAGAGAATTGTGACCAACTGGACAGTCTTCTCTCACTAGATGAAGTTCAGGCGTTGTCTGCAATGGGCAACTTCCACAATCTATGGATCTCCAACATGGAAAACTTATCATCCTTCTGCAAAGGGGTCAAAGATGTGACTAGTTTCAGCTGTTTGAGGCACTTGCTCCTCGATTGCTGTCCAAATCTCACACACCTCTTTCCATCGATGCTACGTCTTCCAAATCTTGAAACGTTGCATATCAGGTTTTGTGACATTTTGGAGAGTGTGTTTGACAACTCGGTCTTGGGAGAGGACGCTCTTCCAAGGCTGCAGTCGCTGCAACTGTGGGAGCTTCCTGAGCTAACCTGTATCTGTGGGGGAGTCTTGCCATGTCTGAAGAATCTCAAGGTGAGAAGCTGTGCAAAACTGAGGAAAATTCCTGTTGGTGTCAATGAAAATAGCCCATTTGTTACGACGACAGGGGAAACGTTGTGGTGGGACAGTTTAATCTGGGACGACGAAAGCATTAAGCGTTGGATGATGTTCAGAAATTGGGGGCCCTTGCTACCACATCTTGCAACTGAAGGGTGAAGGTACCTCCTTCTGTTGCCAAGACCGTGGACATCTGTTTCCAGCGGAGTGTCAAATGATCACCATCCCATACGCCAATGCTGGTACATGCATTGTGTACACTTCTCTGAATTGATCAAGAGAAAGTACACTTCTATGTTGTACCTGAAGTCTGTAACAACAAGCAAATTGAGTTATCTCCTTTAAAAAAAACATGAATTAGTCTGATGGTCGTGTTAATAACTGATAGACATTAGCAAGGATTTGATGCATATCTGCTCCGCACTAATAAAAGATGTTTGTATTCTAGGTGCTGGATAGGAACTGCTTTTCCTTATTTGAAGTGCAGATACTGCAACTTCTGTCTTTGAGGAGGGGGTGCAAATAAAACGGATAATTTATATTCGAGTGACCAACCGAAAATTTGCAAAGCTAAAACGAATAGGAGAAATAGGTATCAAGTATTATCCGTATCCACTTTTAACTCAAGAAAAAAAATACGGAATATGATGATATGTAATATGGGGCCGTCCGATCTTCTCGACGTAGAATTGGATACTCACGTGCATCCTCTTGAATTGTAGCGATCCTCCATTGCCAATACAAGAACGAATGCTCTTTAATTCGCGAGATCATACGCGCCGGACTTCACAACCACCAAGCGAAAGCTCTATCGTGTTCTCAATTCCTAGCGGAAAGGTTGAACGATCTTAATTTACAAGAACTCTCAAATTTCTCTACTAAATTTGATTGGGATCAAAATATCAAAATCATGCACAAACTCATACTTATTATCTAGTCTCCTCCTCTCGTCACCTACTTTGTTTTCTAGTCGCTCTTCCCTCCGTGATGCGAACGACGCGTACATATAGGGTCTGTTTGGTTGCCTGTATGAGCTGATGCAACTGTATGAGCGTGGTCAGACTGAGTAGAGAAGGTCCTCAGCTGCGTTTCTCCTCAACCTGGCTCCAGTTGATTTTTTGCATCCGCTCGTGCAGGCTCTCACCCCGATGCAGGCAACCAAACACCATCTCCCTGCATACGTTGGTGCGAGCCATCCCGATGCAAGCAACCAAACAGCCCCTATAGCGGCCGCATCCGATGCTACCACGCACGTGTACATGGGCCGAAGTCCAATTGACTTCGGTCAGGAATTTCGAAGATAACTCCTACTCCTAATTAGACTCATTTACTAACAAAAGTTTGGACTCAAAGCAATTGGCACGTAGGCCGTGGAACGGTTCAGACTCGAAGCAATTGGATTTTACATGGCCGTAAACATTTGCATGGACTTCTTAAACTCCTGTCTTGAGGCCGGATGGATCTCTAAGAGCAACTCCAGCAGGGTCCCTACTTGACCCCTCAAACCTCATATTTGAGGGCTTGAGGCAAAAATAGAGGTTCAGCAGGGCCCCTACTAGAGCCCTCAAATTTGAGGAGCCCCTCAAATCCCCCCTTCAGCCCTCATTCCCAGAGGCCCCCTACTCTGGCTCTCATTCTTCTGTTTTTTCCCGCCTCGGTGAAAAATCCCCGCCTCCGCCCGTCCTCCTCCCTCCCACTCCGCCCGTCGCCTCCCTCCCACTCCGCCCGTCGCCTCCCTCCCACTCCGCCAGTCGCCTCCCTCCTTGCTTCTTCCCCCGCCGCCGCGCCCTCCCCTGCCGTCCCCGCCTCCCCCGCCGCCCCCTTCCCCTTCCCCGGCGCCTCCGCCCCCTCCACCGCCGCCTCCGCCTCCGCCCCTCCCCCGCCGCCCCCTTCTCCGGCGCCTCCGCCCCCTCCACCGCCGCCTCCGCCCCCGACTCCCCGCCTTCCCCTGCCGTCCCCGCCTCCACCCCTCCCCCGCCGTCCCCTTCCCCGGCGCCTCCGCCCCCTCCACCGCCGCCTCCGCCCCCGACTCCCCGCCTTCCCCACCGCCCCCTTCCCCTTCCCCGGCGCCTCCGCCCCCTCCACTGCAAGATCCGACACCCGCGCCTCCAATCGCCAAGAATCGTGTCCAAGATGCGGGCGGCCACTCGCCGGCGGCAGCAGTGGGGCGGATGCGGCGGGGGCGGAGGGCGCAGCCGGGCGGAGAGGAGGAGGAGGTAGCCGGCGAGCAGAAAGCGGGGAGTGAGGCGAGGATTCAGCGGGAGCAGCTCGTGGTCGTGGCCGTCGCGGCCGTCGTCGCGATGGGAAGGGAGGGGCGAGCTGCCAGGCGACAGCGGCGGCCGGCGGTCCCGCGCGGTCGGGGCGAGCACGGCCTGTGGCCGGAGCCGGTTCGGCGGCGGGCGAGGAGGCGGCGCACGGCGCATGCGGGCAGCCGAGGCTGGTGGTGAACCGGGAGGCGGCGCACGGCTCATGCGGGCAGCCGAGGCGACGCCAGATGGCGCGTGGAGGCGGCTACGGCGGCACCGTTCGGGGCGGCCCAGTCGGCGGCGACGCGGTGCGTTGGAGTTGGACTGAGGGAGAGGGACAGAATGAGGAGTGGGTCCCATGTGTCAGTTGCAGTGGAATGAATTTGAGGGCTTAAATTTGAGAAGTGCTGTTGGAGCAGATGTAAAAAAACAGGACCCTCAAAAGTAGGGGGAGCTCTCAAATGAAAAGTAGGGGCCCTGTTTTGAGTAGTACTGCTGGAGTTGCTCTAATAGCTGTGCCAAAGAGGTTCTTCAATCTGATGCTCCTCTAGTGCTTTAGTCCTAGACTCCATCTCCTCCCTTGTGATTCCAAAGTCTTCATGCCATTCAAACATGAGAATATGTAAAGAACTTGTATGAGGTAGAATACTATTCTCATCGATACAATAAAATTTATTAAGAAAAAATTCACCTGATAATATTTAATACGGCTTAATAATTCCTTCCAGTCAAATAATATTTTTAATTGAAAAGTGTAAGACATATGCGCATCCACATCAATATGTGATATATGTCCATATCCACTCCGATTACACCCACTACAAGAAAAATCTCAGCAAAGGCACTTTTGTAGGGACGCATTCTAATTTGACTATAAAATTAGGAATTTTATAGTCGAGAGGTGCAAATAGAATATATAATTTCCGTCCGACTAATTGAATGTTTATGGAGCGAATACAGAATAGAAAAATAAGTATTTGGCACTATCGATATCTGATTTTAACTTAAAAAATACAAAATATGAAAAAGAAACGATATCCATCCAATGATTACACCCTACTCCCGAGGGTTGGATCGCAGGCTATACTTCAGGAAAGCATGGTTGTTCTGTTCCTTTATTCGGTGATGGTTGTTGCTACTTCCAGCATTCAATGCTACATTGTTGTTAAGAAACCGTCGCTGACGACCAGTCCGAGCGATTTCTCTGCTTAGAACAAAAACGAATCAATCACAGAATCACAGAGAGAATAGATTGAACACACAGAGAGATAGAGAGAACTCCTGATCTTTCTTTATTGCTTTCATTCATGTGTACATAATGAGGAGGTATGGCTCTCTATTTATAGACTACAATGAGGTGCCCACCATGGGCCCTGGGCTGCCGGCCCAGGCCCAGGTTTCTTAACACTCCCCCTTGGGCACTCATCCGACACGTTCATGCCTCACTAAAACTCCATAAAACCCAGTGGGAAAAAATTTGGAGAAAGAGCACATGATACATGTGATGCTGCGATGCACGAATTGCCTCATGAAAAACCTTGGTCGAGAAACTTCATGGAAAACTCGTCAAGGGAAAAAAAGTACAATTCACCCAAATTCATTTGGTCTGCAGGACTTTATTTTTTGGATACTTAATCTTCATGATCAAGATTTATTAGCGGGCTTGTGAGAATTCTCCCCCTGAATTCTGCACTTCTCTAAGTCTCGTCATTCCAATTCCACGCACCCACTTTTCAAAGCTAGATGCGGGAGTGACTTAGTGAACAAGTCTACATGACTTAGTGTACAGTACTTTAATCTTGTCCATATCTGCAATTCATGAGCATAGAGGAACTTGGGGTTGATATGCTTACATAGCCCGTCTACACTTGTGCAACGCAAGCTGCATTATCTTCATGGATAATTGTGGGGTTTGCACAATGTTCATTCCACATGACTGCTGGATGTGGTGAATCGTTCAGCGGAACCAAGCGCACTCTCGTGCGGCTTCATACAGTGCTATAATTTCTGAGTGGTTCGTCGAAGTAGCTGCAGGCTTTGCTTAGACGATTTTCATGAAATTGCAGTTCCACCACACAGAAATACATAGTCTGTTTGTGACTTAGCGGTATGCGGGTCTGACAGGTACCCAGCATCTGCATAGCCAATCAAGTTCAAATCTTGATTCTTTCTGTAGAACAATCCGAGGTCCTTGCTACCTTGGAGGTATCGAAAAATGTCCTTTATGCCCTGCCAATGTCTTTTGGTGGGTTCTGCACTGTACCTTGCTAAGAGGTTCACGGCAAATGCAATGTCCGGTCTAGTGCAGTTTGCTAAGTACATGAGTGCTCCCACTGCACTCAAGTATGGGAATTCCGGTCCCAGGTTTTCCTCCCCCTCTTCCCTAGGTCGGAAAGGATCTTTTTCTTGCTGTAAAGACCTACCGATCATCGGTACTTTCGAGGGAAATGTCTTCTCGAAGCCAAACCTTTCAAGCACCTTCTGGGTGTAGGTCGACTGATGTACCAAGACTCCTTCAGGGACATGCTCAAGCTGCAGGCCTAAGCAAAATTTGGTCTTGCCCAAATCTTTCATTTCAAATTCTGACTCCAACTAGGAGCTTACTTCTTTTATGTCTTCGGCTGTCCCGATGATATTCAGATCATCTACATACACAGAGATTATACAGAATCCATTCTGGGATCACCGTATAAATACACAAGGACAGTCTTCATTGTTCGTGTAGTCTTTCTTGCAGAGAAAGTCGCTCAAGCGATTATACCACATTCTTCCAGATTGTTTCAGTCCATACAGTGACTTTCTGAGTTTCACACTGTACAGATTTCTATTTGCTCTGTCTTGGTTCGGGAGAGCGATTCCTTCAGGGACTTTCATGTAAATCTCCGAATCCAAATTACCGTAAAGGTATGCAGTTACAACATCCATCAATTTTATTTCTAAATTCAAGTTCACTGCCATTGAGATCAAGTATCTAAAGGTAATTCCACTCATGAGTAGGGAGTAGGTTTCTTCATAATCAACTCCAGGACGTTGAGTGAAACCTTGAGCTACCAGCCTTGCTTTGTATCTCACTACTTCATTTCTTTCATTTCTCTTTCGAACAAATACCCACTTGTGCCCAACGGGGTGTATGTGGGGAGGTGTGCGGCATACGGGCCCAAACACCTCTCTTTTATTCAGAGATAGCAATTCAGTTGCTATTGCCTTCTTCCAATCTTCCCAATCTGATCTTTTCTTACATTCAGCGAGCGATGCAGGCTCGGGCTCAAGATCGATGATGGTGGCAATTTTCTTTGCAAAGTAGATATCGATATTAGCGGTTGTCCTATTTAGGGACTCTCCCGTGTGCACATAATTTATAGCTATTTCTTCATGAGTTGCTTCTTCTGGAGCGATTGCTTCTGCTGGAGCTTTACCTTGCACATCGCTTCTTTCAATTGCGGTGTCAAGTCCCTTTAATTTTTCGGCTCCGATGTGTGCGCACACATCCATGCCGATGGGGATATTCAGATCCGGTATGCCTTTTTCTGAAGGTGTCATACTTTTGCCAGGTCTCAACTGGCTCCCCTTCTCATTCTGGGGGACTTCAATGATCGGCTGTGATAAATCCCGCTTATCCTTTTTCACCAGACGTCCCCGGTTACTAAGGATTCGAGGAACCGGAGTTCTCGTCCTCATTTTTTTTCTGAGGCCTCTGGACGAGATTAGGGATACCTTCTGCTTTCTTTGGTATTTCAACCCTCTCCGGTGCAGTGCGTGCAGGCACATGCGACTTAGTCACGCTCTTCAAATCACTAAAGTGATCAGGCAGCTGATTTGCTAATGCTTGCAAATCTATTTTGTCTTCTGGACTTCTATTGTCTTCTAGACTTCTCTAGTGCGCGGGTCATCTGCATGGATTCCCCAGGCTTGCCACGTAATTTTCTGACATTCATCATCAAGGGGTTGATTTCCTCCCCTAATGTTGGGAAATTTTCGGTGGTGACACTTGCGCTAGTTGCATAGGTGAGTGGATGTTGTAGGCCGAAGGTCTAAGGTTGATGAGATTCGCTGCATGAAGGACTGCATGTCCCCAACATGTAGCTGGCAAATTACTTTTATGCAAAAGGGGTCGGGCAATAAATTTAATTCTTTTAATTAAAGCCTCTGCCAAACTGTTCTGGGTATGGATATGCGGTACCGAGTGCTCAACTGCAATTCCCATCGCCATGCAATAATCATCAAATGCCTTTGAAGTAAATTCTCCGGCGTTGTCCATTCAGATGGACTTGATATGATGATCTGGAAACACATTTCTGATGCGAATGATCTGCGAGATCAATTTTGCAACGGCGTGGTTTCTTGTGGACAACAAACCCACATATGACCATTTCGAAGAAGCGTCAATGAGCACCATGAAATACTTAAACGGCCCTGAGACGGGCTGAATGGGACCGCAAATATCTCCCTAGATGCGTTCCAGGAATGCAGGGATTTCATCCTTCACTTTCAGAGTGGAGGGTCTAGTTATTAGTTTCCCGGTGGCACATGCAGGGCACACAAAATCTTCATGATTCGGGAAATTCTTCACAGTAATATTATGCCCATGTGAGTTATTTATTATGTTTCTCATCATCCTAAGACTTGGGTGGCCTAATCTGTCATGCCAGAGACAGAAGAGTTCAGAGCTTCTAAACACTGTTTTCAGAACAGTGTACGCTGCAGGCGCCTTAATGTTGGTATAATATAGCCCAGTTTCTAGTGAAGGAGGTTTTTTTAATACACTGTTCTTTTCATTCTCTTCGCGCTTCATAATGAGCAGGTATTTCTTACCGTACTCTTCTTCAGTCTCAACGTGGAAACCATTTGCGCAGATATCCTTAAAACTTAGGAGAGTTCTAGTCGATTCTGGGTACAATAAGGTTTCTTCAATGACCAAAGTTGTGCTCCATTGTGGCTCTTCCCGAACCAATTATACATGCATCGCTTCTGGCGATTGTCGTAAGGCTGCCAGTGCTCTTACGAATTGACTAAAAATACTCAATCTCTCTTAAGATAGTATGTGTTGTGCCGCTACTGGCTAAGCACACTCCCTCCATAGGGCGCTACACGCGTTCTAATATATCGTATTTTATTAATATGAACTAGAAGGCATTCAGCACATAAATAAAATATTGCAATATCAGAACATATCATGCCATCATAAACTGAATAAATGAATGAATTCTTCAAATATCATCTAACCATCACGAGAAGATAACAATTCTTAAGTACCATCCATGCAAATTCTAACATATTCTTTCACAC
This sequence comes from Dendrocalamus latiflorus, assembly GCA_017311315.1. Taxonomy (NCBI): domain Eukaryota; kingdom Viridiplantae; phylum Streptophyta; class Magnoliopsida; order Poales; family Poaceae; genus Dendrocalamus; species Dendrocalamus latiflorus. The sequence continues at coordinate 27,276,464 of CM029648.1, forward strand.
AAAATAAATGACAATTAAAGTCGAAATGCATTCAGTGCACTGGACTTCTTCTGCTATTTTCTCGGGGTGATATTCTCTTCAAAAGAAATCATGACGGTGGCTGCTTCTAGGTCGAGATGGGTGTTGCTGTCGTAATGGTCTCAAACACCATCAGCGCAGGCAGCTGCTCAGAACGCTCCCCCTTAACCAATGCAGAGTGGGATTCATGTGCCCTTTGCCATCCCGTTCTGGCTTGCTAACCTTATTCTCACGTGGAGCATCTGAATTGCCTTTCTGGGCTGCGGTCTTACCCTTCCTTCCCCTTTTCTCTATCAAGGGCTTTCGCACCTTGTTGCTCCCGGCGTTGGCTTCACGGCCAGTGGAGCTACCAGATGGCTGAGTGACTTAGTTCTTGCGGAGAACTTCGTCCCGAGCTTCCGCAATTTGCATCATATCAATCAATTCGGCATATTCCTCATAGCCATCTTGACGATAATTGCGAGCGGATTGTACTACATTGGGGTGGAAGGATTTTCTCAATTTTCAGTTTTCGGGTACAAATCCTGTGCAAGGCAGAATTGTATTCCTTGACCGTCTTAAAGTTGGCAAATCTCAATCTGATCCACTCTTGCTCTGCTTGGGAAAGAATGGTGTACTTTAGCCTCTCAAACCGCTTCTAGAGTGCGGTCCAGAGTGCTAGCGCGCTATTCTCCGTTATGTACTCATTCTTAAGAGTGAGACAGAGGTTGGGCGTCATACGGTCCGCCAATCCAATAGCTGCGCGGAGCTTCCTGGCTCCAAGCACAATCTCGACATCGGATGCCTATGTCAGATAGTTTTGGCCATGCGGGGCCAGCTCCTCGAACTCCCAGTTCGTGATGCTAATCATCTAAATGTGTATAAGTCTACTGCTGGTAGACATGCACAGAATAATTCACTGCGGGTAAATAAATGGTACAAAATATTCTCGTAATGTTTCAGAATTTTCTATGCATTTTCTATAATTTTACTGCTAATTTCAGTGATTAAAAGGAATTTTCAGTAATTACAATTAACCAAAACAGTAAATAAATACAGAAAATACAGAGAATAATAATGGCAGAAATAAATAAGCTTCAAATGCTAAAAATAATGCAAAATTCGGATTTCCGAGGCCCTTTTATGCTAAAATATAAAATTTCAGCAAATTCTGCAATTCCAGAGGGTTTTTACGCAAAATTTCAATTCAGAGAAAAATTCGTGCAATTTCCTGATTTATAGAGGGGTTTTCTGCAAATTTCTGGATCCATATGATATTCTGAGGACCTATCGGTAATTTTCGGAACTACGGAGGCCCTTGTGCAAAGTTTCAGGGCTCAAATGCAAGAATTAAGGGCCTATCTGTATTTTCTCAAAGTCTAGGGGTCTTTCTGTAAAATGGCTAACGCCACCCACCGGCCACCGTTTTTTTTCTTTTCGGACAGCCCGTTTGCTCCCGCCCCCCCGGCCTGCTTTCTTCCCGGCCCATCGCCCCCTTACTCGCAGCCCATCTGGCCTTTCTCTCTCTGCCCCCGGCCCATAAGGCCTGCCTGGTCCATACACCAGGAGGGGAGGAGTGCCAGGGTTTCCCTCCCCTCATTGGGGCGGCGGCGGCGCAAAAGAGGTGGGGGCGGTTGGGCGCGCGTGAGCCGGGAGGAGGCGCCGGCTGCGAGCCGGTGTGGCGGCGGGGTGGGCGCAAGGCGGGGCCGTGGCCCGGTCCACGGGCGGCGGAGCCATCGGCCGGCGAGGCAGAAAATGCGGCGCGGAGGGGCGGCTTAGCCGGCGGTGACGCGGTGCGGCGGTCGGGCGGGCGCAAGCGCTTGCGGGCGCGGGCACCGGTGGAGGCCAGCTGCGGGCTGGCGGCGGGGCGCAGCCGACGGTGGGGCGGCACGTGAAACCGGGTGGCGGTGCTGAAGGCTGAGTGGAGATGCTGCCGGATGGCCGGCGCCGGGGCGCGTGCGGGCTCGAGGTGAACGGCTTCGGGCCGAGCGGCGGTGGAGGCCAAGGCGGCGCATGGCGTTCTGGTGGCCGGCGCACATGGGGAAGGAGCCAGCTTCGGGCCGGTGGTGCCAAGGTGGTGACCCGTGCGGGATGGCGGTCCGTGCTATCCGGCGTGCAGGCCGGGGCCGAGTGGATGCGGTCCACGGGCGGCGCATGCGGGCGCGGTGCGGTGGCGGCCAGCCGGTGGTGCTTCGAGCAACGCGCGGCGAGGAGGCGGTGGAGCCGAGGCGAGCATGGGTGAACGCGCATGCGGGCGCGGCACCTCTTCCACGACAGCTTTGGCGTGCGGGCCAAAGGCCAACCGGTGGCCAACGCGCGTACGGGCGCGGGATGCCATGTCGCATGCGGGCGAGCTCAGGCGGCGGCGCCATGCGGGGCTCCGGACGGCCTTCTGGGTGGTCGGCCAAGTGGCCCCCTTTTTTTTAATTATGCAATGATATGCAGATATTAGCTTGAAACTGAAACAGAGAATATATTTCCAGATTCTATTTCTCGTGCAGTGATTATTTAGAATCAAGCAAATTTATGCAAAAACTTCATTTTTAATCTACGATGCAATCAACATCTACCCCGTTTCGTAATCTACCGATCAACATTGTGCCGGCGATTTCAGATCTGCTCGCGGTAGATTTAGGGCGGATTTGCATCGTTCTACAGTGCAATCAACATCTACCCCGTTTCACAATCTACCGATCGGCATTGTGCTGGCGACTTCAAGTCTGCTCGCGCGCGGTAGATTAGGGCGGATTTGCACCGTAGAATTTCAATCTAGAACGCGAAAAGAAAATACAGATTCAAAAGCGATCTAGAAAATTCAATCTGTGCTTCGATGATTACCTCGTTCACTGGAGCGAAGTCGTGCTGATAACGTGTTAAGAAACCGTCGCTGGCGACCAGTCCGAGCGATTTCTCTGCTTAGAACAAGAACGAATCAATCACAGAATCACAGAGAGAATAGATTGAACACACAGAGAGAGATAGAGAGAACTCCTGATCTTTTTTATTGCTTTCATTCATGTGTACATAATGAGGATGTATGACTCTCTATTTATAGACTACAATGAGGTGCCCACCATGGGCCCTGGGCTGCCGGCCCAGGCCCAGGTTTCTTAACAGTGTTTACCTCTCGCTCATTGCGAATAGATCGATCAGGTCATCGGAACAGAAACGTGCTGGGCCACTTGCTGGTGCATCAAGATTGACTTGTACTGAGGACCGAGCATAGCTCGGGTGATCATTTGCGTGGATTCTATCTAAGCATGTCTTAGGTCAGTCTCAGTGGGAGTTTCATCTGTATTTAATAGGCTGTCACATAGATATTTTTGATGATATGGCAACATTTTTAAGAAGAGAGAGAAGAAGTGAGTTTCATCTAGATGAAACTCTCTTGGCACAATTACCAACTCTATATGAGTCATGAAATTAAATGTCTATGAAACAATAGAATAAAATTATGCATTGAGGATGGATGTTTCATCCATGTTTCATTTCATTTTACATGATGTGGCAGTCTTGGAAACAACGCCATGAAACTCTCCACTGAGAATGGCCTTACTGAAATTGCTAGGAATATCGACTCCCGAGAAAGAAGAATATATGCGTAAGTATATTCAGTGGTTAAAATATATATCCGTGCTTCATAAGATATATACATCTACTTTAATTAGATATGTATTAGTGGATGCACCTAGATATATATGAGTTAGAACACGTGTGAGTGAGAACTGTGTGTCCGTTCAAACCGTTGTATTCTCAACAAAAAAGATTGGCTTGCACTTTTACCCTGGCACCTGGTATTAGACCTTCCCGAAGCGCTAGAAGTACTCTCGTAGCTTCTCGGTTAGCTTCTGCTTGATCATGAAGAGTTGGTCAGTGTCAACTCGCTCGACGTAGTACCATGAAAATTGTTGGGCATCCTGTCCCAGATCCGTTCCCACACATATACAGAGACGAGTGTGATGGTGAAGAACCAGGGGAGTGTGATCCCTTGGAGGGCGAGTGGCGGCCCTTTCGCTTTCATCGAGTCATCACCCCTCGCTACCTCGATGGCCATTTCATAGACGTGTAGAAAGTCATGGGGGTCCGTATCACCCTTATATGGTTCTATCATAGGCATCTTGAAGTTCTTTAGCCAGGCGCATTGCTGTAGGCCACGGACAAAGGGAACTCCTGGTCCACTCGTCGGAGGGTGCTGTGAGCATCGGCATTAGCCTCTCGGCTCTCCGCCCTCTCCGTGGTGAACTCCGCCACTGTCGTCGTAGGCATTTGTTGACTCCGTGCTTCCTGCATCCCACCACTGATCCACTAACTCGCGCTATAGCATCCCGAGGACCGCCTCCAAAGTGCCCTTCGTCTGCTGTGTTGTGACAGTGAGGGTGTCGTGCCCGCCAAAGTCCCAGCACAGGTGTCACTGGGGTTGCCAGGGAGGGCCTTGGTTCATTGCGCGGTAGCGGCAAGGGTGTCGGGGTCACTGGAGGTGACAACGCGAGTGCTGGGGTCACTGGAGGTGATGGTGCGAGTGCTGGGGTCACTAGAGGCGACGACACAAGTGCCGTCAAGGTTACCGGAGGTCGCGTGCGCTCCGTCCACTTGCATGCCTGGTGACAGGTGGTGTTCATTGCCGGCCGCGCCGGAGTGTCGCTGTCACGGCAGTGAGGGTCCTTCGACCACCGGCCCCTGCATCCTTGTCTTAATTGTCACTGCACCCATGCTTCTCTTCCGCTTAGTCGTTGATTTCGTTTTCTTTGGTGCCATCATTCCTTCAGCTTGTATCTTCTATGCTGCTCCTCATGGACGACACTAACTGTTGTGGCTATAGGCCAAACAGTAGACAAGGGGCTATGGAGAGTCTACTAGGGGCTACCGAGAGCCTTGCATGCACTAGAAGTGGGGTGAATAATGAATTAGCTATCTCCTTGTCTCTCCCTCCCCTCCAGGCTATATACACGACCTTAAGACCGGATTACAAGAATACCCTTACTATAGCTTATTATGGTAAAAGTATGAAATGTCATTTTACATGTTTAATGGGCCTTTTGGTCCATCAGACCGAACGGGTAAAGGTAGGGGCAACTTCCCTAACACTGTTTGTACGGCATGCATTCTAAGACAATCTATATATATATTTTGCAGTCTGGGGTAGTATCGTTGTTCGTACGATGATAGCATTGCCAGATTTACCTGACATAATTTACTCTCAATGATATCAATCGGTGAATTAATCCAACAAAGTGCGAAACCGTAGCCCTCATCTACCGTGAAACCCTAGACATGGACCAGCCTAGCGCCAGTACATTGTTGCCCCGGAGCCCTGCATCGATCGGCTACTCAAATGACTGTGCAATCCACCAACCTTGCATGAGGCATCCATCCACGATCTATCTCGCGGCACGCCGGACGGCATGCAGCGCCCACGTACGTACGCGCATCCGTCCGTCCCAACCTCCGCACAAATTGACGCCGCATCGGCCCCGCGGCCTCTCCAACCCAACACCGAGCCAGCAAGCGACCGGCCAGCGCTTCATGTGCCTGGCCGGCGTCCTCCTCCCTGTCACGGGCGCGGTAGCTCGCTCGCGCGGCAGGCACGGCAAGTGGGGCGCGCGGTGGGCTCCCGGTGCTTTCCTACAAGATTGGCATTGGAATAATGGATGTGCTGGGGCTGCACATGCCGTGTCCCCCCACGGTGATTGCCCAGCCCACCCGCGTGCGCTCCGCCAAAGTTAGTTGCGGGAATTTATTTATACGCCTTCTTCGATCGTACGTGCCGGTGTTTCGTTAATTCGTGCCCTCCTTTTGGATGGAGGTTTAATTTGGATCCGACGAATTCTGGTGGTTTTTGGTGTGGTGTGGTGTGGGAGTAGTAGTAGTAGTAATGATGGTCCAATGCGTAGTTACGTTAGATCATCGCGTGGCCCCGTTCGTTGTTCCGATCCGGTGCATGCGATGAGCGAGCCCGCCATGTTACGTGGTGCCATAAAGCTCCTATTTATAGTTCTACATGGCAGCCGGCCATTACTGTAGTTTTTTTTTTTGTAGTCGTCAGAGCTTTGTATTGATGGAATGATTGGTAAAGGCCAATCGGTCCCTCGGGTGTTCCCTTCTCTCACGGATCCATGCGACGGGGTGGTTACAAGCAAAATATCACCACAAGCGATTTTCTAAACTATCTGTACTTATGGACCAGTAATACTTAAGGTTATTACAGATAGTTTTGAACCGTCTATGATAACCTTTATCATAGATGGTTCTTAACTAGAACTGTTTGTGATAACAGTTATCACAGACAGTTCTTACTATAAATCATCTGTGATAGTCTATTATCACAAACGATTCTACTTAAGAACTGTCTGTAATTATGTTCTCACGATATCATAAATAGACCTATTCAGTTCATCAACATTCTCTAATTACGCTATAAAACAACACAATCAGAGAATGCAAATGAACCAAAGCAGACATATTTATGATTGGCTTCATGTCTTTGGTGGCTCGTTGTTTAGGTTGTAGGTGTTGTTATTTTGTTGCTTTGGTATGCCATGGTCGTAGGCGCGCGATCGTAAGCCATGGTCGTAGGCGCACGGTTGTAAGCCGTGATCGTATACGCCTAGTCTGTTAGCAGTCATGTGTGTCATATCAGCAAATTCTGTAATAAAACATGAATTTCAATAAAGGCCAAAACCCTAACCATTCATCAATCATCACAAGAACTAATCATCATGAAAGAGAGGGGGTGGGGGATATATCACCAGTGATGAAGAAGAGACTGGCGATGGCAGCATCACTGTTGTGTCACGACGGTGACACTGTACAAGACACTCTTACGACAAGAGTGCCTTATGTAGTGAATAGTGGCGTCACAACTGGAGATGGAGGATCTCGGGGAGGTAGTTGGCCGAACCTTCTATTTTTAAGAGAAAATTTAGCGAGGAGAAGTGGATGAGAAGAGAGAAGAGGATATGAGGAGAAGAGGAGTGGGGGAAAAGTGAGAAGAGAGGAGATAAGGAGAAGAACAGCCGAGGCTTCTATTTTAAAGAGTAAATCCAACGAGATGAGCAAAAAATTCAAATTCGGCGAGAGCGGACAAGTTGAAATATTTTCAAATTCGGTGAGAGCGAGCAAGTTGAAATATTATCACAGACAGTTTTACAAATAGTTCGGAATAAAAACCGTCTGTGATAAGTAGGTTATTATATACTGATTTTTCTATCGTGGTAAACTTAGACATTCCATTTTGTAAAATTATTTATGGTAATTTTATCACTGATTTTTATGTTAAATCTTCTATGATAAGACATCTAGTATGATTCTTTTTGTAGCAATGAAGCTTGTGATCACTCACTCTTTTGCCATGCCAAGTGCGTATGGTTGTAGCTTACGCTCATGCAGTCACGTGTTGTAACTCTGAAATGTTCGGTGGTGATTGATGCCGTAATGGGTTACTGAATTGAAGAAGTTGCTGCATTTTAGAGAGAGAGAGAGAAATATATACAGCAGTGTATCATTCATCAGAAATCATGAATGCCTGACGTACAAACACTCACTGCATGGAAAAGATTTCATGTCAGACTAGATGCGGTCAACTGAAAAGGTACATGACTACCTGAGCACTTTGATAGGCATCCAAGGTTCGATCTCATCAGTCCATTTGTCATTTTAACTGGCTATAAAATGAAACCCATAGATGGAAGATGACATAACAAGGTACAGCCGAAAACGACTGACGTACACTGACAAAATAGGCATGCTTCTGCTAGTCTGTTACATGGGCGATGAATAATTCCCCCGGGCAGTCATATTAGCTAGCTATATGATCTTCTCTATATTCGCAGAAAGTGACCTCATTTCGACATATCAACTTGTTACACGATGTACATAGAAATTTCTACATGTTACGAAACATAGCCAAGGAATCAACTATGGCTGGTTTTTGGATTAGCAAACCATGAGGGGTTGATAACTCGATATGGATGTGTAGGGCCGAACACCATTACGATCGAGAGGAAGATGATGCATGGTTGCATCCAGGCCAGACTAGGTTCATGCAAGTCGGACAGAGTGATGAGAGGATGTTCATTGTTATGGATAGGTAATAGCGTGCGTCAGATGGCTGCCCTTATTGTGGTAGGACAAATCAACGCATGGTGTGCCATAGGTTCATGTATCCCTGTTCGGTTAGATATTCTCAATCTAGAATGCATGCATGTCTAACAGCCGAAAACAATGGTGCTGCAGATCACCACACACATCACGCAATTAAATTTCTCGTAGTACCACAACACTTGTGCAAAGACCACGGCTTTCTATTTGCTCAAACGTTCGAGATACGCTACTACAAAAAGGATCATCATAGATGGTTCAAAACTATCATCACTGACGGTTTTTTAAACCGCTTGTATTTATATGTCAGTGATAATCAAAGGTTATCACAAACGGTTTGTGAGCCGTCTATGATAAAAATAATACAAACGATTTATAACTAGAACCGTCTGTGAAAAAAACTATTACAAACGGCTCAAACCAAAAACCGTCTATGATACTCACACATCACAGACAGTTCTAGTTACTAACCGTCTGTGATTGGCGAGTATCATAGATGGTTGGTATATAGAACCGTCTATAATAATCCTTCATAGATGATTTATAGCAAAAACCGTTTGTGATAGTTTATTCTATACCTATTTTTTTCTTTTTTTGGCTAGTCTCAAGAAATAATGTTACCTATGCCCTTTGAAAACAAGCAAATACAGTGGCAAACACAACATCACATTCCATTTTTATTAAGATTAGAATCCACTATTACAGCATAATAAGATAACGAATCCAACTCTTTAACACGGCAAGAATATATAAGAAACAGAGATCCTAGCAGATAGTAGAAGCTGGATGCAGCGCACGATGTCCTTGACACTTGCCATCAAGGAAGAGAAGGGAGGGCATCGGATAGCGGCCGGATATCGCCAGCAATGGAGAGACAACGGTAGCGTCACCTTTGTAGCACGACGTTGAGACTGCACAAGACATCTTACGAAACTTACGACAAGAGTGTGTTGTGCAGTCAACCGTGGTGTCACAATGGAGGTGCTAGCTCACGGCAGTAGTCAGCGTCGTCGAGGAACAAGCTAGGAGTAGATGAACTAGCTAGGAGCAATAGTGCACCGTGGTATCATAACAGGAGGCGGAGGAGCTAGCTCATGGTGGTGGTCGACATCGTCAAGGGGGGATGCAGGAAGCTAGTGGATGAACTCACACGTGACTGTCGGTGGAAAGGGAAAGGGGGAGTAATTAATAAGCGCCGAGCGGTGGAAGGAACCGGTGCCTGCCATTCGATGTGAAGAGAATGGATGGGAGAGATCGAAATCCTAAGGGATACGCCATGGATCGGTGACATGTCATTATCAGAGATGGTTTATTATACGAACCGTCTGCAATAATGCATATATCAGAGATGGTTTATTATACGAACGTGCCTGTGATAAGTCACATATCAAAGATGGTTTGTTATACGAATCGTCTATGATATTAATATCAGAGACGGTTTGGTATACGAACCGTCTGTGATAACGCTTAAATATGCGAGCCCTAATCCAGCTCTTCTAAACTGTTCTCTCCCTCATCTTCTTCACCAGATTTCTTAATAATAGCATCTAATATTCTTTTGATCTCCTTCCTCTCATCTATCTGTCATGAGTTGTTCGACCATAACCTTACACAGGTAGCTAACAATTTACGTCTGAAGCAGCTCCTCCGCTCATGCCCTTCTCTCCTTCCTCGATTCACTTCCATCCGTCAGTTGGACCTCATCATCTGTTGTCGACGGAGGTTCCCTGTTGCCGCTCAAAAAAGGGAAACCACCCTCAACCTCGTTCATCTTTGCAATGTGCACAAAGCGGAAGAAGCTCTTACGGCAATGGAGAGACAAATGGATAATATTGCCGATCAAGCAGAAGCGACCGATTCTGATAAAGATTATCATGGCATTCTCTTTGAGATTATGGGCCATGCTAATGATTTGCCTAGACTAGAGGAGGAAGTGGAGAGGGCAAGGACAATCTTCACAGCATTCGAGAACTCAGCGGTTGATCCTCCAACTCCAAAAGTCGAAGAAGAAGTATATGAAACTCAGAAGACTAAGATCTAAGAATCTCTTTTTTTGGGACTTTTGTAATACATTTGCCTTGAATTTGTCTCTCATTTCAGTAGCTTCTGTAGTTCACACGACAAAGGACAAAACATAGATGGTTGTACATAAAAACTGTCTCTGATAGTTTCATAAATGGTTCTAATTAAAAACCGTCTGTGATAATGCGTATATCATAGACAGCTTTTAAACCTAACCGCCTGTGATAGTTTCAGAGATGATTTAAGCCATGAACCGTCTGTAATAATCAAAACACAGACGGCTTCACATGAACCGTCTATAGAGAGGCGCTCAATATAGCTTGTTTTGTAGTAGTGATATCATATTGCATATTGGCACTTGGTAAGATAGATAGTAGAAAGAATTATCCGTGTGTACGAGTTCCAACCACTAGATTTGGCGCATCAAGCCAATTCATCCAACACTGTGTCATCGCCAACGCCCGTCGCCGAGACTTGTTAGCGGCGCCAACTAACACCTCCACAAGCTCCGTCGCCCCCTCCAGAAGGCCACCGTGGTGTACTGCAATAACATCAGCGCCATCTACATCTCCACCAACCCCGTTCAGCATCAATGTACGAAACATGTCAAGATCGATCTCCTTGTTGTGCACGAACGGGTTGCTTTCGGCGATGTCCGCGTCATACACATGCCGACGTCGTCTCAGTACGCGAACATTTTCACCAGGGGCTACCCTCGACTGTCTTCAACGAGTTCCGCTCTAGCCTGAACGTCCGTTGTGCTCCCGCTCCGACTGCGGGGGGTGTTAGACTATACAGATGGTCGTACACAACGAGTGGTCGTAACGACCATAGTTGGTCATATGACCACGCACGGTCATACGACCACGGTGAGTGGCGTGGTCGTAAGCACCGAGTAGTCGTAACGACCATGGTCGGTCATATGACGATGGCCAATCGAGATTGTTAGGCTACACAGGTGGTCGTAAACATCAAGTGGTCGTAATGACTATGGTTGGTCATACGACCACGGCACGGGCATACAACCATGGCTGAGTGACGTGATCCTTGCCATCAAGTGGTCATAACGACCATGGTCGGTCATACAACCACGGCCAATCAAGATCCAGATATCTGCACTACAGAAGATGACTTTTCTTTTCTAGATTATTAGGATTCTTTTTTGGCATGGATTTGATTTGTTTGAAAACTGTCTTATGTCTTGTATTTTATATAAGCCATTAGCTCATAATACAATCTCAAGTGTATGAGTATTTCCGCTATCAAGCCGGACAAAGTGATGAGAGGATGTTCACTGTTATGGATAGACATCAACGTGCGTGAGATGGCTGCCCTTATTGTGGTAGGACAAAGCACCGCATGGCGTGCCATAAGATTCATGTGTCCCTGTTCGATTGGATATTCTCAATTTGGAACGCATGCATGTCCGACAGCCGAAAATAACGGTGCTGCAGATCATCACACACATCACGCAATTAAATTCCCAGCGGTGCCACAGCGCTTGTGCAAAGAACATGGATTTCTATCTGCTCGAACGTTCGAGATATCATCTGTAGACCGAATCACGCCTCCACAGTGCATATATACCCTATTGCATATAGGCACTTGGCAAGATAGATAGTAGAAGGAATTGCCTGCGTGTGCGAGCATATATAGTTCCAACCACCAGATTTGGAGCATCAGGCCAATTCGATCACCTCGAGCCAACCATCGCAAGATGATAGCCACGCGTATCCCCTCAGCACGAGCGACGAGCGGCACGGGCTCTGTCCACGCCTAACGCACGCATGTGCTCGTCGTATCATGACAAACAAGGCGATCGATCGATCGCCACCGCCCGCACGTACGGATTCCGAAATGATACGTCGGTTGGGCGCGCGCCCGCTCTCTCGCCCCGGCCTTTCGTTGATTAATCAGCGCGTAATGTGATGCGAGCCTCGGCTCAATGATTTGTCTCTATCACAACTCTTGTGATTGAGACCAGTACAACAGCAACAGCAACGAGAACACGGAGATCAACGGCGACGCCTCCATCGATACCCTGATGATGCGAGGGAACCGCGCATTAAGCAACATACATGCATGCATCTCCTCTCGTAGCTAGATGGACACTGGAAAGGAGGACGGATCATTGGAGTTGGACGGAGCAGGGGAGGGAATGAGCACAAGATTCCTTGCCAGCTCGAAAGAGCGCGGCAGAACGTGGGATGGGTCGGCCGGGCTCGCTCGCCATCTTTTTCTTCTCCCCCACTCAGCACAGCCAGGCGTGTGCGAGGCTATGGCTTCTTGTCGCTGCGCACTACGTACCGGCCGCACTCATACGCAGCACGGTGCGGCGAGGCGAGGCGGAATTTTTGTTTTTTTTAGCATAGTTGCAATTAGTATTTGTATATATATATATATATATATATATATATATATATATATATATATATATATATATATATATGCGGAATTGAAAAAAATAGCGTTTCTACCGCCCCATCACCGGGTAACAACGCGCTGCAGCCAACATCGGGGCCATCGGAGCCTGAACACCGAGCGGCAGGGGCCTGCCCGTTCGGTCACCGTGCGGCGCCCTCCCTTCCGCCCGCCACCGGACGACGCTAAGATTTTCATTTACCGCTTGTTCAAATTTTCAAATATAGCAAATAAGTTCCAAAAAATTATAAAATTTTATATGCTACCTCCTGACATAACATATTTCATTGTGTAATTTTTTTAACAATTCTATTCGATATGAATATTGCTCAAAAATTCATACGATTATGATATTTTAAGGATTTATTACATATAGCAAACGAGCTCGAAAAATTATGAAATTATATATACAGCCTCCCGACACAGTTGACCTAATTCCTAAATTTTTTTAGGAATTTTATGTGGTATGAATTTTGTATGTTATTTTATATTATTTTATATTAATATAATCATAATTAGCGATATGCGATACTTATTTAATTAGCGATTGAAATCGCCTGCTGCACAGCCACCATGCCACACGAACAGAGGTCACGCACTGCAAAAGATGTCTGACACATGGTGGCCGTGCGGCAGACGATTTCAATCGCTAATTAAATGAGCATCACATATCGCTAATTATGATTAAATTAACATGAAATAACACGGTAAATTCATAGCACATAAAATTTCTTAAAAATTCAATAATTATTTAACTGTGTCAGAAGACTCCACATAAAATTTTGCAATTTTTTAAACTTGTTTGCTATATGTAATAAATTCTAAAAATATCATAATTGTATGAATTTTTGAGGAATATTCATATCGGATAAAATTGTCAAAAAATTACACAGTAAAGTACGTTGTGTCGGAAGGCTGCATATAAAATTTTATAATGTTTAGAGCTCATTTGCTATATTTGAAAATTCAAATAAGCGATAAATAAAAAATCCTAACTCAATAGTGATTAAGATGGGTTAATCACCTATGGTCCCGTGGCGGGGCGGCAGGGAGGGCATCGCACGGTGGACGGGTGGCAGGCAGGCGCCCGCCCGGTGGTCAGGTAGCAGGCCCCTGTCGTCCGGTGATCGGGTTCCGATAAACAGGTGTCGGTTACACGGCCCTATTATCCGGTGACCGAACGGTAAAAAATACTATTTCTATCAATTTCATATATGTACAATTATTTTTTATAAATCTATTTCGTAAACACGTCAAAAGTACGAAAAGTTTGGCGAGGCGTTATACTTCCATACAGTTCCAAGCGGCCCGTGAATACAGAAGCATACTTTTCCCTTTTTGTCAGGTCTCTGCGATACACCGTACACATACACGCTCCGGTGTGTGAGCCATGTACGGACTATAATGGAGCATGAATCGTGTCAGATTCCACTGAAGATATACCGGTTGAGTATGTGTACTGTACACCAGGCCTCGTTTTGTTCCCACATGGATGAGGGAAATTTAACTTTTTGCCACTCTTAACATTGCCACCTACTCAAATGCCATCCTCTACATTGCAATTAATATTTTGCCACTCTCCAGCCTCCGTGGCGCCTACGTGGCCGCCATGTCACGCCCGCGCCCGCGCCGCCGCCGGCCTCCCCGCGCCCGCGCCGCCGCCGCCGCCCGGCCGCGCCCGCGCCGCAGCCGGCCTCCCCGCGCCGCCGCCTGGCCTCCCCGCGCCGCCGCCTGCGCCGCCCGGCCGCGCCCGCGCCGCCGTCGGCCTCCCCGCGCCCACGCCTGCGCCGCCCGGCCGCGCCCGCGCCGCAGCCGGCCTCCCCGCGCCCGCGCCTGCGCCGCCCGGCCGCGCCCGCGCCGCCGCCGGCCTCCCCGCGCCCGCGCCCGCAGGGGAGGCCGGGCGGCGCAGGCGTGGGCGCGGGGAGGCCGGGCGGCGGCGCGGGGAGGCCGGTGGCGGCGCGGGGAGGCGCGGGGAGGCCGGGCGGCGGCGCGGGGAGGCCGGCGGCGGCGCGGGCGTGACATGGCGGCCACGTAGACGCCACGGAGGCTGGAGAGTGGCAAAATATTAATTGCAATATAGAGGATGGCATTTGAGTATATGGCAATGTTAAGAGTGGCAAAAAGTTAAATTTCCCCATGGATGAAACGTTAGATCAACCTGTCATTTTGGATCGATTTATTTGCAGTATACCATGCTATCATTGTAGTCCACACCCTATACGTTAAGGTACCTCGGCCGGTCGGCTGTCTTAGGTTGGAGGGAAGGTAGTTTGGTCGGCTCGGAGGGATTTCTTCCTAGCCATGAGTGAAGTGCTGTAATTTTCAGATCCTGAGGTACCAGTAAGTTTCCTGTGGCATCTGCATCGGCACTCACTTTGCGCACTGTTCCCCCGGGCGATGCATCGCTAGCATGTTCTGTTCGAGTGTGTTTCAACTTTCAACGGTCAGATTGAAAGCCAATGCATTTGTCAGCTTTCAGTCCAGTACTATGTATTGATTACTATAGCGACCATTTCAAAAGGTGTACTATCCATGCGAGAAATCTTTTACGAAAGTTGCTACTGTCTCTATCCCTTTGAGAATGGCGTTTGTAGTTGCGTCGTGCACTTCCAGGGGCGCAGCATCACACTTGCTGCCTGTCCGTTGGTTTTTGTTGCATTTGCTAATGCTCTGCAGAGCACACAGGGGTACAAGTATGATTCATGACCATTCCGTAGAGACGAAAGGTTTACCAGCCCACAGGCCAGGGCTGACCAATCCCAACCAACCCTTACCCGTTCCTCCAATTAACACCACCCGTGCCGTTCGACGCAACAGAAGAAAAAAAGAAAAAAAAAGAAAGAGAAGATCAGCAGCCTCACAGTCACTGCAGGTGCTTGGCTCCAAAACTCCAATGCATCCACGCATGCATACATCACAAACACAGCCTTCTCCTCACCTGTGACCTGTCCCTACGTACCTTCCCCACCAGCTTCCCGACGTTCCCGTTCTCCTCTCCTCTCCGTCCCTACCGCCTTCCTCTCCCTTTCCCGGCCTCCTCCTCCCTCCCCGCTTATATATACCACCTCGCCCCCGGCACCACAACCCACCTCGTGTATCTCATAGCTCAAAGCGCCTTCCCAGAGTTAACCACGCCTCAAACTAGAGAAGCAAGCTAAGCGACCGTCCAAATCACAACCTCACGGACAAAATGTGCAACTCCAACGTCAAGTCCGCCGGCGTCGCTCAGATCGACGGCCGCCCTGTGCTGCAGCCGGCCGGCAACCGCGTGGCAGAGCCGGAAGGTGCCCGGCCGCTTAAGAAGTCCCTCCAGAAGTCGCTCTCCATGCCCACTTCGTTCGACAATGTTGCTGCAACCACTTGCACGGCCCCGCCCGAGAACACCGGCGCCAGCGATTTCGCCCACGCGGCGGCCGCGGCGCCTTCTCTTCTGCCACCTACACCTGCTAGGGCAACGAAGGCGGCTGGAGCCAAGCTGGCGGGCGCCAAGGCGGCGGCCATGGGCGCGGACAAGAGCAGGAAGGCCAAGAAGGCCGGCGGCGCGGTGCTGCCTGTGGTGACGTTCGCGGCGCTGGAGGCGTTCGAGCCCGCCGGGAGCATCGCGGCGGCGCAGCGTGAGCACGCCGCGCTGATGCAGGCGCAGCGCAAGATGCGGATCGCGCACTACGGCCGCACCGCGTCCTTCTCCCGGGTCGAGGGGAGGGTCAGCGTCACTGCCACAGCCACGGCGGCAGCCGAGCCCGTCGCTGCCGGAGCCGGGCCGGACGAGAAGCGGTGCAGCTTCATCACGCCCTACTCAGGTACGCACGAGACGAGCCCATAAAACGCTTCCAAATTAATTTGCTGCTGCGGTTGCTAATGCGTTTCCTGTTGCCATGTGCAGACCCCCTGTACGTCGCTTACCACGACGAGGAGTGGGGAGTGCCCGTGCACGACGACGAGTGAGTTGCCGTTCTTCATTGCCAACACAAAGCGATTGATAGTACACATGCCATAGCAACAGTTCTCCTCACATTTTTCGTGGAACTGAAACGACAGGTTGCTATTCGAGATGCTTACATTGTCTGGTGTGCAAGTCGGGGCAGACTGGACTTCGATCCTGAAGAGAAGACACATCTACAGGTTCGGAACACAGCAACTAACCCCTGCTTTGCTAAGGATGCCGAAGCATCCTGATTATGCACATTCCTGAAAACATTTGTGCTGATTTTGTGTTGCCTGGTCACAAATAGGGAGGCATTCTCCGGCTTCAACGTGGATGTGGTCGCCAAATACACGGAGAAGCAGATGGCGTCGCTGAGCGCGGAGTTTGGGCTGGATTTGGGCACCATCAGAGGGGCCGTCAACAACGCCTGCCGGATTCTCGAGGTAATACCGTCATCTGCTCTCAATTGATCACAACCCCATGACATTTCTGAAGTTGGCGTTTTAATTAGGAACATATTTGTCACTTCTAATTAGGATATCTTTGACTTTGCTAACAAGCTCGGCCTCCAGATATTTTCGCTCACAAAAGTATTATAGATACATGGCTGGATCATGTGGCGAAGTAAGTTTAGACTTGGGGTTTCCAAAGACTGCATTTTTATAGATAGTTAATAGGCCCCATTCTCAGTTTACATTTTCTGCTCTTTACTAGATTGATGAGTAGTTCGACCTGGCAAGATATTAGCACAGCTTCGCAATCGAAGCTTTACCAAAAGATAAAGGGAGGTAAACGAATGAATGCCCACGAAATGAAGATCAGTTAAGTGAGAGCGAAGCCTAACAGAATCCCTGACAGCTTACACACCCTCATGGCAGACAGCTCAATCAGCAGCGGCAGCGCCCTTTAAATGCCACTACTTTGCAGAAGCAAAGCAAGTGCGTCATAAAGTTGGATACAACCAAAAAGAGAGAACCCTTCCTAATGGACATTTGAGAGCCGGAAAAGATGCTACTAGTACTTCCTGTCAACCTTTTGGCGCTGAAGCTCGCTTCACATCCTCACAAGGGGACACGGTTAATTAACCGTGCACGAAATATTCCCCTGTTTGGTAAAGAGTGCTGCACACGACGCATCGATGTTAAGTATCCAATCTTCCAAAACGGGACTGTTAGCCAATCTACCAACCAACTACCTTTTATAAGTGCGTAGCTGACGCCAACTAATTTATCAGACAAGTACGCACACAGACCCCAGACAGAGTATTTAACTTCATATCAGCATATATGTATCTACGACATTCTACCTACAAGTTGTTGTTATATGATGGTATACGTAGTATAATGAAGAATCTAACGATGTGTCGCATGCATGTGGAATGGATTGGGCAAGCAGGTGAGGAGAGACTTCGGGTCGTTCGGCAAGTACGTGTGGGCGTTCGTGAACAACAAGCCGCTCTCGCCGAGCTACAAATACAGCCGGAAGATCCCCGTGAAGACGTCCAAGTCGGAGTCCATCAGCAAGGACATGGTCCGGCGCGGCTTCCGGTTCGTCGGCCCCACCGTCATCCACTCCTTCATGCAGGCCGTCGGGCTCACTAACGACCACCTCGTCTCCTGCCCGCGCCACCGCATCTGCTGCTGCTCCTCCTCCGCTTAATTCTGACCACCGCCGACAATTACCAATCCCCTAAAAGAAGCAGAAAAATCCTCAAGGAAAAAAAAGAGATGAGATAGCCTCAAGTAGTAGTATACAAATGGAGTGTTGATTTGCGAGTGTGTATGTGTGCTTGGTGTAGATTACTGTCCCTAATTAGTCAAGAAGCTTGCTTGTTAATTACTACCACTTGGTAGTTGTGATCGAGTACTACTACTACCACTACCACTGCTTGGTGTATAGTCATTGTTTGAGAAAGTAGCTGCGTGCATGTGGTGTGTGCTAGCTTTGCGATTGCATATGTCTTTGGTGTTTGGCTTCTCCTTTCTTTCTTCTCTCAAGAATCAAGATAGGGATGGACGACGGGGATCGATCATTAGGAAGGAAGGCCGTGTGGGCTACCTGCATGCATGTGGCTTGATTAAAGTGAGAGAGAGAGAGAGAGAGAGAGAGAGAAGGAAAGAGCAGGCAGGCAGAGGCAGGCCATGTGGTGTCGCAGGCAAGCGCATGTGTAAGAGAGAGAAAAAGACCCGCCCTTTGGCGCATGTGGTTATGCAGCTCTCCCTCACACACAGTCTCGCTCGTCCATCCATGCGCTGTGCGCGCAAATGGGAGGACGCGAGACGGACCCAGGCCATTGCACACCTCCTTGTTAGAGTGATCTCAGGGCTTTGGCCCAACGGCCAAAGCCCAGCCCTTGACCGCGCCCTGATCGGGGGCGCCCAGCCCGTTTGGCTGGTGGGCCCCTGTCGCCAGCGCTATAAATACAGAGGTGGGGGCCGGGCGGCACGCATCACGAGGTTGACCGCGCCGCCGTCACCCCACCGACAAACCCTAAGACCCGATCTAAGAGGGGGCGCTCCAGCGACGGGAAGACCCTCCGCCATCTGCCGCCAAGGAGATCCCCGCCGTCGCCGGACCTACGCCGTCGTCGCCGGTCTCCTCTTCACCGACGAACAGCGATGGCCGCTGCTGCTTCCTCTACATCCGAAGGTCGGTACCCCCAACTCTCTCCCTCTCGGTAGATCATCTAGAACCCTAGAGAAAAGAAGCACTCCACTAGATCTACCCTAGGAGATCCTAGATCTAGATTTAACAGTGGTATCAGAGCGATCTAGGTTTAGATCTAGTGCGGGAAAAGGAAAAGAAAAGCAAATCCCGAACCCTAGCCCACCGGATCGGCAAAGAAAAGAAAGAAACAGGAAAGAAAGAGGTAAAGGGGACTCACCGGAGCTTGGGGCCGCCATGCGCGCGCGCCGCCGGGGCCGCTCCGTTTGGGGTCGCCGCCCGCGCGGGCGCCGCCGCGCGCTGCCGCTCGCGGTCGAGCCGCCTCGGGGGCCACCGCCGTTGGCCGGCGCCTCCTCTGCCGCGCCGTCTCGGGGCCGAGCGTTGCCGCTTAGGGCTGGTGCCGCTCCGCGCCCGCGGCAAGGCGACGGCCGCCGCTCCGCTCCGGTGGGGCCGCCGCAATGGCGTCGACGAGAGGCCGCCGCTCCGCTCTCGCCCCAGCGCGCGTCGCCGCCGTCCTTGCGCCGCCGCTCCGCGCGGGCGCCCTGCGCGCACGCCGTCCGCGTTTTTCGGGTGGACACGAGCGGAAATGGGGCTAGGGTTAGGGTTTTTCGGGGTGTTATCCCCGCCGAGCACGCGTTTCGGCCGTCCGATCCAATCGGACGGTCAAAGTTTTCCGGGCCGGGCGCGTTTTGCTGGGCCGGTTGAGTTTCGGCCGTCGGATGGAGATCCGACGGCACGCGCGTGTTTTCGGTTTTGTGGGCTGCGCGCGTTCGGCCGGCTGAGCGGGCCGCATGGGCCGCGCGCGCGCGAAGGAATGGGCCGTTTCGGCCGAATGAACAGTGAATCCTGTTTTTTGATATTTATTGATTTTCAGAAGTATTTGTTGATGAATTTTAATGAAATTTGATCCAAAATTTCTGGAAATTTTTGCACCAACGTGTTTAATTTTCCAGAGATTAAAAGTGTACTGTATATTGCTTCTGAATATTGAATTATTTTTAGAATAATTACAGTTTCCGCTGCAAAAGTTAATATTGATTGTTTTTCATTATTAAATTCGAACCAACGGGAGAATTTAATTTTGGAAAAATAGATTAAAATTCCCAGAGATTTATGATACTGTTATTTACTGACCAACGTTGTTAATATCAGTATTATAAATTTTTTAATGTTGATTTCATGCATTATTTCTATTTCTGCCCAACGGTGATGTAGATTTAATGTATGATAGAATTGTTTTTTAAAATTGTATGTCGTATTTTTGACCAACGTTGGAAATAAGGCATATAATTTTGATGTTACGTTCTCACTGTATTTGAAATATTTTTTCAGGAGGATACAACTTAATGAGTTGTATTAGAGAAATCCCCACTCTCAAAGGTGATAATTATGGAGAGTGGAAGAAAAAGTTAGATTTAGCTTTTATCTTGGCTGAGGTGGACTGGGTCCTCACTACAGCACGTCCCACTGAGCCTCTGGCACCAGTGAGGGAACAGAATGAGGATGACACTGCATGGCAGAAAAGACAGAGGGATCATGCTCCCTTGCAGATGTCTTATGATCTTGATCATAAGAAATGGACCACAGCCAACAAGAAATGTATGGCTGTGATAAAGAACACAATTGAACCTGCTATTTTGGGCTCAATTGCAGAGTGTGACACTGTCACTGAATATCTCGATAAAATAAAGAGTCAGTTCACTGGCTCTTCAAAGACTTATGCTACACAGCTGATTAAGCAGCTGGTAACAGAGAGGTATTCTGGCGGTGGCAATGGCATAAGAGAGCACATTCTTAGAATGAGCAACTTGGCATCTAAACTGAAACCGATGGATTTGGCTCTCAAGGATGAGTTCCTTATTCATTTGGTTTTTGCTTCTTTGCCAAAAGAGTTTGACACTTTTGTTGTCAACTATAATATGCAGCCCGAAAAATGGGACATGGAAAAGTGCATAGCCATGTGCGTGCAAGAGGAGGAAAGAATCAAATCCTCACATGGTGGTGCTATCAACTTTGTGAGGGAAAACAAGAAAAAGAATTACAACAGTAACCCCTTCTCAAAGAACAAGGGCAAAGCCTCTGTACATCAGCCTCAACAGAACAAATTTGCTGTAGACAAAGACCAGTGCCTTCACTGCAAGAAGACGGGACACTACAAGAAAGATTGTCCTGACTATTTAAAGATGATAATGGCTAAGAAAGGTGAGAACATTATTACCTTTATTAATGAATGCCTGTATGTGAAATATTCGAAATCCACTTGGTGGATTGACTCAGGAGCAACTGTTCATGTTGCTAATTCATTACAGGGATTCCGTTCGACGAGGACTACGCAAAGAAAAGAAAGATGCGTTAAAGTCGCAAATGGAGTCGAAGCTGAAGTTGAAGCCGTTGGCGATCTTTCATTAGAATTAGCTAATGGCTCCACTCTTTTACTTAGTGATGTCCTTTTTGTACCCTCTTTACAGAGGAATTTGATTAGTGTGTCAAATTTGGACAAAGATGGTTATGATTGCAATTTTGGAAATGGCAAGTGCGAAATAATGTTTAATAAAGAATGTGTTGGTATTGCCATATTACAGAATGAGCTTTATTTGTTATCATTGTGTAATGATGTGAATGTCGTATGCGATAACGAGAACGTTGCGTGCGAGAAAGTGATTGAATCCTCGTCTACGAATGTAAACAGAAAACGAAAGAGAACTCTAGATGAGTCGTCGAAATTATGGCACTGTCGTTTAGGCCATATTTCGAGGGGGAGAATAGAAAGACTAGTAAAGAATGACATTCTTCCTCCATTAGAGTTCTCAGACTTAGAACAATGCAGAGAATGCATTAAAGGAAAATATGTAAAGAAAATTAAAAAAGACGCTAAAAGAAGCACAGGAGTTCTACAAATTATTCACACAGATATTTGTGGTCCTTTTCCTGTGAAAAGTGTGGATGGATATGACTCGTTCATAACATTCACAGATGATTACTCCCGTTATGGATATATTTATCCAATCAAAGAAAGAAATGAAGCCTTGGACAAATTCAAGATATTTAAGGCTGAAATTGAAAACCAACACGATTTAAAGATTAAGATAGTCCGATCAGATCGTGGGGGGGAGTACTACGGTCGACATACCCCATATGGACAAGTTCCTGGACCTTTTGCGAGATTTTTACAGGAAAATGGAATAGTGGCCCAGTATTCTATGCCGGGCGAACCTCAGCAAAATGGAGTAGCTGAAAGACGCAACCGTACCCTGATGGATATGGTGCGAAGTATGATGAGCTACTCCACACTCCCATTGAGTTTATGGATGGAGGCGTTGAAAACCGCTATTCATATTCTCAACAGAGTGCCTAGTAAGTCGGTGCCCAAAACACCGTACGAGTTGTGGACAGGAAGAGTTCCCTCACTAAAGCACTTACGTGTGTGGGGGAGTCCTGCTGAGGCTAAAGTATTTAACCCAAACCTTGGGAAACTTGATCCCAAAACAGTAAGTTGCCATTTCATTGGCTACCCTGAAAAGTCAAAAGGTTATCGTTTCTACTGTCCAGACAGATACACAAAATTTGTAGAAACGAGACATGCTGTCTTCTTAGAGGATGAAATGATGAGGGGGAGCATGGTAGCTCGAGAGATTGACCTTGAAGAGAAGCGGGTGTTTGCGCCCACTCCGATGATTCAAGAGCCATTCTTCACACTACCTGCTGTCGCTGCACCGACGGTGCAAGACACTGTGGTGCCAGCACCTGCTATTGTTCCTCCCGTGGCAACAATGAATGAGAATGAAGAACCTGTTCTTCAGGAACATATAGAACCTATTGCCACAAATGAGGGGGAGCAACAGCAGCCTCAAACAGTAGATGTACCAAATGAGGAGGCCCCGAGGAGGTCTCAAAGAGTAAGAAGATCAGCTATTTCTAATGATTATCAGATTTATAATACAGAGGAATTTCAAATGGAGGATGATCCCACCTCATTTGAAGAAGCCATGAGAAGCGAAAATTCCTCAAAATGGCTTGAGGCCATGGAAGAGGAAATGAGGTCCATGAAGACTAATAAAGTCTGGGACTTGGAAATTATTCCTAAAGGAGCCAAAACAGTAGGCTGTAAATGGGTCTACAAGACAAAACATGACTCCCAAGGGAATATAGAAAGATACAAAGCGCGACTTGTGGCAAAAGGATTCACGCAAAGAGAAGGGATTGATTACAATGAGACCTTTTCTCCAGTCTCATGTAAAGATTCCTTCAGAATCATAATGGCATTAGTAGCACATTATGATTTAGAGTTACATCAGATGGATGTAAAGACGGCATTTCTTAATGGGGATTTGGAGGAAAATGTTTACATGGCACAACCAAAAGGTTTTGTCATGGAAGGAAATGAAAGAATGGGATGCCGCCTAAAGAAATCGATTTATGGGTTAAAGCAAGCTTCAAGACAGTGGTACTTGAAGTTTGACAGTACAATAAGAAAATTTGGGTTTAAAGAGAATGTAGAGGACAACTGTGTTTATGCAAAGTTTAAAGATGGGAAGTTTATCTTCCTAATCCTGTATGTGGATGATATCCTGCTAGCTAGTAGTGATGTTAGTCTGCTACTGGAGACAAAGAAGTTTTTGTCCTCAAACTTTGATATGAAAGATCTTGGTGAAGCTTCATTCGTTCTAGGGATCGAAATTCACCGAGATAGAAACAAAGGGGTATTGGGACTGTCACAAAAGGCATACATAGAGAAAGTCTTAAAGAAATTTGGTATGCATAAATGTAGTCCATCACCTGCACCTATAGTCAAGGGCGACAGATATGGGGATTTTCAATGCCCTAGGAACCAGTACGAGCTCGAACAAATGAAATCGGTTCCATATGCTTCAGCTGTCGGAAGCTTACAGTATGCTCAAGTGTGCACACGCCCTGACTTAGCATTTGTTACCGGGTTACTTGGCAGATTCCAGAGCAATCCTGGAATAGAACATTGGAAATTGATAAAGAAAGTCTTGCGTTATTTGCAAGGAACAAAAGGCCTCATGATGACATACAGAAGATCAGATTCACTCCATATAGTGGGGTATACAGATTCTGATTTTGCGGGAGATGATAGAAAGTCTACATCCGGATATGTATTCACTCTCGCTAAAGGAGCTATATCGTGGAAAAGCTCAAAACAAACCGTCACTACATCGTCCACAATGTATGCCGAGTTTGTAGCATGTTATGAGGCTACGGGGCAGGTGAACTGGCTAAAGAAGTTCATACCCGGTTTAAAAGTGGTTGACGACATCAATAGACCACTTAAGTTGTACTGCGATAATGAACCCGCAGTAACGTATGCCCACAACAATAAGTCAAGTGGTGCTGCCAAACACATTGACATAAAGTACTATGTTGTGAAAGATAAAGTTCGGGATCAAATTATAAGTCTAGAGCATATAAGTACCGCAAAGATGTTAGCGGATCCGCTTACAAAAGGCTTACCACCCAACGTGTTCAGAGAACATGTAGCCGGCATGGGTTTAAGGGAAAGCCTATGATTCCTGGACTAAAAGATGGCCCAAAGATTAAAGTAACTGTTTCAGAACAGAGAGGTGTATTGTAACTGTTGAATCTATCGGCGATTGACCGTGACGATGAGAAATGTTCTATGCACTAATCTGTGATGGAATGTGTAAAGTCAAAAGTAATTAAAAGATAAAGTATAGACTGAGATCAAGGGGGAGAATGTTAGAGTGATCTCAGGGCTTTGGCCCAACGGCCAAAGCCCAGCCCTTGACCGCGCCCTGATCGGGGGCGCCCAGCCCGTTTGGCTGGTGGGCCCCTGTCGCCAGCGCTATAAATACAGAGGTGGGGGCCGGGCGGCACGCATCACGAGGTTGACCGCGCCGCCGTCACCCCACCGACAAACCCTAAGACCCGATCTAAGAGGGGGCGCTCCAGCGACGGGAAGACCCTCCGCCATCTGCCGCCAAGGAGATCCCCGCCGTCGCCGGACCTACGCCGTCGTCGCCGGTCTCCTCTTCACCGACGAACAGCGATGGCCGCTGCTGCTTCCTCTACATCCGAAGGTCGGTACCCCCAACTCTCTCCCTCTCGGTAGATCATCTAGAACCCTAGAGAAAAGAAGCACTCCACTAGATCTACCCTAGGAGATCCTAGATCTAGATTTAACACTCCTCACCTCTCCGGCCGGCCGCCTGGCTACGTCCATCCATTACCGTTACTCCTGCATGCGCTGTGTTAGGTTGCTTCCATCACGAGCTCATGGCGCGTATTGTAATGCAGCATTTCCCACCCACGTTTGCAACTTGTAACATTATGCTTGTGATCGTCAGCTTCGTGTACTAATATTGACAGAAAGAGAGGAGCAACAATGTGTACAAGGTTTTTTGTTTGGTGTGTGGTGCTTCTGCGACGTCACCCTTGGATGATCGATGTGCACCGCGCACTTGCTCTAGCTGTTTGGTCTCATGCACACATCACCGCGAGAATCTTTGCATGTGCTCCGCTTTCCTTTTGTTCGGTTCGTGCTTGCGTCGTCTGCCCCTGCAGTTACAGCCTTGTTCGTGTGATTCTTGCAGGCATGAATGCTGCTGGGGTTGGGTGGTGGTGGTTCTGTATAATTGATGGTTTCATGACGGGAACAGCCTGTGAATGAAGGTTAGTTAAGCAGGCCCAGCTCCTTGCAACTGACAAGCCTGCCATGATTGAGCTGGAATGCCATTGGTTTTGGTGCTTTCTCAGATTGGCATGGTGGTGCCACTGGCATGCATGCTTGATGCTTCTGCCATTTAATATGGCAACTTTTCATGACATGTAACAACGCCAGGTGATGTCATCCTTCTCTGTATTTTTGGTAGCAGGTTAAGGATCAAACAGAGGCAATGGGCAGTTGATATGGGTGCAGTCATCTCACACACACAACCACCACCAATGAGGGGAGACAGACCGAAGGATAGAGGCCGAATCGGGTTTTTACGGAGTGGCAATTGGTGGTTAAATACCCTTGAACTTCTTAGGCATTTTGGTAACCGGTGTGTAGCTCCTTGCGGGAAGCAGCCTGAAGGCCGCTCCGTGATTTGTACTGAGAGACCACTCCGCTCCTCCCCAAATCCTGATTCTCAAAAAAAGAGGAGTAGCTACTGGCTGAGCTCCAGCTGCTCCGGATGAGAATCCAGGGGTAGAGCCCTGCCAAACAGTATTCAACTTAACAACATGCACAAATGCTCAATTTCAATCGCTTGTTATGGATGATGGATCGTATGGAATGATCGGTTCCTCAAGTTGACATGGAAGAAAATCTGCCTCGGCGCTAAGCCGACCAGCAAATGGACGACGCGGAGAATTATTGGGTGGGTTCTTTTAAGCTACGGTTTATAATTTTTGGTTTAAAATTTTGAATTCTAACTGTTCGCAAGAGAAAGTATGGAGATATTCGTATATGATTTCGGCCAATATAGATGAATTCGATATAATGTCTACTACAATTAACTGACCCCGTCTTAAAAAAATATATCTTTTAAAAACTAGTTACTATATCCAGATGTTTACTTCCTAAAAATTAGCCAAAATTTCTATCGTCGGATTGCTACGAGATTCATGCATAACCCTAACTCTAACCCCTCCGAGTCTCTGCCCCAACCACCTCCCGTATTTCACAACCTATAGCCACATTTCACTCCCCCCTCGCCGCCCCCTCATCATTGCCCTCCGCACCACCCCCTCCTTGTCGCCGGCGCCACCCCCTCCTCTCCCCGGAGCAGCTCCACGCGCCTCCCCCCCACCCTCGCTACTCCTCCACCACCCGTGGCCGGCGACGTCCCCGTCACCTAGCCGCGCTACCCCTACCCCATACCGCTGTGCTGTCCCGGCCCAACCTAATGGCTAGTATTTTCCACCACTGCCACCCTCCGATACCTCCCACCGCTCTCCTACCCCGCCCACCGTCACCCACCGCTGGGCCATCACCCCCAGTCTCCCTCTATGCCCGGGGGGGGGGGGGAATGATGAACCCTAGATGTCGGGGGCGGGATATTTCCCTGGGGCTCGCCGACGAGGATGAAGAATATCGACAAACCTTGCTGAAGAAGACGCCGCTCGAGCCCTAACCTCGCGGAGAAAAAGATGAACTCACTAGAGAGGACACCGAAGCACGAATCAGAAAAAGATGAACTCACTAGAGAGGACACCGAAGCACGAATCACAACGCAAATCAAAAAGATCAGAAATTTAAATAATCTTTAAATTAATTTTATTTAAATAATGAGTACCAAAATCTTACTATAACATAAACCAAAAACTAAGATGAGCAACGCCAGAGCAACCCAGCCATTTACCACCTCGCACACCGTGCACCAATCCCCGCAAGATCCCACCCGCCAGATCGGAAAGGAAACGCCGATCAACGCAACGCACCACCCCCAAAAAAAATCCAAGACCTTTTCCCGACCACCAACCGACGAAGCCCACCGCACTCTCCTCCTCCTTCTGCCACCCCGCCGGCGCCTCGATCGCAAGGGAGGGAGATCCGTGCCGCGATGGGCCGCAAGCGTGCGCTCATGGTGGGCATCAACTACCCGGGCACCAAGGCCGAGCTCAAGGGCTGCCACAACGACGTCGACCGCATGCACCGCTGCCTCGTCGACCGATTCGGCTTCGACGAGGACGACATCCGCATCCTCGTAGACCGCGACCCCTCCTCGCCGCAGCCCACCGGCGCCAACATCCGCCGCGCGCTGGCGCGGCTCGTTGGGGACGCGCGCCCCGGGGACTTCCTCTTCTTCCACTACAGCGGCCACGGCACGCGGCTGCCGGCCGAGACAGGGCAGGACGACGACACCGGATACGACGAGTGCATCGTGCCCAGCGACATGAACCTTATCACAGGTGCGATCGGGGATCCAACCTTTGGAGAGACGGGTCAACGCCTACGTGATGTGGATCTGATCCAGGATTGAGTTGAACCCAGTCCAAATATTATTTGATGAGCCATTAGATCGTTTTGTTTGGTTATGATGTGAAAGTTTATGCTCAAGATTGATTAGGCATTTAGGACTCATTCATTTGTTGGTTTTGCGTTGCGGTAAGCTTAAGTGGACCTGATTTGATAAAATTTGGACTTACTATATCTTGTTGGTTGTTGGACTAGGATAATTTCGTGAACAAGTCAATTGCTGAAACTGCTGGTATAGGAAGGGAAGAACTTATTGTAAAGATGCACGTCCATACTTGGGGCTGTTTGGTTGATGGCCAATGTGAGCCAAACCAAAATTTTGGCATAGACAAAACCAGGGTAAATCCAAAGATTCGCAAAAAGAATGTTGTTTGGATCGTGACCAAGCCAAATTTTGGTACCAAAATTTTGGTGAGCGATTTCCTCACCCTTGGATTGCTTGCGTGTGGCATTAGATTTCATTGGCGTTACCAAATATTGGTGGTTGTTACCAAATTTTGGTAGCAAACCAAACAACATCCAATTTTCATTTTCATTGATGTTATCAATATTTGGTATGGGTTACAAGGGTACCAAACGAAACAGCTTTCTTATGGAGTTGGTATCGTGTAAATTGTATGCACAGGTTTTATATGTAAGATGAGGGTTGCATGGCCATGGTGATAATTAATTAAGTATATGCACAAATTTTCGGTATGGAATTCAGGTGATTGTGATTCCCAAGATCTTGCTACTTAGTGAACTTTATTGTTTCAAATGGGTTTTGTTGTGGCTGTATTTAGCACTGGCAGGATCTGATCCGAGAGTAAATTTATCAGTTCCATTCAAGCCTGGACAAACATCTCTTAATTACCACAAATACCAAATGTCTTCCTGTAAAAAAATACGAAATATCTTTATAGAAAGATGATGAAATGCTTAGGACAGATTGTAATTTGCTTTCTCAGCATTTCTGATTCATTAGCTTTTCTAGCTAATAGGCTGTCATTTTCCAGCTAGCTGATGATTCAGCTGCAAATTTGCTAGACCAAGCATTTTAGCCCTTTGCACTTTATACACCCTGAACCACTTTCCAATGTTAATCCCGTATATGGTCTGGAACTCTGGAAAAAAAATACTCTCAAATGAAGACTAGTCCAAACAAATTATTGTCACTTGTCGAAGTTCCTAACTTGTTGCTATCTGCAGACCAAGATTTCAGAGAACTTGTGCAAAAGGTCCCCGATGGCTGCATATTTACCATCGTCTCTGACTCATGCCACAGTGGTGGCCTGCTGGACAAGGCCAAGGAGCAGATAGGTAATAGCACCAGGCAGAATCAGACCCAGTCCCGCGAACGCAAAGAGCAATCCGATTCTGGCATCAGCTTCCGGTCTTTTCTCAAAGAGACCGTTAGGGACGTTGTTGAGTCTGAGGGAATCCGCCTCCCTCATAGTCGCCACAGTCAGAGCCAACATGGAGGTGAGGACCAGGATGAGTCATACGCAGAGTCAACTGGGAATGGCCGCACTAAAAACCGCTCGCTGCCACTCTCAACACTTATTGAGATGCTCAAGGAGAAAACTGGGAAGGATGACATTGATGTGGGCTCAATCCGGATGAATTTGTTTGATGTCTTTGGCGATGATGCCAGCCCAAAGATCAAGAAGTTCATGAAAGTCATGCTTGGGAAATTCAATCAAGGCCAGTCAGGTGAGCATGGCGGTGTCATGGGCATGGTTGGTGCCCTAGCTCAGGAGTTCCTGAAGGCTAAGCTTGAAGGCAGTCAGGAAGATGCTTTCAAGCCAGCGATAGAACAAGAAGTTCACAGTGTTGACGAGGTGTATGCCGGGACAAAGGCATGGGCACCTAACAATGGCATTCTGATCAGTGGATGCCAAACCAACCAGACATCAGCAGATGCAACCACACCGCAGGGTGCTTCATATGGTGCGCTAAGCAATGCTATCCAGACCATTATCGCAGACAAGCACAGAAAGGTGACAAACAAGGATCTCGTGATGAAAGCACGTGAGATGCTGTCCAAGCAAGGATACACTCAGCAGCCTGGGCTTTACTGCAGTGATGAGCATGTTCATGTGGCTTTCATATGCTGAAACATGGGTTATTACAGTAATTGTTTTCTTCTTTATATGTTGAGCAGTGCACGAGAGATTGAGGTTTTCCCTTGTTTCCCCTAGTGTGTTACTGTTATGTACTTTGAAGGCTATACTTCATTGTTGGGCTATGTCAATACAGTCTGTGAGGAAACACTTTATTCATAATATATATACTTGTTTCATGAGTTCTATCCAAATTGTAAACTTCCCTAATATGCTGTCTTGCCATAATCCTTGTTATTTGTTATCCCAGTAGAGTTAGTTTCACATATATCGATGCTGTTCTAGTATTGCTTGTCTAATTTGAGTTTTCTTTCTGCTTTTGCTATCGTTGCCATTTTCTGTCTTATGATTCTTGTGTATGAGTTAATATATGCCTAATATAATATATCTGATGCAGGTTCGTGTTTATGTTTCTGTTTTTGCTTGTAATACGCATTTGCCGTTTCTACTTTTGGACATTTAGACTTATCTTGTATGTAGAAAAAAAAACTGTACAAGAGGAAGACCGAAGACCATGGAATGTGGAGGGACATGCTAGGTGACTTCAGATTGCAGATTGCAAAATGTTGCGCAGGGGATCAGGAGCCATGAAACCTCAGAGGAAAGCGAAATGATCACGTCTTCCACCAGCGTAACAGATTAGCGGGGGGACGCAATGAGGCAACAACATCGTCATTTTTAACTCGTTTTCATCCCGAAAAACGTAACATTCGCCAGCGTCATGGAAACAGCAGGCAGAGAATCCACTACATATTCACAGGATCCCTTCTTTTTAAGAAGAAAACGAACTGCAAAGTAGTATGAACATCTTGTATGCAGTATGAACATGAGTACATATCCTGAATCTCTTGTCGACACAACTCAAAGCAGACAGAAAGCTCCTCCCATTTTATTAGCTAATAAGTACGCAGTACAATAGAAGAACATGTTCTGGAAAACAGAAAGACAAGAATTGAAGCAGCAGGACCACATCGAAGCATGTACATGCAGCAAGAGCCACGAAGGACAACATGGGTGCACGCACGCGCGCTACTGATGTATACTGGATCACTGGGAGGAGACGGAAACCACGGGTCATGGCTTGGCGGCGGCCACGACGCCGGCGGCCTGGCAGCATTCGGGGTGGTTGAAGCAGCACGCAGGCGTCGACTCCAGGGCCAAAGGCCTACCCTGCACCGTCGCCGACGCTGCCATCATCACGAGCAGGCAGACCTGCATGAGGATGAGAACTAGGAAGGCGCGGGGGTTATCGGTCGCCATCACCTCGCTCGGCTGAAAGAGAGCGTGAGAACAGTGCCCTACTTCCACGGGTTCCTTTCCTATGGTAACAACTCCAACGAGATCGCTATATATAGGCAACACGGACGCGTGGAGATCGCGTTTGGGTGGATTTTTTTGCTACGGCTTATAGTTTTATATGGTAATATAAACATTAGTGTGAACGAATAAAATACTAATAAACTGCTTTAAAAGACTGTTCCGATAAGTTATTTCGAAACGACAATAAAATATCTTTTTTATTTATTTGTTCAAGTAAGACCATAAGTTATAAGTTAAAAACAGCCAAACCTCTTGTCTATGATAAATTCGTCCTAGAAAAATCAAGCTTATCTACGACTAGTTAGCCACCAGATACAATGACAAGTGGCAGGTCAAATTGTGCATTTATTGCTTTCTTTTTTAGAGGCATTTATTATTTTTATTAAATTGGATTTCATTAACTTTCCTGCTAACCAACCCGAGAATTTCAAGATTTGTGATGCCAACTGTCGTAGCATGCATAGGATCACCCTTTCATGCATAAAAGTGGTCCTGATCAACTTGGCTTCGGTTTCTGGCTTATTTTTACTATTCATAAGTTTCGTCTTTTTCTGAACTTTTGGTTTTTTGTTGAGCTTTTTTTGCCGGTTCTTTTTTCCCGTATTTATTTGTATTATACGTAATGGGCTAACATATTTTTTTATTTTTAATTTTTTTTAAATTTAATTATGCTAAATAAGCCTCTGTCAGCTACAGTGCTTTTTTCAGCCAGCTACAGTGTTTTCAGCCATAAGCCACGAGCTTTTCGGCCGAACCGATCACCATAATAATTCCATATATCAATTTACTGGTTACAACTTGTTATTTATGCTTCCAGTATTGATTGCCGGTGTGCTTGCGTACTAACAATGGACCAGCAAGATCAAACTAGTTGTACAGGTTGCAAATGCGTGACGGGAACAAGATCTCAAATATAGCAGGAGATGACGGAGCTCAACTGACGCTGAGTTATGTAATTTACACAAGCAGGTGAGCAAGCTGCCCCCAGGGTTCGACTCCAGGAGGTCGAACCTCATGTCCCTCACCTAATAAAAATAGGCACTCACAGTCACACTCGAATAGTGGAAAAGTGCGTGTCTGTACTATGTGCGATCTAATATCTTCATAAAAATATCAGTGTGTAAGAGACACGCACATATGCGGATACATGTGTGGTGGTATGAGTGGAGAGTGCATTGTGTACACGTGTCCGCCTTGTACTCTCTCTAAAAACTCAAGAGACGGTGTTGCAATGTACTAACATAACTAGCAGGGTGGTCCACGTATTTGCGCGACTAAATTTGTTTTAAAATTTGTAGTATCAAACAGTATAACTTAGATGCTTGAGAGCACAGATTGCCTAGTGAGATTTTTTTAGATTTGTTTTTCATACCTATAACCAGAAAATTACCTTATAAAAATAGTTAATTTCCACTGTCCAAACCCCGTTTGTGTCTTTCAATCTGTTATTTTTGGTTTACTAAATTGAATTTGTGTCCATCTTAGCGTCATCTAGGTGCTAGTCATATCTTTGTTCCTAAAAAGCCAAACAAAAAACCCTACATCAAAATCAATCTAGAACTCCCCAAACCCTAATTTTCGGCCAGAAGACTCCTTCTTCAGCCGCCACAAAAAACATCATAACTTTTGATTCCATGATCCTTTTTGAGTGAAACCACCGCCATTAGATTCATAACTTCATTATCTATCTGCCTACAAAATTTCGCTTTATTCTAGTAAGGCAGTTAAAAGATATATATATATATATATATATATATATATATATATATATATAGTGAAATTTGACCCAAATTTATGGTTTAAATCTGCATGACAGTCATCTGTTGCGATTGTTGTGCGAATTTTTAGGTCAGTTTCCAAAATTTGGCCCCAAAATAAAAATTGTACAAAAAGCCGTCAAGAAACAAAGAAAAAAGAATAATTAAAAAAGAGGTATCTGATAAAAAGTTACAGCAAAATTACAGACGTGTTGTCCGGTGGACAGGAATATTCAGTTTTCATATTCGGGTCAATACTTGTGCTATTCACTCCAAATTGCATCGTATTGAATTATCTTATGTCTACCACTCCTATACTTTGTTATACACTTATTTAGCCTTCATCTATCCTTGTTTGATCTGCAACATAGGCTAAGTGTTAGATACGAACTATAATTCAATTATGTGTAATTTTTGAAATTAACAAATTATTCTCCATTGCTATATATCTAGAGCCTTCCAAACTACACCTACTACTAACCATTACAGGCCTCGATGTACCGGAAATATATATACTCATCACTCAAGTCAGGTTTATCACAACCAGCCACTAGTTGCACCACATGTTTGCTTTGGTAAGAATTTGGTAAGAGATTATGTGTGATTTTTGTAGACCTCCAGCACCTAGTAGTGATAGAGAACTAACATTTTTCTTGTGAGTTTTTTGTTTCCTACTAATAATAGCAGAATCATACACATTGAGGCATGGTAGCAAGGATGAAGAGCAATCTTCAAAGCTTGAGGGTGCAGGGCCCCTCACTCCTCGTACAAGAATAATTGTGCAACACTTTAATTATGTGGTCAACAAAAAACTAAGGACATCTATAATGTTGGATCGGATCAACGACATCCTTACCACGATCAACACCTGTGTTGAGCACCTTGATATGGAACTTGAAGGTTTTGATGATCGTGATCACTGTCAACTCCACCACAATCGATGAGGTATGGGTAGAGTCTAGCAAGAAGTACGTGATGCTGCATTAACGAACATTAAGCTTACAATACCTCCATTTACTGGTAAATATGATCGTGATGTATATCTTGATTGAGAATTAGTAGTCGATCAAAAATTGGCATGCTATAATTTTCCTGAGAATAAAAGAATTAGGCTTGATACTAGTGAATTCACTAATTTTGCATCATTTTGGCGAAGGGAACAATGTAGACTACCACATATACTTAGAACTTGGAATGCTTTAAAAAGAGTCATGAGAGCTAGATTTGTGCCTTCATATTTTTCATGTGATTTATTAGATAGATTGCAACATTTAAAACAAGGTAGTAAATTGTAAAGGAATACTATTATGAATTAAAAACTCGTTTGTTGCGTTGTGTCTTAGAGGAACATGCTAAAGCTACATAGAATAGATTCTTAAGTGGACTTAATCAAGAAATTCAGGATGTTCTTGTTCATAAAGAATATAATTCTTTTTCTCATTTGTTTAAATTTGCTTGTAAGATTGAAATTCAGATTAAGGAGAAATTGAAAATGCTTGATGATAAGGAACATGAAAACAAACATGTGTTTGTGTCTTTTTTGTGACTAACAATTTGTAGAAAGTTAAGAACTATATGCTGAAGAGAAAAATGAGCTGATTGAACCACTGACTACATTGCTTGAGAAAAGAATTAAGGAAAGTCATGCACCATGGCTTTATGTTGATATTGAAGACAAGAAATTGAATGTTCAACACTCAGTACTATTAGAAGCAAAAGATGAGGAGATAACCATGATTGGGGATGAAGTACTTACTACCCCATTGTCATTATAATGATTTGATACCTACAGCACCTATATCAATTGAGAAGGTAGACAAAGGTAACAAATATCGTGCTGAATTTAAATGTGAAAAGGTGAGTAATCATGAGAACTTATGTGTTCAGTTGGAAATGCCATGTTCTGAATTTTTCTAAGCTTAATTTACATAATGTGGAATTGATTACTCATGAGGAAGTTCTTACTAGAATATCTCCTAATGATTTTTTGTACTATATCATATTTGATGATCCCAAAGAGCTATCTAGTGTGATTGAGAATGTTGCTAGAATTTCATGTTTCAAATTACTAGTTAGTACTTGTACCTACACATATAAATTCAATTTGATTAAAGATTATGGTGTAGATAATAAGTTTTATGTTTATTAAATATGCATTATCTATGATAATCTTGCTGAAATGAAATTGCATGTTTTGGATCAACAATTTTTAGTACCACGTCATGATCACAATGAGATAAGTTTCAATAATAATCCTTACTGTTCAGAAAGATTTTATAAGCCTATTTATTCATCTTTTGATGTACAATTGTGTACAAGTAATCAGAGTAACTCAGTTGAAGGATGTAAGACACTAAAAATTTTTCCCCCATATTTGAACAACTTGATCAGGTTTTGCCCTTTGATATCTTGTCTATGTCCTTAGAAAAGTCAAAGATAATTTTTTTCATGGGAGAATGATGTGAATGACAATGTTACAATGTATACATCTTATAGCTATTGTTGAACTAAATGGTTTGTGCAAAATAGCAAGAATGACACCATCATTGATTCATATATATACCATGCATATGTGTTGTTGTCTTTGTTTACTACACCTTCCGATGTTCATGATGTGCTAAACAGGAGAAGTGTGGATGACAGATACATATACCATGCATATACGATGTTATCTTTGTTTAGTATATTTTCAGATTATCAAAAGCTGATGACGGCTTTTTGTGAAGAAGGGGGGATGGTGAGGACATTCTTGGCTATGTTGTTCTATATGTTATTTGCAATCCATCTAGCTCAAAACAATATGAGTTTAATAGAAGAGCTAATGCTTTTGCCAAGAAGATTAACATAGATGTGAACTCATTTCTATCTATTCCTACTAATGTTACTCATGAGAATAGAATACTACCTTATGTCATTACTTTGTATATTCTCAGGTTTGACAAATGGAATACTTTAGAACCGAGGAAGAGGCCAGAGCCAAATTAATGGAGAAGAACAAGAAAGAAGAAAGCCAAGAAGAAACCCATATAGTGGGAGAGCAAAAGAGGAGGCGTACAAGAACATAAAGCCCAAGTTTTGAATGTGGTTTCTAATCCCAATCAGAATTTTCTCAAGCCCAACCGAAATCAAACTCGGAATCAACTCAAAACTCAATTCAGAATCGGTTCGGAACAGCCCAACAGGCCTATAATAAAAAGGCCATAACTTTTATAACGGAGTCTGATTTATGTGTTCTTATGCTTGTTAGAAAGCTTATTCCAATACCTATCTAATTGGTAAGGCCCTAGCTTTATAAACCTTTTGGTCACATTACAATCACCAAAACAATCTAACACTGATTCAGTTTGACAGAACTGATTTCAAACGTGCATAGAATTCCCATCCGGAGTCCGTTTGAGATGTGTGAGTACTTGATGGAAAATTTATCTCGTCCTCTTTCCACTAGATTTAGCCTCACCTCAAAAATTCCTTTTGTGCATAAAATCGCTGAAACAAGTCAGTGCTATTCCTAAATCTGAGCCTAAAGGTGCTGCACCACCTTCCACTTGGGCCCAAGGCATTGTAACTTCCTTGGGGTGCGTGTCAAACCCTTGGATGACCCATGGCCGCCCCTCTCCCTTCTTCATCTCATATATTCAGCCTCTACCCCCCCTTTGAACTCTTTAGGTTTTGTTTAGACCAGTTTAAACCCTTGTGTGCAAACTCCACGTTGTCTCTTGTGTCGATTAGACCAACAGATTCATGTTATAGAACATCAACCATCTTTGTGCGACTTTTATGTCTAGCAATTTTATACTGCTCTTTATTTGAATTCTTGCTTGTTCTTCAAATGCTTGCAGGAATTGATCTTCGTGATCAAGTCAACTGTCGTTTTTGGCAAGGTTGATAATGATAAGAGTGTGGTGTAGCAATTATTGGATGGCTTGATCGTGTTTCAGTCATATAGCCTCATCGTCAATATTATTCTCTACCAATCGAATTATCATCCACCGAAAAATCGGAACCAATCCTCATCACCTATAGATGCGCCATATGCACTCCAACTCTTTGATCTTCTATTTCTGTATGTCTGTGCTTCAATTCGTATGGATGCATCTATGTATATACACATACATTATGTTATACATGCTCGATGTCCTCTTATCTCGTATCGGTCATTCCTCTTCTTCGACGTTAGCCAACTCAACGCTGTGGCTTTCTCACTAACTACGGTGGCCTCCCATCTTAACTGATGCCGCAATGTCTATTTTAGTTGTTGTCTAATGATATGGTGAATCTTCTCACCATCACCAGGGATGCCATGCTTCTCACGAGCGATGGCACGCTCATAACTACCCAATGACCCTATATCATCCATAACCCATCTTCAATGCAAAGTTTTATCTTTTCTTCGCCAGGTCTTTCCATCATTAATAAATGCCATTCTCCCAAACAGAAGAGGAGAACATGAGTGATACGTTGGTGGGCATGGGGTTTACCAGAGATGGCCAAAGAGTGGTCGGCGACGGATAGAAGACGGCGGTGGAGTGCTCCGGATGGATGGGATTGAAGAAGAGGTGGGGAAGGAGAAGAGCAGAGAAGGAAAACTGAGAAGAGAGAAGAGGAGATGAGGAGAAAAAGAGCCAATCGAGCATTCTATTTTTAAGGAAAATTTGGTGAGGAGAAGTGGAGAAGTGAGAATAGAGAAGAGGAGAGATGAGGAGAGGAGGATAGAAGTAAGAAGAAGAATAGCCGAGCCTTCTATTTTAAAGAGCAAATCCAGCGAGATGAGTAAAAAATTTAAATTCAGCAAAAGCGGGTAAGTTAAAATATTATCACAGACGGTTCTTACCTAGCACCATTTGTAATAAGCAGGTCATCACAAATGGTTCTTTTTCATCACGGTGAACTTAGACTGTCCATCTTATAAAATCGTCTATGGTAACTTTATCACTGACAGTTTGTAGTGAACCATCTGTGATGAGACGTCCAGGATGACCCTTTTTTATAGTAGTGACATGAGCCATCGTATGTATAGCAGTACTCATAAATCAAAATGAAAATTAATAACACATGAATACCGAGTGAAATGATAAGAAGGAGAACTACTTGAAAAAACTACAAACGGATCATGTGAGAAGGTCCATGGCCATTGAGTGATGAACAATTGGCACATTTATTGAGTTAAAAATTGATTTTTTTTTTGCAAAAGATAGCAAAATTTAGTTTTGTTGTCAAGGGCAGTTCGACTGGCACATGAGGAAACTGAAGCTCCGATGTGATCGCGCTCGAGTTAGCGATTCAACCGCCAGTGCAGTGTGACCAGTTTCTAGCTGGTGACTGTTCTTTCTAGAGAACATGTTTTTGAGTTAGGCATGTGTGGTCGGACCGGTCGATGTTGGCGGTCGGACTTGAGTTGGTTGGTGTGACCGGCATTGAAAATACGGTCACACCGGTGGGTTGATCAGATTGGCCAATGGCTAATGGTCTGACCGAGGCGGTCCGACCAGCATGGGGAGAGTGGCCAGATCGATGGTTGCTGCCAGAGAACAGTGATAGGTGTTTTTGAGAGGTTTAAGTGTGTGCACAACATGGGTATCGTTGTTTAGGTGTGTTGTGTTGCATGGTGCATTATTTTGACTAATGTGAGTCAAGTGTATGGAACTTGTACTCGAGATGGTTGCTTGAATTTTGGATGTACAGGTGGCTAGGGGAATATGGTGGTCAACAGCAATGACCAAGACTAGGCGGAAGAGCTAAGGTCCGAGCGGTCGTGTAAATCTAGGTGAGGCTACGTGGCTCAAGCAGGAAGCACAGAAAAGATAAAGATTATGGAGAGGTGAGTTGGTGCATGTGGTGTGCCAAGTGACTTGAGGGCTAATGCAAATAGAGACGATTCAAGGGAGACCGGATGTGTGAAGACTTAATGGCTAAGTCATTGGGAGCCACGAGCTACGTATCAAAGCGTGCGAAGGTGCTTTGATTTGAAGGTGAAGATGGGGTCAAGGGAAGGTGCCCAGAAGTTTCGTCAGGGGTACTTTGGGAGTTTACCAAAATACCAGGTTCTAGCCTTGGACAAAACTACAGTGCAGGGAGGTGTGAAAGACAAGTGGTTTAAGTCAAGGTGAGATAATTTGGCTAAGTTGATCAATCACTAAAGTGTTGATGGGTTGAGCCTTGTAAACGCTTTGAGAAGTGTGCATGAGTGAGTAAAACCCATGTTAGTGAAGTTGATAGGTTTCTCCAATTGCTTAATAGGTTGAGACCCACTAAATGGTGCTGGTTGTTAAAAGGGAGGAGAGGAGGTGGTAGTGCTCA
Source organism: Dendrocalamus latiflorus (assembly GCA_017311315.1). NCBI lineage: Eukaryota > Viridiplantae > Streptophyta > Magnoliopsida > Poales > Poaceae > Dendrocalamus > Dendrocalamus latiflorus. The sequence goes on from CM029648.1 coordinate 27,316,010, forward strand.
AGGATTCTAGGGTTAAGTTTTTATTCCTCCACCTTGCCTCCTTCCATGGTGAGAGAGAGAGAGGAGAGAGAGAGAGTTGGAGAGGAAATAGTGTACTTTAGGAGCACCTTGGAATCTCCATACTGCTATAATAATTCCTCTTTATGTGGTAATGAAGATCAATCTTGTCTCTCAAATTGCTAGTTATTCATGTCTTAAACTTTGCTTGTATCTTGTGTTCTTGATGTGATTTCTTCTCTCCCGATGTCCCTCTTGATCTTGCTATGATCCATAATGAATAAGAGGCACTAAAAGATCCAAATTGATTAATCGTTGCCCGTCTAGATCACCTCCATTGCAAGAAACAAGACTATGCCTAGTTCATGAGTGTTCTTGAGCAAGATTGTAATTTTGTGATCATGGGAGTTCTAGCCTGAATCTTTGCATTGATTACCTTGCTAAGACGTGGGCATATATATGAAAGATCTTGTCATAGATCCCCATGAGTAAGAAGTAATTTGATATTTAGGATTTTTGGGTGTTTTTGAAGCCTAGGATCAATTTTCTTCAAATTATTGGAATCAAGTCCAAGAACCTCATATTCTTGCATTGATCTGGTTTCTAACATCCTCGCAAAGGTGTGCTCAAAGTTTCTAGTCATTTGGATCCTTCTTGTACAAGTTCTTAAGATTTAAGCTTTGACCTGAGATGTGTTTAGGTTTGGTACATGGGACTGATCAGATTGGCACTGGATCTATGGTCAAATCGGCTGTGTCACTACAGTTAGACCGAACTCAGTGGTCACACCAGCCCATGCATGCTGGTATGACCAGTATGTGATGAAGGTTGTTGGTTTCTGTTGGATTAGATCTCAAGCTTGGTTTTGTTGATCATAGGTGGTGCAATCTGAACATGATGACTTTCATAGTCATTTGAGTGAAGATTTTAAATATTGTTAGAGGAAATGTTTCAAGAATCACTTACCCCCTCTGATTGCAGGCATCGATCCTGCAACTACCTACTCACAAACATTTTAGTTTCCTCAGAGACACACCTAAAAATATCTATTTTTGTGTTCACCGTCTAAAATGTGATGGCCATTTATAACTTTATGCAGAATGGGATGACCACTGCAATCCTACACCTCATAAGTCACAACTAACTCTATTATCTCCCATGGTTATAACTAGATAGTATCCTTATTCTCCTTAGCTTTTAGGCAAACAATATTTATTGCAAATATTGGTCCCTAATAAATGAGCTAATTAAGTCTATACCCAAAAGATTTGTGAACATTTATTAATAAATATACATTTGATATATGTATAAGATAATTATAACATCACCACTATCCACATTAGTTTTCAGGAAGATATATATTGAAAATATTAATTCACAAAAAATGGTCAAATCTAATATATGCGAAAAGATACCTCAATCTTTTTAATCAATATACATTTATTGCATATATCCAACATATGGTATATTGGCCTCTCCTATAAATTGTTTGCACCTCCAACAATTCTATATAAATCCACCCATCCCAATCAAAACACTCGCACCAAAACCACACAATTCTTGTGTTACCATCTAACATAGGAAGCCTTCTAAAGTAGATAGACTAGCAACAACCATGGCAAAACTCCTTGGTTTGTTCTTGGCCCTCGCCTTCATAGTGGTTGTGACGGCCAATGTGACGTCGACCGCTATAGGTACCAAGGCCAACTGCGACATTGACCTATTTGCACTTATCCCGCCATGTGTATTGTACGTGTTGCCCCCAGCAAACCCAAAGGAACCGCCGTCGAAGGCATGTTGCGACGTGTTCCAAAAGGTGGATGTGCCATGCCTATGCTCCAAGGTTGACAAGGGTATCGAGGAAATTATAAGCATGGAGAAAGTGGTGTACGTCGCCGACTATTGCAAGAGGCCATTCAAGCCTGGCTCCAAGTGCGGAAGTGAGTTTTTTTTAACAAATGCATGATGTATTTGTGGTTCTGAATTGAATCTGATATGTGTGTTTGTTTTGGGATTAATTGTTTTGCAGGCTACATAATTCCTCCTTTGAACCAGTAAATGGATGGTCGATGTTCTCTTGGTTCTAGGAGGGGAAGTGCTGGATTAGTGTGAAGGTGTGTATGTTTGCAATGTGGTGAGAGATCCAGCGATGCATGAGAAATACTGGGAAATTAATAAAGGACTTTGTCTCCTTGCTTCTTCTTCTTCTTCTTCTTATTGTTTGTTGTTGCATTGGTTTGTGCACTACCAATGACCTCTGGTGGATAGACAAAGAAAGAAAGAAAGATGAAAGAAGATAGCGTTATTACAATTTACCAACCTAATGTCCCTGCTGTCTTTTTATGTTTTAGCCTTTTTTTTGTAAAACAAGTTGTTGTAGTTACGAACCAAACAATGAACAATGGGGCTATGGGGAGGCAAAAAAAGGGGTTGCCCAAGCCTTATAAACTGTGGAATTGGTGTATAGAATGTATATGTATTACATAGCTTTATCTGTGAAAAATGATTCTCTCCCCCCTCATGGCACCCCGAGGCACATACTTATAGCCATAAAGAGGTTTCTTACACAAAAACCCCTATCTAGGTCTATTATTGTCGGGGAAATCATGTTCTTTCCCTTGTGACGACCCCCTTGGGCCAGCCACGTGGTCACATAATTATTGGGTTGACTGGGCCAAGGTGGGGGCCATTCTCCCGCCAGTAGCCTCTCATGGTTTAAAGGCCAAGGTGGGAGCTTTGTTCCAATGATTTCTTCAACAATGCTGACACTCACTACTCATCGCCGCGGCCCTTCGCTTTTTTGACTTTGTCCTTTCTCTTCAACGGCTCCAATGAGTAGCATGAAATTGTTCTCGTCAAATGGCTAAGATAAGTAGGATGATATTGTCCTCATCTTCGCCATCACCACCTTAGTTGCTTCCTATTAGTCAATGTCTTCTTGCAGGATAGGTCGACGTCATTGCACTCTTTTGTGGTCTCCTCTAACACCATTCATGTTATCCTGTTATAATTTTTATTTTTATTCAAAATTCTAGTTATTTTTATTGCAGTTCGTATACAAATCAAATTGCTATTTTTATTTAATTTATACTGAATTTAAGTTATTTAAGTATTTTTACTTTGGAATTCGTATGGAAATCCAATTACAAATTTTCTTTTAGTTTTTATTCCAATTCCAATTATTTTTTATTCAAATTTGTATACAAATCCAATTGCTAAATTTTCTTAAATTTTTCTTTTGATTCTTCTGAATTACATTTATTTAGGGATTTTACTTTGTAATTCATATCAAAATCAAAGTTTTAATATTACTTTTTATTCCAAATTTTAGTTATTTTTGTTGAAAGCCATATAAAAATCCAATTGTTAGTTTTTGTTTAATTTTTATGTAGAATTATAATTATTTAGGTGTTTTACTTAGGAAATCATATGGAAATAAACTTGCTAATTTTATTATATTTTTATTTAAAATTTCAATTATTTCTGTTTTGTACTTACACGAACTATTTTTTGTAATCTAGACCGTTATAATCTGAACCCACCACGATCAACAATGTAGGTCTTTCATTTTTTGTTTTGATTAACATGGGAATTTCTAGCCCTTAAAAGCGAGCATGGTGACTTCTTTTATATTTGCTTTAATAAGATAATAATATATTTCTAATCCTTGAGAGCGAACGTGGTGATTTTTTCCTTTATTTTAATAAGATAGATAGATAGATTGCATCGCAATAGCAATTTAGAACAAAAAAGTGCGCCAATAACCAAGAACTCTAAGGCCCCGTTCCAAACAATGGTGCCTTCTGGCTTCCAGAAGCAAAAAGACCATTTGGAACGTGTTAACTTCTTAATGCGGCTTTTTCTTTTTTCCTTTTTCCTTTATATTATCTATAGAGATATAACAATGTTTTTATTTTTATTTATTTTGTTTTAATTGAATACTTCAGGAAAAAAATTTAAGAGCCATTTTAGCTAAAAATCATGAAACTTTGAATAGGACCTAAACCCTTATAGAACCCTGGACCATCATAGGGGCGCTGTAAATAAATCAAGCTTTACGCGCATACGATGTTGTAAAATATAGCAAGTGAGATTATTATCGTTAATTATTTATCTTATTAACTTTCATGCTTTCAATGAGAGGTGCCAAAATATTATTTGTTTCCTTTTATTATGTAGTAATTGACCATAATAGCCTTTGAATGGTAATTGATGACCATTTCATTCCTACCTCTTGTGAGATAGTAATAGGATAGGTGTACCATAAAAGAAGTTATTCCTTTTTAATTTTTGGTTTTCTGACCCTGGAAACTTTTGCATTCAAAAGCTTCATGAGAAACAACATGCTGAGAATTCAGTGCATACTGATACTCCCCCGCAAAATCTTCAGAATTGCTGTACACCACGCGTGTTCACAGGATCATTAGTTTCTCCAAAGAAGAAAACATGCTGCAAACTGGAATGAACGGAAGTACATAGTGTGAAGCTCTTGGCGACGCCTGAAAGCAACCTCCTTCCATTTTATTTGCTCAAGTAACTGAATACAATACGCTGAACATAACAATACAGTACATGAAACGGATAATGACTTGTATGATATTACAGAGACATTTATTAAGAGGCACGAAGTGAAAGACGCTTGCTTGCTGCTGATAGTGGATTACCGGAAGGTGATCGACGGAAGCCACGGACAGGCTGCGCTCCATGAATGGGTCAGGGCTTGGCGGCCGCGGCGCCGGTGGCCCGGCAGCATTCGGGGAAGCGGGGGCAGCATCCAGGCATCGGATACATCACATCCACAGGCCTGCCCTGTACTGTCCACGACGCTGCCATCATCGCGAGCAGGCACACCTGCACGACGAGGAAAACTACGAGGACACGGAGACGGAGGTTATCAGTCGACATCACCTCGATCACGGCAGAGGGGCGAGAATATGTACCACTCTAGTTCTTTCACGGTACACTTTTCCTCTTGTGATAGAAAGTCATATATATACACACACACAGAAAGTCCTATGTATATACAGCATGGACGCATGGCAATCACGTTTATCTACGGCTTTAGCTGGGAATGCATTGATATCTAAATGTAAATATTAACTATCCAACTCATTTCCAAATAAGCTTTGATTCAATCCATATCCAACCCAAATCAGATTGATAACATCCATATATCCAAATACATTAAAGCCACGGATGCCCAAATCCAAATGGACATTAACTATTTGGGTGTGCCTTTAGTCCTATACATCATGTAACTGTTTCTATCCCAAAAACAGACTTTTTAACCCTTAGATCTTCATCCAATGGTCTGGATCACTCCATCCATTCTCTACATAAGCACGTTTACAACCTCCAACCCTAGCCACACCTTTCCTCCAACCCCCGCCGCCACCGTATGTGTCGCTGCCACCTCCTGTTCCATCTGCCAATGCTGCTTGCCTAGTTCTTCACCCCACCTCCACCTCCCGGCTGCTTCAACCCTTCTTCCCTATCTTTAGCAGCTCAATGCTGCCCCGCACCAATTGTCAAAACCCACCGTATGTATGATGTTACTGTAACATGAGATGATATGTAGGCCACCTAGAAAAAATAGATTATTTTATGAAAGAATCTTTGGATTCCTCTTTCTTATTCTTAAGCAAGCACCCAAGAGGGTTTAGGATGTGTTTAATTGCTTATACCAAGTGGTACATATATGAAATGATTCGAAAAAAGTCATCTATATGTTTGCTTACTTCAATGGAACCATCACATCTTGAACAATGAGATATAAATTTGAGAAATATTCTCTCAAAATGCTTAATAATCTTATTCACCAAAACACAATTGAACCATATGTTACATGACTATCCCGTCACGCTAAACCTTATCGAATTTTTGCCATATATAGCGCCTTTTTCAAAGCATATTTACAGAAATAGCCATATATGGACGGTATTGATAAAAATAGTGCTTCTGCCACCCAGTCACTGGGCGGCAGCGCCCGGCAATCGACGTGTGGTGCTTGCCATCTGACCGTCGGATGACAGGCGTCTGCCGCTCGGCCACCAGACGGCAGGTGGCCTGCCGTCCACCCACAAAACGGCAGGTGATTAAGCCGGCTTAATTACCTACCTAAATTTGTAATTTTATATTATATTTGTTTGAATATTTAAATATAGCAAATGAGCTCAAAAAATTACAAAATTTTATGCACAACCTTCTGACACAATGTACTTCATGTGTAATTTTTTGAAACTTTTATCTATTCTGAATGTTACTCAAAAAATCGTATATTTTTATATTTATAGGAGTTGTTACATATAGTAAATGAGCTCCAAAAATTACAAAATTTTATGTGAAGTCTCTCAACATAGTAAATCTTATTGTGTAATTTTTAGGAAATTTTATGTGCTCTAAATTTAACATGTTAATTCGTGTTAATTTAATCGTAATTAGCGATATGCGAGGAGGGATGTTGCCCCTTTAGTGCCGCCCCTTGCCCGCTCCCTCCTTCGGACATGTGTTGGCTCGACCATATCAGCCTCCCTCGTCTGCTCCCTCACTCGCACAATTGTTAGTCTATCCATGTCGTCCCGCCTCGTCTGCTCTCTCGTGCGTACATATGTCACTCTTACCATGCTGTCCCACATCACCTGAGGTGTTGTGTGTCCGTAATTTCTAGTGGCAACACATCAGGTTCTCTTTTCGCTCGGCTACAAATACAAAGCTTCGTAATCACTCATTTAAATTGTGTTTCGCTTCTTGTAGGAAAAAGAACCTTCTCATCATACAGTAACATAGCATTGCATACACTGAGGGGCCAGTTGGAGTGGGGTTACCAAAGAAAGATCTTCCCCTGGAAAAGAGAGAGGACTTCGGCCTAACTGCCACTTGATGCCAAATAGGCAGGCTCAACTGGAATGGCCGAAATGTAGACACAGGGAGGACGCGATCGTGTAGGTCGTTGAAGGCCATTTTGATGGCGGGCGACGTTTTTTCTAATGCCCACATTCTGGGGTACAATTAGCCAATAATTTATTTCCTCTTACTGCTAATAGAACTTTCATGTTAACCTTCTTTCTAGTAGATGGCGAAATGTGACTTCGTCCACTAGATCGATTCTCCTTATGAACACTATGTTGTGAGGTATGTGGATACACTGTGAGAGCAAATCTTAGAGATGGGAGCACGGATTGATAGTCTCAATGAGGAGAATGATGACCTCCGGCAATAGATACAGTGCAAGAGGGGCAACGAGGAGGTCATCAATATAGGAAGTTCCTATGATCCCACATACTGCTGCATGAACCCTAACTGCATATGTGCGTGCCACTATAGCAACGACCAACCACGACCAAGGCGCCCCCACTGCAACACTACATGTGGTACCACGAGGCACCTTCTACTAGTAGGTACACACAAAGAAGCTTATAGCACAGTACTCTCCCCTGTAGTTCATGGTTATGTTCAATCTCGTAAAACATGTAACTAAATAGTGTATGTGTCGTTGTGATTACTATTTTTTGAGTAGACTGTTTAAACACTGCATTGCGTGCATTAAGCTAAAGGGGTCAATATGCATTGAACAAATGTACATCATACAAATGAGTATAAATAAAAACATAACAGTTTACAGACAAATGTGGAGACGAGGGAGCTGGCGAGGGTGGACGGCACGGATATAACAACATCAGTGCGGACAAGGGAGTGCACGAGGGGGATGACACGGACAGAGTGATAACTATTCAAAGAACGTAGCGAAAAAGGAAAGATAGCAGCAATGAACCAACATATGTGCGAAGGATAGAGGTCACGCACTGCAAAAGATGCCTGAGCATCGCATATCGCTAATTACAATTAAATTAACATGCCAAATTTGGAGCACATAAATTTTTCAAAAAATTGCACAATTAGGTTGACTGTATCGGGAGGTTTCACACAAAATTTTGTAATTTTTGGAGCTCATTTGCTATTGTAATAACTCCTACAATTATTGAAATCATACTAATTTTTTAGCAACATCTAGAATGGATAAAATTGTCAAAAAACATTATACAATGAAATACGTTGTGTCGGGATGTTGTGCATAAGATTTCATAATTTTTGAGCTCATTTTATATATTTAAAAATTTGAAAAAATATGACATAAAATTATGAATTTAGGCAGGTAATTAAGTTAGCTAATTGGCTGGCTTAATCACCTATCATTTTGTGGGTAGACAGCAGGCCACCTACTGTCTCGTGGTCGGACGATAAGCTACCTGTCATCTGGTGGCTGGGTGGTAGGCACTTGCCGCCTGGCGACCGGACGGCAGGCGCCGCATGTCGACTGCCGAGCGCTGCCGCCTGGTGACCGGACGGCAGAAGTGCTTTCTTTGTCAATAATATCCGCATAAGACTATTTATGCAAATACGCATTGAAAAGATGTTATATATGGCAAAAATTCAACCTCATCCCGCTAACCAAACCAAATACACCTTACATTCTATACAAGACAATTTTTTAAAAAATAGATTTACAAGACAATGAAGTGTGCAGCACCTCAACACGAGTGCATCAGGCCGAGCCGAGCTATGACCGTGCACTGGGCCACCACAAACTGGGCTGGTCAATGCCTTGTTGTGGAGCCTGTTCACATGGGAAAGCTACGGGTAGGGCTGCCACTGTGTGCCCATTACCCTTATCTAAACCCATGCCACATTATTGGGTAGGGTATGGGTAAGAAATAAAATATTCATTTAGATTTAGGTGTGGAGAGGGTAATATCCACTTACCTATCTTTACCCATACCCATTCAAACATAAGATTGAGAGTGTACTTAGATTATCTATGATCTTGGATTATACATACTTAGTTATAGCTTTCTATAAAAGCATGTGAGAGTCACCTGTGAACCTATGCCCGTCAATTTGCACAGAGTAGCTCCCTTACACACATAACATTTCCAACAAATTTCAGTTGATTTTGTAAAACTTTGTGGTGTGAACGTGAGATTGAAATTTTAAATACTGAAGTTTTACGAAAACTTTCTGCAAAAGCATGTGGGGCCCACGTGTGCACCTAGCCCTTCCAATTTGCATAGAGTAACTCCCCTACAGGCAGAACTATCTCTAATAAATTTCAATCAATTTTGGGAAACTTTTATGGTGTGAATGCGAGGTTGAAATTTAAAATACCGAAGTTTTACAAAAATTTCCTTCATAAGCATCTTTGACTTGGCCCCTCATTTTCCTTCTTTACCCACTAGGTTACCCAAGCCCATTGGGTATACCCTTTTTTATTTGGGTACAAGTAATACCACTTCAAATGGGTATAGATAAAATTGGGTATAGGTTTGGGTTACCCATACCCTACCCAGTGGCACCCCTAGTTGCGGGCCAAAGGGCTGGCATCTGTCAGGTGCCATCTCAGGACACTGCCTCGTTTCTCTATTGAATTTCTCATTTTCTGATTTGACCAAGAGGACACTTCGATTGTTTATGCTTTGAACGATACATGCCGGTCTTATATATTAACAATAGACCTAGCCCTTTCACCAGTGGCGGACCTACCAGTGAGTCAAGGGGAGCTGCGTCCACCCTACCTTTGACTAGAGAGTAGGTACCCCTTAGCCCCTAGCTTCGGTTGGAGCGCCATGCTGTTACTTGAGCTTGGCAGCGGTGGTCAGTCGACATTCGGCAAGAAGAAGAGCAGGTAAAGAGTAAAGAAGCTTTGTAGAGTAGTGATAGTTGGGTACATGGGTTTGGAGCCTTTAGTTCATGCCCTGAATCCATGTTGGGCCAAGTGGCCAACTATGCAACACAAAATATTGCACACCAGCAAGCAAACTAGCAAAGCCCACCACCAAATACCGAAGCCCACATGTGGCAAAGCAATTAAGCAAATGAACTAGAACCAATTCGGCACTTTGGCCGCAACTAGCAACTAAATTGAAGTTCCTTGCTTGGCTTCTATGTGGGTGTGGCATTGGCGAGTGCTAGGAGGCAGCAGGCAGCTTAGAGGCGGGCGGCTGAAGTAGGCGATGCCGCGGTGGGCCAATGGGGGCGGGGCACCGAGGCCGACCAAGCGCCCAGGCAGCACCAGATCTAGAGATGAAGAGCTCCGCCACATTGGCCATGGAGGAGAGGGGATCTGCCAATTTGGAGAGCTCCGCCATAGTGAGCCATTGAGGGAGCCAGGGAGGGTTAGAGGGAGGCCTGCTGGACTGTCACTTGCTGGAGGAACTAAGGAAGGGATCAAGGGAGGGAGGGGAGCCATTTGATTTGAGAAGACAACTTCGACTTGCCAAGTGCCGACGCTGAGGAATGAGGAAAAACTCAAGTTACTCAACTTAAGGAAGGGAGCCAAGCTGCTGAGGGACTCAAATCAAGGAGGCTAGGAGGGGATCTGCCAATCTGTTGGGTAGAATATGTGGAGTGGTCAACTGACAATTGGTCATCTACTCATCTGGCGAGGCTTGGCCTCTTGGGTGGGTGTGGGCAGCTGAGATGCTGAGTAGCTGACGGTCGTCAGCTGGAAGGAAGTGAGAACAGAGGGTGATCACTGATAAGAGGCACTGGCATCCGCTCGTAAGGTAATAAAACACAAATGTAGTTTTCCATTTGCGCAATTGTGATGGATTTAGTATTTTAGTTTCATCTATTGTTGTTTATCGATTCGTAGAGTTGTAAGAAATGGAGAAATGAACATTGCATAAATATTTTGCAAGTAATACAAGTTATACTCCTCATATTTATGGGTTTTAAGAGGCACACTATCCACTGAGATACAATCTTCATTGTATTTTGCATTTTTACCATATCCCTATTCTAATTATGCATGATTTTTTTATTGTAAAAGATAGTTCAATTTATGTTTTGTTTACTTCTCTTCTGTTGGTCATGTCTCAGCCCTCTAAAATTTGGTTCTAAATCCGCCACAGCATATCATTAGTGAACAATATAGGTACTAGTAATAGGTGCAGGATTGAACACAGGTAGAAAGAAGTGCATAGCCTAAAGCTATTGACGACGTCTGAAAGCAATCTCCTCCCATTTTATTCACTTAAGTAATTGAGTGCAATACGATGAACATCTTTACTATTATAAAATAGGAGTTGGTGGTCGTCGGTCCATTCTCCCTCCTCTCTTCTCAGCCGTCCAATCAAAGATCAACCGTCCAGATCCGTATGTAGGTAGTTCTTCCGCTCCTCGTAGAAAAGGTCAGGCCTACACGTGGACCGCACTCCTCTTCTCTTCCCCCGCATCCTCCGCCTCCTGCAACCACTCCACCTCCCACAACAACTGCCTCCTTCTCTCCCCGAACCCTCATGCCGCGCCTCCTCCTTCTCAGCATCGCCACTAATTCCATCCCCGTACAACGTCTGGTTATAGTCCCCCAACTTTCCCCAGCAGCATCGCATCTCCTCGTTGCCCCCTTCCCAACGCATTTGCCTGCCGCCTCCTCTCCCCATCTGCCCTCCGCCACCTCTCGACCTCCACCTCCCGCAACCATCGCCTTCTCCCCTGAACCCTTGAGTTGCGCCTCCTTCTCCTCCTCGGCGCCACCGCCAATTCCTTCCCCACGCGGCAGCATCTGGTCGTAGTCCCCCAACTTTTCCTAGGGCGCCGCCACCAATTCCATCTCCCATCACCCCTCCAACCAGCAGCACGACGCTCAGCGACAGCGGCCGGTGGATCGGAGATAATGGTGCTCGGCAACAGCGGCCAGTGGATCAGAGAGAAGGGCACTCGACGATGGTGGCGGCTTCCTCTTACTACACCCACCCACGTGGCTCTCCTCCGTTGCCGCCGCCCAACGGTCGCTTGCCCGGTGAGCTTCTCTACCTCCTCCTGCTCTTCGCTCAAAGCCCATCACGCTGTCTAGCGATTTTGGTCTCCCAAGCTGGTCGTCGAAGTCGGTGTCGTGGTCAAATGGGGCCGTGGTCGAGGGGACATGGCCGAAGTTGAGAGGTTGTGGTCGATGTAGAAGCTGTAGTTGAAGGGGGGCGTGGCTGAAGTCAAAAATCCATGGTCGAAGTCGAAGCCGTGGTCAATGGGGCGGTGGTCGAAAGTCGAAGGGCCATGGTCAAAGTCAGGCTGTGCTTGAAGTTGAAGGGTCGTGGTCGAAGTTCAAACCATGGTCGACGGGGACAGTGGTCGAAGGGGCAGTGGTCAAAGTTGAAGGGCCGCGGACGAAGTCGATCCGCGGTCGAAGTTGAAGGGTTGTGGTTGAAGTTAGGCCGTGGTCGAAGTCGAAGGGTCATAGTCGAAGTCCAAAACGTGGTCAAAGGGGCAGTGGTCAAAGTCAAAGGGTCATGGATGAAGTTGGTCCGCGATCGAAATCAAAGGGCCATAGTCGAAGTCGAAGGGTCTGGTCGAAGTCCAAGCTGTGGTCAAAGGGGATAGTGGTCGAAGTCGAAGGGTCATGGATGAAGTCGGTCCACGGTCGAAGTCGAAGGGTCGTGGTCGACATCGGGGCCATGGTCAAAAGGGGTCATGGTCGAAGAGGGCCGTGGTTGAGGGGCTGTGGCCGAAGTCGAAGATCCATGGTCGAAGTCGATGCCGTGGTTGAAGGGAGCGGTGGTCGAAGGGGGAAGTGGTTAACGTCGAAGGGCCATGGTCATCAAAGGGGACAATTGTTGAAGTCGAAGCTGTGGTCGACATCGAAGAGCCGTGGTCGAAAGGGACAGTGATCGACGTCGAAGGGCCATGGTCGAAGGGGGTAGTGGTCGTAGAGGACGGTGATCAAAGGGGGAAGTGGTCAACGTCGAAGGGCTATGGTCGTCGAAGGGGCATGGTCGAAGGGGACAGTGGTCGAGGGGGTAATGGTTGAAGTTGAAGATCCATAGTCGAAATCGAAGCCGTAGTCAAAAGGGATCGTGGTCGAAAGGGAAAGTGGTCGACGTCGAAGAGCCATGGTTGAAGGGGACAATGGTTGAAAGGGACGGTTGTCGAAGGGGGATTTGCGGATGTTATGAGCCACATTTTAACTGTAGGTGGTGCGAGTTTAGAGTTGTTGGAAGGGAAGGAACTTCCAGGAGTTGTAGCACTCGATGAAGCTTAGTGCCTGCGTTGCCATACGAAGCTTCGTTTTTTTATTCTTCATCTGTACCATTAGAAACTTGTAGCAATATCTTTCACCTTCTGTACATTTGTTCAACGGCTTGAGTCATCTCGGAGTCGATGTTGTGCAGAGCTTTTGGGAATTGTTTGAATAATTTCCCAGAATTTTTGCATTTGCTCACATTAAGACGTTACAAACATTTAGAAAGAACAGTACTTGTATTTTTTTTAGGGAACAATACTTGTATTGAATCACGGGGGAAAAATTCCTTGCTGGTCTTATTGTATGCAAGAACATGTTTTGTTGAGTAGGAATTTTCAGTTTTGCTTTTTTCTGTTCCACGTCAGAAAAGCAATTTCTACGACTGATGTTTGAAGCTAGGCGAGTTTGAGACTGGTGATCGGTTCGGCTGAAAAGCTCATGGCTTATGGCTGAAAACACTGTAGCTGACTGAAAAAAGCACTGAGCTGACAGATGCTTATTTAACATGATTAAATTTAAAAATATAAAAAATATGTTAGCCCATTACGTATAATACAAACAAATACGGGAAAAAAGAACCGATAAAAAAGCTCAACAAAAAGCCAAAAGTTCAGAAAAAGACGAAACTTATGAATAGTGAAAAATAAGCCAGAAGTCGAAGCCGAGTTGATCAGTGCCGCCAAATGAACTTGAAGTCATCGATAGACAACAGTACCAGGGAATTAACACATCACACATTCTATCTTCACAACTGAAACAACATCGGCACTATCCAAATAATCTTAATGCAACAAATTTGCTCCAAACGCCATGCCAGCCTTCGCATTGCAGCTTCTGACCTGGAGTTCCTACAGGAGTATTCCATATTACCACGGCAGATGTTATTGCTGGCGCTCCCGCCAAAGGTATAAACAACGGGCGCACATTCTGGTAGAATGTGCTGTCTTGTAACTATATTAAGGGAGTAAAATTATATATAGAGAAGAAGTGAAGAGAGAATACGATTGGATTTTATGTAAGAGACAACTTAAATTTGTAAGTCAACGTAAATAGTGAGGGTGTGAGGCAGCAAGTTAAGGTAAAATTAGTATAAAATATTTAGAAAAATAATTTACTGTTAAAGAAATTATTTCTAGCACTGTTTTAGGTGAAATGGAAACTTTATACACAATTCTAAGAGAAAGACTATTATGTGTGGTTCCGTGCTAAGGGTCTGGCCAGCTAGGGAGACACCGACAGACGGTTTTGGTAGTTGATCGTATCACTACGGACGTGGACAGCTGGCAACGAACAACTTGGCTAGAACTGTTCTAAAATCAGTCGCTACGAAAAGATGAGTAATCAGCAATAGCTGTCGGTATCCGTGCTGTGTGTGTCATTCATTCAAGTAATCAGCAGAGTTGTAACATATTATATTTTAGCAGGGCAATAACTAGAGAGCTAGTTTTCAATTTAAACAAGCTTTTGCTTGCTAGTTCGGTGATTGAAAATCAGCACGATAAGGACAGCTTTTCATGGTTGCAAAGAGATATAACAAATTAGGTTTGTTGGAATAGTCCCACATTAGTTGTGAAAAGACAAAGGACTTAAATTAAAAGTGGAGGAGTCTCTCACCTTATTAGCTAGCTTTTGGGGTGAGAAAATCCTTACGATCCAACAAGTGGTATCAGAGTCCGGTTCTAACATCTTTGGCCCAATGGACACTAGTGTGTGAACGCCTGATCGACTGTGACCCTGAGGAACCATCGGTGTACGGTGAAGGAACCCTGAGAGACCGTCGGTGGGCGGTAAAGGGCTGAGGGACACCAATGTGTGAAGGGGGAGATTGTTGGAATAGTCCTACATTGGTTGTGAAAGGGCAAGAGACCTAACTTAAAAGTAGGGGAGTCCCTCACCTCATTGGCTAGCTTTTGGGGTGGGAAGGCCCTTACGATCCAATATGGTTTGTTTATATTAGTTTGTAATTTTAACTTTAACTTATAAATAGTAATAATTTATAGAAAAATTGGTAGAGAGACGTTCACGTATGATTTTAATCAATATAAATAAAGTCACTATAGTATATTTTACAATTAACTAGTAAATCCTACCTTAAAAAGATATTTCATTTGAAAACTAGATATTATATAAAAACTATTTACTGTAGAAAAATAATTTTTAGAAACCAATACAAATATAGAGTATGAACACAAATATCACTGATATAGAATTAAGACTCATTGCGCAATGTTTCACCACTCCTTCGGAAACATATTCAACACACATGGTATCGAAATTGAAAGGAAACCTATAGTCCTGGTCTTACGCTGTCCTCTTCCTCTCCTAACAATAAAACTATTGTGTGTACTCATTAGAGCATTCTCCATCAAAAACTGCCTAACGAGGGAATATTCTTTTCTAACTTCAACATTTGTTAGGGAAGTGGCTCTACCTTAGCCGGTCAGCTTATTATACCAAGAGACCTAATAATCATGAGATCATATTATTAACCCAAGAGAGTTGTCGCAAAAAAGACGATATTGCCCCCATGATAATAAACCCAGATAAAAATATTTATATAACAGTCTTCTCATGGTTGTAAATATGCGTCTTTAGGTGTCATAAGAAAGGGGCTCTTTTTTCATCTAGGTAACATAGACTTTTATCCCCTGTCTTTACGGTTTATAAGGCTTCGGATAACCTCTTCGTAGCTTGTTTATATTTTCCTTGTTTACTGTTTGATCTGTAACCATATCAGTGATTAATCTTCAGAATGAAAATCTGATCATCTCCAACCCTGCTTGAGCCTTCTGTTGCTTTGTCACCATACTTTGTAATAGTAGAAATTTCACAATGGTGCCTGGTTTCTCTGGAACAAGTTCACTTAACATCAATTCCACACCATTTCTTTACAAAGTGCCACTAAACCCCACGGGACAAAAAATAAGAGCACCAGCAAACATGAACTGCTTCTAACATCAGCAGAGAGTAAACCAACCACACACTGCTAACCTCCACTCTTCAACCATTAAATCACAAATCGTAGGTCATAAGTCATAACATGAATCACATGAAAACAAGGTAAGCAAGGACACAATTTCGCAAAAGAAAGAGAACTTTCTTTATACATCTCTGTTCCATTCCATAGACTGGTCCATACTGCGATTATTACTTACAGATTACAAGCTACTACAGTAAACTAGACACAAGAACACAAAATACATCCTAGTAACACAAGTCTCTTCTTTAGAGCAAGAAACACAAGAAAACTGGTATGGAGCAAACAGGTGAGCAGCTTACGCTTCCCAGATGCGCCAATTTCACAGGTTCTCCATCTGGATATTGCTCTTGAGCGGCACATACTCGCCAAGGTACCCGCCGAGGTGCTCGTACAGCGCGCTCCTATCAATCTGCTGGTTGTGGAAGGCCTTGCAGGCGTAGTAGAACACGCTCTGCACGAGCAGCCCCAACAAATTCACACAGATGAGAACAGCGACCAGCACAGCGCCGACAAGCATCCGCCCGGGCAAGCTCAGGCCGAGGCTCCCCTCCTCGCCTCGCCCCTTCACGACGGCGGCACGGAACAGAGCCGCGGTAACGCCGCAGGAGGCAAAGTAGGAGACAACGAGCACGGCGGCCGTGCGGGTGCGCCCTTGAAGAAGTTGCTTGCTCTTTGCCATGGCGGCAAGCCCACAGAGCGGCTCGAGCACGGAGATGACGCTGGCGAGGTGCCATAGCGCGGAGATGTAGACATGGATCGCAAGGAAGAAGAAGACGACGACGACAAGGAGGAGGACGAAGGAGAGGGAGGGCGGGGAGGATGGGTAGGGGGAGGGGGAGAAGACGATGAGGAGGAGGAGGACGGTGAGGGCGAATACGAGGTGGTAGACGAGCATGAGAAGCGAGACCCAGAGGAAGGTGCGGAGGAGGCGCGGCAGGATGGGCGGCAGCGCGGCGAGGGAGGATCCGATGGAGGCGGGCTTGGCGGCGTAGAGCGATGCGACGGTGAAGACGGCGGCGGCGGTGGAGAGGAGGGATAAGGTGAAGAGGAAGATGAGGTAGAGGAACTGGTAGGCGAAGAGCCTGAGCCACTGGGCGGAGTCGGAGGAGTAGTCGGAGTTGGTGTCCTGGAGGCGGAGGAGGATGGGGTGGGTGAAGATGGAGTGGGCGAGCACGGCGAAGGAGAGCGGGAAGACGAGGCAGGCGGTGAGCAGCGCGAAGGTGCGCGGCGCGGCGCGCGGGATCGAGGCGGAGACGCGGACGAGGTCGGCCGCGCCCAGCGCCGCGAGGTCGTGCGACGCCAGCTCCATCGGTGCGGCCGGTGGGTTGGTTTCGTGGGAATTCGGCGATTATTTTGGTCGTTTTGGGGGTTAATTCGGCTGGCTGAGGAAGGCACGGCCGGTGGGGGCGTGGGCGTCGGCCTCAAATGTGGGAAGGGAAAGGTGCCAGGTTTCCTTGAGTGTGTGGGAAGCCACCGTGGGATGGCCGCCCCGCCTGTCGATGCACACCCAGTTCTCGAATTTTGGACATATTTAGATCCCTAAATATCCGAAATTTCATTTTTGGTCTCCTAATCAAAAAAATTCCAAATCTGGACCCCTCCCAAGCGCACGTTCAACTGGAAGCCAACACGTGTCCGGTCGTGCGGTCAAAAACCGAGTCGTGCGGTCAAAAAATCGGTCGTGCGGTCAAAAAAATCGGTCGTGCGCTCAAAAAACCGAGTCGTGCGGTCAAAAAATCGGTCGTGCGCTCAAAAAATTGGTCGTGCGGTCAAAAAATCGGTCGTGCGGTGTGGCGCGGAGGGCGAGGCGGTCGTGCGGTGTGGTACCGCACGACCCATGCTACAGTGCGGTCGTGCGGTACCACACCGCACGCAGGGGCGGATCCAGGATAAAATCTGAGAGGGGGCACACCCACAAAGCCAAGTATACCTGGGCCTTTTAGTAGAGGGCAAAATGAAGGCTTCCTTCATCAATTTGATAAATCACAGATGAGTGAGGGTCTTTTAGTTGGGCTGAGTGGGGGCACTAGCATTAAATCTTGGGCTATATACCTGGACTTCTGCGAATTGAGTGGCGGCCTGTGCCCTCACTGGGTCCTCTTTGGATCCGCCCCTGACCGCACGACCGGACACGTGTCGGCTTCCAGTTGAACGTGCGCTCGAGAGGGGTCCAGATTTGGAATTTTTTTGATTAGGGGGCTAAAAATGGAATTTCGGATATTTAGGGGTCCAAATATGTCCAAATTTCCCAGTTCTCTGGCATGATGCATATATGTTCCGTCGAAGAAAACCAGCAACACAAAAATCGGGGTCAATAGCTTCCGAAAAGAAAATGCTTATCGTTTCTGTGTCCTCACGGCGGACACCGATATGAATTCGTTCAACAGGCTCTTGTATTGTGTCTCCGCCTGCTCAATTTCGAGCCGTAACTTCTTTTCCTGTTCGTACACGAAAATTAAGTTCGTTTTCATTAGCAAAGTGTGATTTAAGAGTGGTGCTTCAATACTTTTCTCTCTAATAAGAATAGTACTAATCTCAAAACAAACGAAGAGGTAAGTAACATCTATCAACCATTTATCATGCTTTAAAAATTATGCAAATCAATATTAAGGAAAGCATAATTTAATCAAAATACACTGTTATGTACTTATTATCGTGACTATCAAGATGAAAATTACCGTGAGCAAAAGCTCCCTCTCTACACCATCTCAAATTCCAAGCACCTAGAAATGAAACAAAAGAAAGTCCTTCAACTTTAGGCCAAAATTGCTTGGAAGTATGATGAAACGGAGGCAAGTTGTTGTCGGACTCACTCTTCCCGGAGCATCTTATTCTCTAGCTTCAAGAAGGAAATTTCCTTTAGGTCTCGTTCTACCATATATTGGCACAACTGTGGCATTCAAAGGCATTAGCTTTCAATACAATAGATAAATTTACATCAGATAAAAAGCTCATATTCTCCATAGAAAATCAATCTGGTTACATCAATATCCCCACATGCCAAGTTAATCAAGTACTATTGTAGGTGGAGAACATCTCTGTTAAGACGCCATCCACGGAGGCACTGAATGGCAATGCACGCACTAACGTAGTAACATAGGCTAACCTGATGACTTGAGTCCACGGAACTGTTGCCTGCCAAACTATCTGTGACGCGCCTTTTAAATGAACCCGTCTGAAAAACAGTCTCATTTTTTCGTTTTCTTGTCTCTGCTAAATCAGCGAAATGTGTCACAGGAGGTTAACTTCTCTGGTCGACTTTTAGACGAAACACAAGTGGAAATAGCTGTTACCAGTACTCATTTTGAGCACCAACAATGGAAGCGCAGAGTATGCAACATTTGGTAATAGCAACCACACAAAAAAAAAACCCTGCAACAATCGTACCGAAGGAAGGGCGTGTGGGTGGCTTTGAGGGCCAAGCACATTGCCATAGTTGGAAGAGGCGGCCAGGTTGAGGCATTGTGGCTAGGGGTACAAATAAAGTAGATAATTTTTATCTGACTGATCGACCGAAGGTTCGTGGAGCGAATACGAAAGAGGTAAGTAGGTATCCGGTACTATTCCTATCTGACTCTAAGAAAAAACATAGAATAGAATATAAGATGAGTAATATCCATCCATATATAACCGTATGTCAAGTGATATAAGGAAATCTGTTGTGATTTTACTTAGTAACAAGATAAAATATAGGCATATTGCCATATCTAAATAGGCGAAGAATACTGAGTGTTCTTCCTTCGACATGTCGACGACTAGTCTCTATATTTGCTTTTATTACACCATACTGTCCAATATCCTGTGTAATGGTCCAAAAGAAACAGATAATTTTTGTTCAACCGACCGTGTGAAAGCTTATAGAACAAATGCAGAATGGAAAACTGGATATTTGGTATTATCCGTGTCTGACTCTGACTCCAAAAAAAAAATAAAGCTCTAGTTGTGGCTGGCTCAACCCATTGTGGGCTTGTGGTTGTGGCCATGCTCTGATTGGACCCCTAGTTGTGGCTGGCTCAACCCATTGTGGCCACGCTCTTGCATCACCTCATCTTTTCCGTGCTTTCCACTTTGCTGTAAGCTAGCCAGGTGAACTATTGCTGACTCCAATTTGCTCGATTACCGCTATTGCTTGATGTGTGCTTTGCCGATACTTTTTAATATAATTTTTGTATTAACTATGTCTTAAAAAACGCACTGTTTAAAGTTAGTATAAGTCAAGTTTATGCCTAAAAAAATCCGCCCAAGAGTAGTAGTGACTAGTGAACGTGTGAACCAGGACTAGAAAAAAAAGTGTCGGGTGGTGTGGTTTGCTCCGGCCGTACAAATCCTATTATTTCCCTTAACATAAATAGGCTCTTTCATAAATTTGGTGGCAAATTGGCACGGTGAATTTGTCCTACTTACATAAAAGCCCATAAAAGAATTCCTTGCTCTAAAAATACCCCATCGAAGAATCAAGCAGGCCTTCAGCGGTGCAGCGTGCTTGACCGCGCCTCCCACAAGCAGCCCATCCTGCTGGACCCCACCCAACGCCAAATGAGATTCTCTGAAGTCGCGTATGGCGACTTCAGAGAGCAGTCGCAAATCTCAACCGTTGGATCGGAAAAAGAACGGCCCAGATCGGTTGCTACAGTAAAAATTTACTGTAGCTGCAGTAAATTTTACTGTAGCAAAACCGATCTGAGCTGTTCTTTTTCGCTCCAACGGCTGAGATTCGACTGCACTCTGAAGTCGCCGTACGCGACTTCAGAGAATCCGGTTCCCCCAACGCCAGCGCTTCATTGAATCACCGTCGGTTCCACGGTCCAGCAGTCCCGCCCAAATTCCAAACCGAAGCCGCCGCGCCGGCGTCGCGCCGCTCTCATCTCGGCAGACCCCTGCTCCCCATGTCCCTTCCCCACCACGTCGCCGCCGGCGACCTCCCTCCGCGGCGCCGCCTGCCCCTCCTCGGCCCTCCGCATCCGCCTCCGTCCCTCACAAGGACGTCGTCTCGTGGTCGACCATTCTCGCTTGTTATTTCTCACACGGTCGCCTTGCGGACGGCCTTGCCTTCTTCCGCACAATGACATTCTCCACCCAACTTGCTGCGGATTATGTAATGCTCGTCACCGTCCTCACGGGCTGTGCGTCAGCTGGCTTGCTGCCGCCGTTCTGCAGGGCTGCTCACTGGTATGTTGTGCGGCGCCAAGTCCCAGCCAGTATGCACCAGGGAACGGCGCTCATTGATTGCTATGCCAAGGCTGGCCGCCTTGATTATGCTTCCCGTGTGTTCACACGGGTGCCTTCGAGGAATGTGATGCACTGGACTGCGATGATTTGTGGGGTTGGCTTCACGTCTGCACAACGATGAGGCTGTCCAGCTGTTTGAGGAGCTGTGTCAGAGAGGAGTGCAACCAAACGAGATGACGTTCACAGCTGTGCTCAGCGCATGTGAGCATGCTGGGCTGGTGGAGCAAGGGAGGGAGTTCTTCAAACTTATGGTTGACAAATATGGCCTTGAGCCAAGTATACATCACTGTGGGTGCATCCGTGCATGGTTGATATCTATGCAAAGGCAGGGCAGTTGGAAGATGCCTTATGAGGTTTATCAAGACCATGAGAGTGGAGCCAATGTCATTATTTGGACTTCATTGTTAGCGGCATGCAAGAATTTTAACATTGCAGTGGAGGGAGTGGAAAAAGTCTTGACAATGGAGATATCTGATGAAAACGGGTGATGAAGGTTAGGAGGTTGATGGAGGAACATAATGTGAGGAAGAACATGTTGTATGAGAGGGGCATTTTGGGAATTTCCCAATTGAGTTCATGCCACCGGATGGAACCTAGGGCAGGGCCCACCTGTCTGTTGCCTGCGCAAGAGATAAGGGGGAGGAGACAGAGTCTCCTCCCCGCGGTGCGTGCGGCGCTTGGACCTCTTCTGTGGCGGTTGCGATTCCCCTCCTGAGATCCGGTTTTTCGGCGAAGGGTGGCGGCGATGGAGGCGAGCGTTGGAGGCGCGGCGTGTGCGGGCTTCTCGGGCCCAACCGCTGGCGTCACCCCTCGCAGACCCCGCCTCTTCTTCTTCAAAAAGGCAGAGGCTCTCTACGGTGGGACAATCATCTTCTTGACTTCCGATCGACTTTTGCTCTCTTGAGTTCTTCCTCCTCTCCTCTGCGGGCTGCACTGAAGTTGGTGGCTTCGGCCATCTTCGATTGAGGCCGGTTCTTTGATTCCCTGTGTGAAACCCTAATTTGGGTGTGGGGATTCAGTGAGTTTGCGGTTTTGCCCAAGAAGAGAAGAGGCGGCGCTGGTTCCTACTGTGATTGAGTACTCTTGGCCGGAGTGCTTTGTGATCTTGTGCGGCATATCTCTGAACCTCGACTTCGTTTCTTGGTTGTGGCTGAGAAGTGAAGAGCGGCATTGTATCTCCGTGAATCATCTACTCGCGCGTGATAGTGGGTTGATAGATTTTCTGGGTGAGCGATTCTTCGTGCCTTGCCGCACTGATTGGTTTTCTCCTGCTGGTTTTTGGCTCCTGGACAGTTTCGAATACTGTCTGTACTGTGAGTATATTCAGTTTTTCCTCATTTACAGCAGTATATCTTGATCTGTAATTTTAATCAAGTTATTGAGGGCTGCTGTGAATGTCTGTGGGCGCACTTGTATGCTCTGTGATGAAATTAGTCATATACTGAATTAATCTAGACAACAATTGTTAGACTTGAGTTCTGAGATTTGTTTTCTGCAGACCTTTCTGTTGACCACTATAGTTCTATCTGTTAGATCTGATTATATGCCATAGAAATAGTGAGAAGTGATCTGTTAAATCTTGATTGGGTTATATTATTGGTGCAGTATACTTCTTGTTTCAGTCCTGTCTTTGGACTTGTTTATTACTGCAATTTGTATATATACATTGTTCAGTTTGCTGCTAGTTATCTGAACATCTTTAGATCACTGTCTATTGTCTTTTGTCTGTAATCATTTGATAGAACTGATATTGAACAGAAATCTGTCATATGTTTGTTTGGGTCTGTTGGCAGTAAATAAATTAGAGCTCAAGTCATAGTTGTTAGATTAATTATGAAGAGTTATGACGTATACATGAGAAGGCCAAAATCTCTGATTTTGCGCAACTCTGTACTGAGAGCAATCATGAAACAATTAATTTGTCTTATGCTAGATTTAATTGTTCCATTGTTCTTAGGACTGTTCTATATATTGTTATTCCCAGCAGTATTAATGTTATATTCTTTGAATATATATGTGAATTTGAATGGCAAGATAGAATTACATTTTTACATGCAAATATGTTCTTTATGTGTTTGTGTTGGCTGGAATTAAATATACAAATATGCTTATACCGCAATATTTACAACAGAACAGAGGGTCGGACTCCATTAAGATGGGCGAAACCCGGGGCTTGATTGTTGCTGCAGTCGGTTAATCTTTTGCATAGTTTCACACCTTCAAAGTTTTCGGATGGAATCGAGAACACTAGCCTCTTTTGATTAGCCTCATTGCAGAGGTATTTGGAGGATAGTTCCGCATGTTGCTTGATGAAATCCAGTTGAGGGAATCAGCGGAGTGAATACAAATTTTTCTCAAATCTCCTGCAATATTGTATTGAGGTAATCAATGCTATTTGGAAATGGTTTAATCGGGATGATGAAGTGAGATATTAGAAGAACGATTCGGTTGGTACAGATGATTCACGCGTATACGAACACATGATCAAGAAGTGCTTTGAGAAAGCCAAATTCAGCACTGAATATCCTTGGCTTTTGGATGATTTCCTATGTACTTCTGCAGTCATAATATGTGATTTTGTGCTGATTTTCCTCCTCTTCATTGTTCGCATAGGATTGCAGATAGCTGAAAAGGATTTCTTGAGTACGTTGCTGCTTATGGCTTCATGAACTCCTTGGTTTTTTTGGCCTTTTCAGAGAGAACTGAATACAGAGTAACAATCGTGATTCAGCATCCATAAATTGGGCTGTTTGCATCTTCGATGCAGAGGCTGGGAGAGATTCTTTCTCTTCCATTATCTAAAAAAAAGCATCCAGAAATGCATATGAACTCAATAATCATTTATCCAGGCTGTTTTGTAGCTAACAATGTGCAGCTCCGGCGTCTCCAAAATTCTGCAATCTTGTGTCCAGGCGATGTTGTGGATAATCTGTTCTTTTGTTCAATGGTAGGGTAGATTGCAAATTCTTTGTTGTGTTACATTCAAAGATATTCCCTGTGTGCCGGTTGGAAATTCTTTTTAGCTTGATGACCTGGGGAATTATCTTGTGCATATTTAGTTGTTGTATTTGAGTGGGGAACTGTGCTCTAATGTAAAAGGAAAAGGCTATGCAAAATAATTGCTGGGAATCATGAAACTGTTTTGTGTCAAAAATATCCCGCCATAGTTTCGATAGGAACAGGTCACTGCAAGTAGGGGAAGGGACATACACCATTTAGTATTTATTTAGAAAAAAATTAGGGACATACTCCACTAGGTAATTAATTTATGGGGACGCGACTGACAATTGTGAAATCTCGTTCTCAGATATTGTCACAGTGGATTTACCAATAACTATCTTTGGCTCAATCACAATAACTCGACGTACACGATGGCGTGACGGCCTAGTCTTGTTCTCGGCCGGTTGATAAGAACCGACGGAAAACTTCCACGCTACGCCATACTTCGATCTTGATCTTATTAACTGTTGAAAGTTTTCAGCATCATGCATAGGATATACTAAAAGAACCACTATAGTACTGATCTTGGAGATTATCAGCGCAATTTGTATGGTCTTGCTCCAACCGCTGCGCACGAGCGATGAGCCGAGCCAACTGCCAACGGAACCTGCGTCTTCAACTAGTTCCATCAGAAAACTACCGATTGACCAAACGTCCAACATCAAGGCAAAGCCAGCCGGCGGCACATTAATGCGCTGCACGATTCTTTGATTGTTAGAGCAAGTCCAATAATAGAGCCAAGTGTTTGGCTATAAGCCAAGTTATAAGAGCCAAGTTATACAATAATCTGTCTTCTATTTGTCTACAAAAGATTTTTTTATTATTATATGGTACCATGTCTCACATTCTCTTTCCTACTCCTCCTCACATACATTTATTATCTGGATCCACCACTGCATAGGCTCCCGTGTGCAGCTTGTTGCTTGCATGAGAGCCAAGCTCTCCTCTCTCTCCTCTCTTCTCTCCTCCACATCAGCAAAAATGCTGACTAGCTTGGCTATAAGGGCATCTCCAATGGTTATAGCTAGCAACTAACTATAAGACTTCCACATCATCTATATAGTACATACTAAGAGCAAGTTTAATAAGGCTGACTGTGCTAGCTATAAGGGAATCCATGTCAGCATAGTCCTATGTGGAGGGGAGAGAAAAGGAGAGAGAGAGCCAAGCCGGCTCCCATGCAAGAGTCAGGCTATAGCACAGGAAAAGAGGCGTTATCCATGCATGTACCAATAGAACTAACTGCTATACCCATGCATGTATTAAATGATTGAGAGCTCTTGTAGAGACAACTTATAGCCAACTTATTGTATGAGTTGGCTGCATCTTACCTTTTGATGACATGGAAATGTATTGGAGGTAGCAGCTATCTATACTATTAAACTTGCTCTAAAGCTAGCATTCTAAAGAACTATCTATAAGGATAGCTATTTGATGCTTACATGCACACACAGAATTTATTGAGACTGCCTCGTTTAACGTTATAGACTAGTGCTTAAGGAAGAGCTGGCTCGATTTTTTTTGCATACTCTCTTTCCTCCACATAGGATATATGCTGATGTGTACATGCATATAGATAGCTGACTCAGACCATTGGAGATGCCATAAGACCATTGTTGTACTTGCTCTTAGTATAACTGTTGTCTATAATATCACCCTTATTATTTATGGACATCACCTACAATAAATTATTTTTACATGTATTTAATAAACAGCTTCTTTATGACACAATATATCTTGTTTCTCATGTTACAATCGACTGTTACATTAAAAACGTCCTAATTCTCTATGCTCTCTCTTTTCTCCACTTTATCTCATGATCTATATGATAAGACTTACATGGCCTAATGCACATGTTCCATCGGTACGCGTTCGGTCGACCTGCCTGTGTACTCTATATGCTTATGATCACTTATCAGTCGGTGCACCGTGCACGTCCACCGTCAGCTACGCGCAGGCACAGATGGATAATGAATGCGCGGCACATCAACCGTTAGTTGTGCACAACTCCCTCCCCTCGTCGTCCGTTGCAGCGGGTAACCGCGGGTGGTCCGGTTCCCAGGCCTTCTCTTCTGATTGCGGACAAGGAAAGGAAAATCGGCAGCTCCGCCCGTTCCCACCGCGCTCGCTCGGCGCGACGTACAGCTTCCTCCCATCTCGCTTTCGGGGACGCTGATATCTCAAGGATTCCTCCTCCGCTCCGCTCCGCTCCGCTCTCGTCGGGACGTCCACACCGCGCGGGGAGACGTGTGAGTGCCGCAACGTCTGGCCGTAACGGCCCGGCCTTCTCGCCCGATCCGGCCCCCATTATAAGCTCCTGCTCCTGCAGGATTCGTTCAGCTTGTGCGCGCGCGGCCGCATACAGCAGGCACGTGCAGTTCGTTAGTTGTACGTGCGTAGGGGGGCGGCGCGCGGGCGGTTGCGAGCAATGGGGTTCCCTTCCTCCGAGGCTGCTTTGCTTGTGCTCCTCGGCCTCTGGGCCGCCGTGTCGTGCTCGCCGCTTCCTCGGCCGCCGCCGGTGATGCACGAGAGGTACGCGGGCAAGTCGGAGTTCAGGACGATCAACCGGAAGCCGCTGGAGTCGTGCTTGAACCGGAGCCCGTACCTGGCGATCAATGTCAGCACCAGCGGGCCGCTCCCCGACGAGGCGTTCATCAACGTGACCGTCGGCGGCGTCCTCGCGCCCGACAGATCCGACTGGGTCGCCATGATCACGCCTTCAAACTCCATGTAAAGAAACAAGTTAATTAATCGCTAGCATTGATCTGATTTGTTTTCGCCCCTCCTGGCTTGGAAAAAAATGGTTTGATTTGTTTTCCAGTACGCACGTAGTGTTTCCATGGTTTTGATGGATTTGTCTGTGAACTAATAATTCATGCGCAGTGTCTCCGCATGCCCTCTGAATGGCTTGAACTACATCCAGACTGGCGACCTGGCGACTCTCCCTCTTCTGTGCCACTACCCTGTCAAGGTGAGTTTTTTGCATGCACTGCTGTTTTTTTAGCTACCTATGTTTGCAATTTTTCATTGGCTTACTCATCATTGTACTACTGTAGGATTTAGTTGCCACAACACTTCATCTCATATCATGTTTTAGCTGCGTCCTTAGTGGTACGACGGCTGTTGCCATATCTCAATTTGTCCTTAAAGAGTTTGTTGAGTTCACGAAAAGACGGTGCTAGCTTAGTATCGATATAACGACATAATTCGTTATACCCAATGTAGCGTGTGCAGTAGTCTCGCTTGAACATATGCCCATCCATGAAGCAAGCCTAGTTATCAATATCAGGCGTGCTAACGTCGACTACATATGGGCACATGCACGAAGTGTTCTGAAGTTGCATGGTTCCTGAAGACAATGTCTGGATCAAACAAAATATACATCATTTGCTTGTTCTCTTAAAAAAAACTCAGTCGAATTTTCACCCGTCGGATCGTGATCCTACTACCCAAAATAGATCTAAAATCCATAACCCTAATTAACAACCCATCGCATGATAGGAGCCGGTCGCTGCCACCAACCTCACGACTCACACGCGACACGAGCTCACGACTCACACTTCTTCGGCTCATTGGGCAGCCGCGGCCTCCACCTTCTCCTCTTTCCTCTCCCCAGCGCCTTGTTGTCCTTGCTGCCACCGGAAGGCGGCCTCTCTGATGCATCTTCTTAATAGAAGGAAAATAAAGAGGGCATGCGGCGAAGCGGCCATTTGTGAAGGGGAGCTTGCAGCGAGGGCACTCGGCTTCAGCGATGGTGAGCTCAGCTTCGCCGGAGCTGAGGGAGAAGAAGGGGAGACGACACAAATCTAAGAGTATATCCAAAGGTGAAAAAATAGACTGATTTCGCAAAAAAAATCTACAGATATATAGCAAAACAAAAAAAAATCTTTGAAAAACCTGTATCATGCACCGCTAGAGTAAAGACACGATCGATCTCTAGCTAGGATCGTCCCCACAGAGTGGGCGATGACAGTGTAGGCCCAGTTATAGTTAGACAGGCCCCCATCAATGGCCATGGCTGAGTGGGCAAAATTGCGCCCAGAACAAGCTCAGGTCTAGCTGCTTGATACGAAGCCTGCCTCAAGTGCAGGCCCAGTTCCTGAGAAGCGACCCCAACTACCTGGGGTGCAAGAACGCGGCGTGCCAGAAGCGCGGCGCGTCCGGCGCCTGCCAGGTCCGGACCTGCGCCGCCACCCTCACGTTCCACGTCATCAACTTCCGCACCGACGTCGAGTTCGTCCTCTTCTCCGGCGGCTTCCAGACGCCGTGCCTCCTCAAGCGGTCCGGCGCGCTCCGGTTCGCCAACCCCGCCAAGCCGCTGCACGGCCACCTCTCCAGCACCGACTCCAAGGCCACCTCGGTGAGCACCGAGCAATCCACCATGCTTTTCTGCAAATGCGACCGTAGTTTCCATGGTACTGATATTTGAGCACCGCATGGTCGTCGACTCGTCGTATCAGATGAGGCTTACATGGGTGAGCGGAGACGGGAGGCCGCAGCAAGTTCAGTATGGAGGGGGCAAGTCTGCTACTTCCGTAGCTACAACATTCACACAGAAGGATATGTGCAGTGAGTGATCATATGTTTATCACCGAGAAAGGACACTGAAAAAGCAATTTTTCCATGTTTAATCCCGCGGCTCCTCAGATAAGAGTGTGCGCGTGCAGGTATTGCCGTGTTGCCGAGCCCCGCCAAGGATTTCGGGTGGCATGACCCCGGATACATCCACTCGGCCGTCATGACCGGGCTCCAGCCTTCTCAGTTCTACACTTACCGTTACGGAAGGTGAAAGTTTTTCTTTCAGCTGGTACTTGTGCAGTATTGTTCTGACTAATTAAGATGCTTCACGAGCTCATGTTTGCTGGTGCCCTCTGTATGACCTGTAATTAGTACCTTAAATTTCTTGCTTGTTCAGTGATTCTGTGGGCTGGAGTGAAACAATCAAATTCAAGACCCCACCATCCGCAGGGGCAGATGAGCTATCCTTTGTGATCTATGGCGATATGGGGAAGGCTCCACTAGACCCATCGGTAGAACACTATATTCAGGTACACGATTTTTTTTTTTGGAAATGAAGGTACACGAAATGTTGCCTTGATGTAGAATTGTTTTAAGACGGATCTTCTACTTGCAGATTGTATTGTACTTTTCCATATGGTATGGCTTGATGTTAATGTTCATAACACGCATTTGCAGCCTGGATCAATTTCTGTGACCAAAGCTGTAGCTAAAGAGGCGCAAACCGGGAAGGTCGACTCGATCTTCCACATAGGAGACATCAGCTACGCCACGGGATTTCTGGTCGAATGGGACTTTTTTCTTCACCTCATCACGCCACTCGCATCTCAAGTTCCATACATGACCGCCATTGGTAATCACGAAAGGTTATTTCTGCATCCCGAATTTTATGCCTTCAGGGCGAACTCGAGCAGTGAATGGGTTAACAATGCGACGTGCAGCATTAGTAACATGAGCTGATGATGTCTTGCTCAGGGATTACGCAGCGTCAGGATCTGTATATGTGACCCCGGACTCGGGTGGCGAATGCGGAGTCGCCTACGAGTCCTACTTCCCCATGCCTGCAGTTAGTAAGGACAAGCCGTGGTATTCGATCGAGCAAGGGAGCGTTCACTTCATTGTGATGTCGACTGAACATGAGTGGTCAGAGAAGTCAGAGCAAGTATGTAACTAACGGCACCTTTCCCATTTGTATTTCAGACTTGGCAATTTTATGCGTTGATTACATGTTGATGTTTCTCTGCAAACTTTGTTGTGTGAGTAGTACAATTGGATGGAGGAAGATTTGTCATCGGTTGACAGATCGAGAACGCCATGGGTGATCTTCATCGGGTGAGTTAAATACTCTTTATTTGTTCCGGAAATGGTTTTTTTCTAGTGGTAAATCAAGCCAAAAAAATATTTTCCTTTTCCAAAACAAAAAGGCCGAAAACATAAAAACGTTGATACCTGAGGTTGGACCTAGTTCTTGTTGTGCTTTTGATACTCTGGAATGCATTATCTGATACTAGAGGTAAAACTTGCCATTTAAATGTCCATTACAGGCATAGACCAATGTATTCATCTAGTGTCGGTTTACTGCCCAGCGTGGACCCAAATTTTGTTGCCTCTGTTGAGCCACTCTTGCTCAACTACCAGGTAAGAAATCACATTGTAGTTGAAATAACAATGAAAAAATTGACCATGTGATTACAAATTTACAATGTGACATTTTTCATTTTGGATGAATAGGTGGATTTGGTTTTCTTCGGCCACGTGCACAACTATGAGAGGACTTGTGCAGTATACCAGAGCAAGTGCAGAGGCATGCCAAAGAAAGATGGAAATGGGATTGATACCTATGATAACAGCAACTACACCGCACCAGTTCATGCCATTGTTGGAGCAGGCGGATTCGTCCTGGACGGCTTCCCTAGGATTGTAAGTAACAGCTTGTCTCTTGTGTGTTGTTCTACAAAGCAAATAGTCATAATTTTTAAGGTGTGTTTACGATGAAAGTTAGGACATAAGAGACTGTTGCAAACTGATATACTGTTCCTTGACAATCTTGTCTTGCTGTTCAAATATCTAGCGGGAGCGCTGGAGCCTATCAAGGATTTCAGAGTTCGGCTATGCCAGGGTGCATGGCACAAGAACCGATATGCTGGTTCAGGTCGGTCTTATCTTTCCTTTTTTTTATCTCGTTCTCTTTTCGCATGTTTAATAACTAGTAAGTCAAACTACTTTCAATCCCCTGGTTTGGAAGACATAGGCACCACAACGATGCAAAATCTTTGCTTGGTTAGCCATTCAAAACAGGTTATGAACTGTGGACCGTCTCAGTATGCGGGGCTGGCCCAACCACCACACTTGTCCACTTTGCAAACAAGCGCCTGAGTTTGCCACTCACCTCCTAGCCGAGTACCGCTACTCAAGAAAAATTTGGATTTCCGTAGCGCTTTCAACTGCTTGTGATTCATTGAACCCGGCATCTTAGAGAGCCGGCTGCTTAATTCGGGAATAGTGGGAATCTGTGGTGCTTAAACCTAAAACACCCCGTAAGGCAACGGCATCGTTAGTAATGCTCATCTCTTCACGCATTTGGAAGGAGTGTAATGCCATGGAGTTCCGTGTGATCGTGGCTGCACTGATATTCTTGGCTGTCGCAATTAAGGAGGAGGTTGTAGTTTGGGTGCTTGCGGTAGCTTCCAAGCTCGTGGGCCTCTCAATTACCCCTGTAACAACCTAGTTTCCTTTGGCTATGGTGGTCACCTCCTGGCCACCTGGCTGCCATTGCCCCCTAGGGCCCCCTCTCTCTCTTTTGTCGTTATCTTTTAACTCTCTCTTTGAATTAATAGAAGACAAGCCTCTTGCCTGCTTTCAAAAAAAAAAGATTGGAAGTGGCTAAATACAATGAGATTCGAAAAATGTTGGAAAGCAACCATTTGGGTTTTCATAAATGGTTCAATATTTGCATAAGAAGTCTGAACAACTGAATACTGACACTGTTTTCTTCAGTTCGTAAACTCAAGCACGATGGAGGTCCGGGACCAGTTTAGAATTGTGAAGGGAGCCAGATGATCCAACAGCAGCTGCAGCTCGAGATAAAAGGAAGGAGAGGAACTAGTTTTACAAAAATTGTTATATACCGTAAATAGATGCTGAATAACAATTCACAAAACAATATACATAGCCTATACCTGTGTACACGTACGGTTACTATTACATTTTATATGAAAAAGCCTATACCTTTCATAACAAGTCTTGTTTCATATGTTGTCATTAAGTTTATTCTTTGAGATAATAAGCAACACAGATTTCTGCAGGATTCACGTACAGTCTCACTAGTTCTGATACTACAGTCAGAATTTCACTGCCACATGGAGCTCAAGATAGAAAAAAATTCTGATGCGCCTTCTGAGATACATCCACAGAAACCAAAAGGCTACCACAGGGTTGACAATATAGTCAACTACCTGAGCGGTTGAGCCTGCCTATGCCACACAGAACAACTATGCCGTGCTTGGATAAGTCACAAGTTCATACCTAATTATGGGGTAATCCAATACGGATTAGAAGAACACACACGCCCACAAAATGAAACTAGCGTATCTGCGCATTTATCTATTTTGCTGGCAAAATCTCTTAAACCATTTCATTTCCACGGGCATCTTCTGTATCTCGACTGGATGCAGGACTTCCTCGAACTGGCAGGACAGCAATTGCTATGGACATACAGGTTTGGAGCTGAAATTAAACTGCTACATACAAATTCAGGCACTATATGTACAGGCTAATAGCGCAATTCGGCTATTAATACAATCAGAAATCTTCGTCTAATTGAACGGTTTTACCCATTGCATCAATGATATCAAGCAGGTATTGTTTGCTAACTACTCGAGCGGGACCTTATAACTTTTCAGAAGGAAAAGCTTTGGCCAGGGTATTCGCACTATTCTCCTTAACACCATCCTTAATACTTCTTCAACTAGAGCTAACTTTCGTTTCATTTGGTCAAATACCTACAGCAAGAAATTAGTCTAAACGTCTACTCGTATTTTTGAGATTTTTACAAGGCTCAAAAGAAAAACTTTTCATCACAAGTCTAAGGGGAGATGGAAATAGGTAAGGCGAGATAGCAATATTACTTATGGTTTACTAAATTCTTTTGTATTTAAAAATAAGACTTTGTGAAATCGTATTTTTATCATAATTAATCCTACACCTAGGGTTACAACGTACAGTCAAGCCTGCTCTGATACCACTCTGTAACGCCCCCATTTTTGGGAACAGGAGTGTCATTACCTTCCGTAACAGCCTATGAGTTCAGTTACGGACAAAAGAAGTATCAAGTCTGCTCATGAACATTTAAAATGAGTTAATTTGATTAAAATAAGACTTAATAGTCAATTTTAATAATTTTAAGGGCGTCCAAGCACAAAACTTAACTTGCATTTAGAAGAGCCAAAGAAAACTCCACAAGAACGCCTGAGTGTGGCCATAACCCTAACACAGAAACTTGTAACATTTTTTTCTTCTTCTGATCTCTGTGTTGGGGGAAATAGAGCAAGACTGAGTACAACTAACCGTACTCAACAAGCCACATGGGAAATGCTATTTAACTATATGCAAGGGTTTGCCATGGAAAAGGGTAAAGTAGTTTATTATGTTATGTGGATGCAGTTTTGTTTGTAAATATCAAGTCATAAACTTCTTAAGGAATTTGGGGGGTTTCCAAACTTGATTAACAGACTTTCACATTTCCAAAACAATTCCGAATCTACTTATGCTTCGCTATTGGAATCACCTATTAAACACAACTTCGTATACCAGAAGCACGGAGTTTTTGAATACCATTTACAAATAACTCTGCAAAGCTGCCTAACTTAACCCACAAGATTCCTCAACCCTCATGACTGAGTTGAGAAAACAAGGTTGTTTCACTGCTCATCTCTTTATGTAGCTCTATCCGATAAACTATGGACCCTCTGTCACGGAATACGGCGGCCTGATAGAGTGGAGCCTACTGTTGTGAAAGTATGGTTTTATCGTTTTCATACCACAATCTTTGCGTCGGCTGTTCCTTATTGAAGGCTTTAGAGCAGTCAGAGGCTTATAGCGGTTAGAGGCTTTAGAGTGGTAAGAGGAGAGTGTTGTAGCAGTTGAAGAAGACTATAATGGCAGCGACTTGGGGCAACGGTTGCTGGCGCTCTGGTGGGCAGCGGTGAGTGGTGAGGTGCCCCAAACAGAAGAGGAGAACATGAGTGATACATTAGTGGGCATGGGGTTTACCAAAGATGCCCAAAGAGTGGTCAGCGACGGATAGAAGACGGCGGCGGAGTGCTCCGGATGGATGGGATTGAAGAAGAGGTGGGGAAGGAGAAGAGTAGAGAAGGAAAACTGAGAAGAGAGAAGAGGAGATGAGGAGAAAAAGAGCCAATCGAGCATTCTATTTTTAAGGAAAAATTTGGTGAGGAGAAGTTGAGGAGAAGTGAGAAGAGAGAAGAGGAGAGACAAGGAGAGGAGGAGAGAAGTAAGAAGAAGAACAGTCGAGCCTTCTATTTTAAAGAGCAAATCCAGTGAGATGAGTAAAAAATTTATATCCAGCAAGAGCGGGTAAGTTAAAATATTATCACAGACAGTTCTTACCTAGCACCATCTGTAATAAGTAGGTCATCACAAACGGTTCCTTTTCATCACGGTGAACTTAGACTGTCCATCTTATAAAATCATCTGTGGTAACTTTACCACTGACAGTTTGTAGTGAACCATCTGTGATGAGGCGTCCAGGATGACCCTTTTTATAGTAGTGACATGAGCCATCGTATGTATAGCAGTACTCATAAATCAAAATGAAAATTAATAACACATGAATACTAACAGAAATGATAAGAAGGAGAACTACTTAAAAGAAACTATAAAAGGATCATGTGAGAAGGTCCATGTCCAATGAGTGATGAACAATTAGCACATTTATTGAGTTAAAAATTGATTTTTTTTTTGCAAAAGATAGCAAAATTTAGTTTTGTTGTCAAGGCTGGTTCGACTGGCACATGAGGAAACCGGAGCTCCAATGTGATCACGCTCGAGTTGGCGATTCAACCGCCGGTGCAGTGTGACCAATTTCTAGCTAGTGACTGTTTTTCTAGAGAACATGTTTTTGAGTTAGGCACGTGCGGTCGGACCTGTAGATGTTGGCGGTTGGACCTGAGTTGGTTGGTGTGACCGGCATTGAAAATACGGTCACACCGGTGGGTTGATCAGACCGACCAATGGCTAATGGTCTGACCGAGGCGGTTCGACCAGCATGGGGAGAGTGGTCAGATCGATGGTTGCAGCCATAGAACAGTGATAAGTGTTTTTGAGAGGTTTAAGTGTGTGCACAACATGGGTATCGTTGTTTAGGTGTGTTGTGTTGCATGGTGCATTGTTTTGATTAATGCGAGTCAAGTGTATAGAACTTGTACTCGAGATGGTTGCTTGATTTTTGAATGTACAGGTGGCTAGGAGAATGTGGTGGTCAACGGCAATGGACCAAGACTAGGCGGAAGAGCTAAGGTCCGAGCGGTCGTGTAAATCTAGGTGAGGCTATATGACTCAAGCGGGAAGCACAGAAAAGATAAAGATTATGGATAGGCAAGTTGGTGCATGTGGTGTGCCAAGTGACTTGAGGGCTGATGCAAGTAGAGACGATTCAAGGGAGACCGGATGTGTGAAGACTTAATGGCTAAGTCATTGGGAGCCATGAGCTACGTATCAAAGCGTGCGAATGTGCTTTGATTTGAAGGTGAAGATGGGGTCAAGGGAAGGTGCCCAGAAGTTTCGTCAGGGATACTTTGGGAGTTTACCAAAATACCAGGTTCTAGCCTTGGACAAAACCGCAGTGCAGGGAGGTGCGAAAGAGAAATGGTTTAAGTCAAGGTAAGATAGTTTGGCTAAGTTGATCAATCACTGAAGTGTTAATGGGTTGAGCCTTGTAAACGCTTTGAGAAGTGTGCATGAGTGAGTAAAACCCATGTTAGTGGAGTTGATAAGTTTCTCCAATTGCTTAATAGGTTGAGACCCACTAAGTGGTGCTGGTTGTTAAAAGGGGAGGAGAGGAGGTGGTAGTGCTCAAGGATTCTAGGGTTAAGTTTTTATTCCTCCACCTTGCCTCCTTCCATGGTGAGAGAGAGAGAGAGTTGGAGAGGAAATAGTGTACTTTAGGAGCACCTTGTAATCTCCATACTGCTATAATAATTCCTCTTTATGTGGTAATGAAGATCAATCTTGTCTCTCAAATTGCTAGTTAATCATGTCTTAAACTTTGCTTGTATCTTGTGTTCTTGATGTGATTTCTTCTCTCCCGATGTCCCTCTTGATCTTGCTATGATCCATAATGAATAAGAGGCACTAAAAGATCCAAATTGATCAATCGTTGCCCATCTAGATCACCTCCATTGCAAAAAACAAGACTATGTCTAGTTCATGAGTGTTCTTGAGCAAGATTGTAATTTTGTGATCATGGGAGTTCTAGCCTGAATCTTTGCATTAATTACCTTGCTAAGACGTGGGCATAGATATACATTAGTGCATATATCCAACATATGGTATATTGGCCTCTCCTATAAATTGTTTGCACCTCCAACAATTCTATATAAATCCACCCATCCCAATCAAAACACTCGCACCAAAACCACACAATTCTTGTGTTACCATCTAACATAGGAAGCCTTCTAAAGTAGATAGACTAGCAACAACCATGGCAAAACTCCTTGGTTTGTTCTTGGTCCTCGCCTTCATAGTGGTTGTGACGGCCAATGTGACGTCGACCGCTATAGGTACCAAGGCCAACTGTGACATTGACCTATTTGCACTTATCCCACCGTGTGTATTGTACGTGTTGCCCCCAGCAAACCCAAAGGAATCACCGTCGAAGGCATGCTGCGACGTGTTCCAAAAGGTGGATGTGCATGCCTATGCTCCAAGGTCGACAAGGGTATCGAGGAAATTATAAGCATGGAGAAAGTGGTGTACGTCGCTGACTATTGCAAGAGGCCATTCAAGCCTAGCTCCAAGTGCGGAAGTGAGTTTTTTTAACAAATGCATGATGTATGTGTGGTTCTAAATTGAATCTGATATGTGTGTTCGTTTTGGGATTAATTGTTTTGCAGGCTACATAATTCCTCCTTTGAACCAGTAAATGGATGGTCGATGTTCTCTTGGTTCTAGGAGGGGAAGTGCTGGATTAGTGTGAAGGTGTGTATGTTTGCAATGTGGTGAGAGATCCAGCAATGTATGAGAAATATTGGGAAATTAATAAAGGACTTTGTCTCCTTGCTTCTTCTTCTTATTGTTTGTTGTTACATTGGTTTGTGCACTACCAATGACCTCTGGTGGATAGACAAAAAAGAAAGAAAGATGAAAGAAGATAGTGCTATTACAATTTACCAACCTAATGTCCCTTCTGTCTTTTTATGTTTTAGCCTTTTTTGTAAAACAAGTTGTTGTAGTTATGAACCAAACAATGAACAATGGGGCTACGGGGAGGCGACAAAGGGGTTGCCCAAGCCTTATAAATTGTGGAAATGGTGTATAGAATGTATCTGTATTACATAGCTTTATCTGTGAAAAATGATTCTCTCCCCCATCATGGCGCCCTGAGGCACATACTTATAGCCATAAAGAGGTTTCTTACATAAACACCCCTATCTAGGTCTACTATTGTAGGGGAAATCATATCATTTCTCTTGTAACGGCCCCCTTGGACCAGCCACGTGGTCACATAATTATTGGGACTCTTGGTGCAATGGGCTGACTGGGCCAAGGTGGAGGCCATTCCCCCACCAGTAGCCTCTCATGGTTAAAGGGCCTTGATTCCTGTAGGTTGAAACCATGTCCGTTGTTCCTTGGCCCCCTCCATCCCTTTGGCCCATTGAATCGTCACCTCTTCAAATTCCCACCTAATTGCTGCCGACAACATTGGCATGTGTGAAAGCATCTAGGCCCTTACAAATAGTTTTAGTAATTAATGACATTATGTGAAAATGGGACTGACATATTTACTGAGTATTTGAAAGGTTAGTCCTGATGATGATTGCAAGACGCATGCTAAGTGTCAACACGAAGATCAATGTGGCTCAAGACAAATGTATAGGTAGTATAGGATCCTTTTTTATTTTTGCGATCTTAAGAGAAAGAGTGGAAGGCCGGATTATAGGATAAATGCTATACTATTAAGAAAGATTATGGCTAGTAACTTGATAGCATGTTCTTGTGCCATTGGATCAATTTAGATTTATGCATGCACTTAAAATTAAAATTGATAGCCAAACTATGCACTGCCAGAAATATCAGATGTACCGAAGTATAAATGGCGACACTTCCGCTTTCCAGAAGTTCCAACAAAATGAGCTGTACGTTTTTTCCCAGAGATGAACTTGGAAATCACTAAGTCATTTGAGAATCTGGCAGATTTATTCACTAAGTCACTCTCTATATCTAGCGTTGAAAGATGCGTACGAGGAATTGGAATGATCAGACTTAGAGAAGTGTAGAGCTCAGGGGGAGAATTTTCTCAAGCCCGTTATTAAATCTTGATCATGAAGATCGAGTGCCCAAAGAATAAGTCCCGAAGATTGAACGGAATTGGGTGGATTGTACTCGTTTTCCCTTGATGAGTTTTCCTGAAGTTTCTCGGCCAAGGTTTTTAATGAGGTAATTCGTGCAACACAGCATAACATGTATCATGTACTCTTTCTCCAAAATTTTTCACTGGATTTTTATGGAGTTTTGATGAGGCATGAACGTGTCGGATGAGTGCCTAAGGGGAATGTTAGGAAATCTGGGCCTGGGCTTGAAGCCTTGGCCCATGGTGGGCACCTCACCATTAGACTATAAATAGGGAGCACTGCTGGCTATTTTGTACGTGAAAATAAAAAAGAAAGGAATAAAGAAAGACCTGGAGTTCTCTCTACCTCTATGTGTTTCAATCTACTATTTCCTGTCGTCTATGATTGATCTTGTTTTGCATAAATAAAGAAATCAATTGGACTAGTCACCAACGACGATTCCTCAACAGTGACTACTAGGGTGTTTACATTATTTTCTAACTCAAAACAAACATAGAGGACTACAAGTTTACAAGTCAAGCTCGAACCTACTCCATATGTTTCTACAAAGGTTGGACCGGAGCCCACTTATGAGTAAATGAGCCCACCCCACCCGAAATGCCGAAACTGAGAAAACCGTGCCGTGATGGGCCGGCTCCCCATCACAGCTAGACCGTACGAGAGGGAGGGAGACCGGAGCGGCTCGGCAAAATGCTAGGCGCACCGCATCGACTGCCCACTTCGCACTCCACGCCACGCTCCCTTCTCAGCCATCCACGTCGCGGCGCCTCCGCGCACTCGCCCGCCGATGCCACCGCTGCTCCTGCGCGGCGGCTCTCTCCTCCGTCTCTACGAGCACGGTTTTCATCCCCCCCCCCCCCCCCCCGCTCTCCCCATCCTGTATGCATTTGATATTTTTTCGCTTCGGTTTGGCCCATGTGGTTTTCTTTCGTTCGGTTCTTCCGCGCACCGTGGAGCGGCAGCAGTTCAAGTTGGAGGATAATAGAAAGGGGTGGAGCCCGTCAAGGGTTTAGCTCCGATGACGAATCGAAATCCAAGCCCCTCGTTTCTTTTCGACGGTATTGCAGAATGTGCTACTGCTATGTGCGCTTGCGGTCATAGCACGGGTGGGGCTTCAGCATTTTTTTTCCCTGGGGAATTGCTTCCGATTAACTCATTTGCGGATAGTATGAATTGTCCAAGAATGTGTTAAATGCGTTGGTGTTTCTGTAACTTGCTGCACATCGAGGAAATTTTGCACATTTATTATGCATCTGGATTACTCATTGTCACATGAATCACTTAACTTAGAGGAGGGTTTCAGCAGTAAGTGGTGTAACAACTTGTTTTTATAGGTGCAGGTGTGGACTTCTAAGTGCTAATTTCACTTGCAGAAAATTAGTTCTGACAAAACTAAACGTGATGAGGGAGGGGATGCGGGCTACCTATTCGCGTAGAGCTGCCTCTAAGAATAGTGAGATAAAGAAAGATGAACAATCAACCCTAGAAAAGGTTAGTATTCAATGACCTTTGTGCTGGTAGTATCCGTTTATCTGCCCCTTGATCGTGGTTTGATGTCTTTTTTGTTTGGACTGTAGGAAGATGTTGCTGAAAGCAAACTGGAGATTGAGCGAATTAGAAGTGACACTAATCAGCTGCAGTCCATGACAGTGAAGGAGCTCAAGGAGCTCACAAGGTTCAACCTTCCCCTAGCCTACCCTTATTGTCAATCGGAGAAAATTGATTTGCCCCTTTAATTTAATTATTTTGTGAAATAAATTTGAAGGAGGATGGGAGTTTCAGTTTCTACGAGAGGTAACAAGAAAGATTTAGTATCGGCCCTGATGGATTCTCTGGGCGAGGAAGTAAATGGTACGGCTTACTTGCACACTTGTAGTAGTACCATTGTACTAAATCCATGCTTTCTTTTTATAAATTCTTCAAAAGTCAAAACAGAAATGATGAACTAATGCATGTACTTCCACAAAGTCATTGTTCCTATTATGGCCCCTGCACCAGTCACATAAGACAATGTTCAGGTTTGTCCCTAGAAATTCTGCTGTAGGTAGCCATAGAAATAGTGAGCCAATCCATGTAGCCATGTACGTACTTCAATATAATGTTGCAGAAACATTTTAGCTGGAGGGTGGTTTCCTTTTCACAGGTAAAGAGGGAACATCATCAGTTGAGAAGATTTGCCTGTCAGAAGTACCTTCGAAAAGAAAAGGTGGTGCTTCATTAGTAGTTGAACAAAAAATAGAAAGTTCTGAGGTTATTTCTGAAGCTCCTAGCAAGAGATGTAGAACAAAGCAGAAGTCAATTAAGAGCACCACTCTTGAGGAGAATTCTGTGACTAATGTCAAGCTAAATAAGACATCAATCCAGAAGGAAACACTTGTTGGTACGCTCACTCTTTCACCAATTTTTACTTGATCAGTTTTTCGGTTGGAAAACTACTTCTCTCTTGGCTAACTGTGGATGATCTATCACAGTCCAAGGCGCTGTTGCTAAGGCAGGAATGGGTCTTACTGCAGACCATGAAGAGCCTTGGACTGTACTTGTACACAAGAAACCACAACCTGGGTGGATTCCATACAACCCTAAGGTCATGAGGCCTCCACCTCTTAGCAAGGATACAAGGGCTCTAAAGATTCTATCATGGAATGTCAACGGTTTGAAAGCTTTACTCAAATCAAGGGGCTTCTCTGTTCATCAGTTAGCACAGAGGGAAGATTTTGATGTGCTATGCCTGCAAGAGACAAAAATGCAGGCAAGATATAAGTTTCTTTTTGTTAATGCAATTTAATCATGTAAAGATAAGACAAACATGTTCTTTTTTTTGGGCAAAGATGGAATGTTTTATCCTCTCTGAATTGTTTTCTGTACTTCCTTCACTGCTATATTTTTTAGCCAGCAATTGCACTATTTTGAGCAGGAGAAGGATGTTGAACTCATTAAGGAAAGTCTGCTTGAAGGCTACACCAATAGCTTCTGGACATGCAGTGTATCAAAGCTTGGATATTCGGGAACTGCAATAATTTCACGAGTATGCACTACCATTCTTGCACCCTAACACCACCACCATTGCCAAATGCTTCACACATACAAATAAAACACCTATGAATTTTAATTGGTTTGTTCTTTTTTATTGCCTTTCAACCAACTGCAAGGAAACCTGAAAGGAAATGGAAAAAAGGAACAAAGTTTCCAAAATTCCCCCTTACCGCCTTACCTAGGGATAACCCATTATACCAGCTTCATTGATATTGATGTTTAATTTTTGGCCCTTTAATCCCAGTTTAGTCGAAACTTAGAAAGTAAGTGATAGAAGCACTTACACCAAAATACAAAAGAAAACAAGAAGATCCAAAGACACAAGACAGAAGAAAAGAGCATTGACGCAGTTCCATTTTGGACTAGTATAGCTGAACTTCCATAGTTTTTGTGAAATGTCTTGCCCCAAGGACCTCTCCTTGCTGAAATCTAAACCCAGCTTCACGAGAATTTACTTTAGTAAGAAAAGTATCAAATGTCTAAAATCTCTAGCTCAAAAATACCTTCACATTTGATAGTTTGCTTCTTCTTGATCCTTATATTAATACTTGGCAGTTGGCACCTGATTAATCACTGTGCCATGTTTTCAGATTTTTTTTGATCAGTATATTAGACAAGGAGATCCGTTATATTGCGATGATGGCTTTTCTTCAGTTTAATTTTCTACTGGTCCTATTGATCACGTGGTCACATTGAGCATAGCAACATTTTTCTTCTCAAATACAGTGCTACAAGACTTTGGTAAACATTTTTGTGTATTATATTTTGTTTCTATTCATCATGTGTCCTGCATTTTCTATAGGTGAAGCCACTCTCTATCAAGTATGGGCTTGGTGTACAAGACCATGATACGGAGGGGAGGATTGTGACAGTGGAGTTTGATGATTTTTACTTGCTAACTGCTTATGTACCAAATTCTGGTGATGGTCTAAGAAGATTGGTAATTCATTGTTTTTTTTCTTTTCATTCTGGTATACATCACTTGAGATTAAAATCCAAAATCCATGACCATATATTACCATGCAGACTTACAGGGTCACAGAGTGGGATCCATGCCTTGGTAACTACATGAAAGTATGCCACTTTTTTTATTCCGGTTATTATTTTATAGAGTTTTCTTATACTTTATCCATTTTCCGTCATGTTTTTTTACTGGAAGAAAACAAAATAATTCCTTTTACCTTTTTTTTAAATTTTTTTACACTGTTGATTGTTTTTCTTCCTAGTCCTTATGTTTATATGACATGTTCTTCCACTGGTACCATTAGTTGTGGATATCTGTTTCTTTGCGGTTGCATGTAGGGTTGATGAGTTTTCCTTATATACATTTGCACATACCAAAACTTACTATGAAACACGAAGAGGTAAGTAGCATCTATTTACTATATATATCATGTTTTGAAAATTGTGTAAATCACTATTAAGGAAACCATAGAAGCACCTCCCATAAAAGAAAAGTCCTTGTTAGAACTTTGGGGGGTACATGTCAAAATTAGAGGGTGGCCCCCTAAAATATACATCAATAATTAATTAGAACTGTGAACTTTGAAATTGTTTAACCAACACATTTGGGCATCTTTCATTGTGCATCATACACCTTTATGGGCCATTGTCAATCCCTTCGTTTACATTACCAATCAAGTTAGCATATTTGAACATCTTTCATTGTTTTGTGGGATGTGTGTTGCTAGTTACAAACTAATGCCATCTGAACCCTAGATTCCTAGTATATTTCTGTGCAACTGTCATCTTGTGCAAAACTACCCTGCTACTTGCTAGCCAGAAATGCAGACTATGTTCAAACATGATGTCACCTCTCCTGCATTTACCTGGTTTTAGCAGCAACTAGCAACCATTGTACTTCCAAGTGCCGAATGGCATGTTTCTAA
Organism: Dendrocalamus latiflorus; assembly: GCA_017311315.1. NCBI lineage: Eukaryota > Viridiplantae > Streptophyta > Magnoliopsida > Poales > Poaceae > Dendrocalamus > Dendrocalamus latiflorus. Next base: position 27,359,258 of record CM029648.1, read on the forward strand.
CAGAACCTGACAAATTTCTTATGATTATGTAGGAGTTGGAAAAATCAAAGCCTGTCATACTAACCGGTGATCTTAACTGTGCCCATCAGGAGATTGATATCCATGATCCTGCTGTAAGTAATCATTAGTTTGAATCATCTCAATATTTGAATATTGTTTCATGCAAAAGCATTGTAGTCTTATGCTTAAATGTATGTGTTGTGAGGGGCACCTAGCCCCTTGGGCCGTCAGAAGTGTCTGGTAGGTCTTAGAGTAAGCCAAATAACATACTGGAGTATGCATAAAGGAATACACCGAGATACTTTTATCTTTTGCAATTATTGAGGGGCGGGATAGGAAATTCCCATTCTGCCACATTTATGTACATAAACCCCTAAGGGGGTATGAGGCAAGGGGACTAACTTATTTTTACTCACTAGCTCTCTCTCTCACTACTGGCTCTCTCCAGCTCTCTTGGTTTCATATCCCAAGGGGGTATGGTTTATGTGGTATTGCACTGGTGTAGGTTACAAGTTCATTTCTGACCTTTGCTCATTATGTTGTTAAACTATTAGTGGGGCTTGAACTAAACATCTCAGGGGTGAAGATAGCCGCACTAATGCTTAGTTTGTTCAAATGATTGTCAATCTGAAAACTACATAAGCAATCAATATGTAACTCAAAAGGTGCTGTATATTATGCAAAATTGCTATGCACAACATGCTAACAGTATTTTATGTTGCGTTCTTTACTTCAGTGTCCAAAAATATGCTTGTTACGTATTCATTGTCAACATCCTTATGAGAAAGTACAGTTACTGAGAAATCCTTGTTCAGATTGTGAGAATTAAATAACCTACATTGTGTTGCAATCATGCGATTTTTTTTACTGACCTGTACACCTTGTCTAGATCATAGATGTGCCCGCTAGCATGGACCATATTGTGATAAATGATATCGTTTTCACTTTAGCTTCCCTAAGTTTTCCATTTTAGATCTTCTTAATTCATGTTTAATAATATTTGCCCAGGGAAATCGTAGAAGTGCAGGCTTCACAAACGAGGAAAGGGAATCATTCGAGACTAATTTTTTGTCCAAAGGGTTTGTCGATACGTTCCGAAAACAGCATCCCAATGTTGTCGCGTATAGTTACTGGGGGTATAGGCATAATGGCCGGAAGACTAATAAAGGTACATCCGTACATGTACCCAATGATATGAGCTTTTACCTTACCATAAGAAAAAAAACTGAAAATAATTTTTATATGTATTTATTATTTAGCATGATTACTGAACAACCACTTACACCCATCTATTTTGTTTAAATAACACATTCCGCACAGATTAGATCATCCAAATTAGGCTCTATTGTTCCGGCATAAACAGAAGGTTATGCTCAATTGCTCATGATTTTTTGTGCTATGTGGCATTTGTCTGTTAATGGATTTCGCAGGTTGGCGCCTGGATTACTTTCTTGTGTCAGAGTCCATCGCAGAAAGAGTCCATGATTCATATATTCTTCCAGACATATCAGCTAGTGATCACAGCCCACTTGGCCTCATACTGAAGCTCTAGGCCGCACCTCAGGCTGTACACAACATGCAATCTTATTTCTGGGGTTCATCTATTGTGTCGCTTGTCTGCTGGTTCCTGTCTGGGCAGATCTCTTACAGGGCGTCTGTGATTTTGTATTAGCGAAACAACAGGTACTGCTGTAATGGCTGTGGATTGGTCATTATACCAATCCGATATTGGCTGGGCAGATCTCAATATGTAGGAATCTAGGTGATGACCTACGGACAGTTATGCTGCCTTTGTTGACATGTACTAACCGACCATTCATGTGGTTGCACTGTTCTAGCTCAGCATAAGCATTAGGGGAAAACCCTGTGTCGGCTTATGAATACTGAGACATGTCAAAATACACTGAACTATTTTTATAGTATTCATGTGAAATTCCGTGTTCTAGACAGTTCCAAACGGTTTAAACAAAAAAAAAAGCCTAATTGCAAAAATGTGCAACAACCTGAACATAGAAACTGGCTTGCTTATCTCGAAGAGTAGCAGCAGCACAGCCAATTCACCTATATTGTGTTATGGGATGTGTTATTGCCCCCATAGCCATAGAGAAGAAGAAGTCTTTTTATAGGTACCAGGTTACTACTAGATACCACATCCATCTTCAACTCATTCTCCTTGCTCTCTCTTCTGTTCAAAGATTTCCTTCCACCGCTCGCTCCCACTGCTCATGCATGCTGAGACTCCCCACCATGCTTGCTCCAAGACTCCAAGTCCGCGTCGTCGCTGTCGCGACTTCACACCGCCGGGCGCCAAAGGTTGGTGGTGGTGGCGCGACTCGACCACTCCCCCCTCTTCACCCTCTCTTTCCATCTCCCAAGAGCAAAAGCTTGCCAAATTGCTAGGTCTCCTCTTCTCTTTTATGCTGATTCCCAAACTACATTTCTTGTTTCACAATTTCCGCACATGGCAATCAATCCACCTCGCGAATTCCTGCCTCAGTTCCCAAGGATTCTTTAAGTGCCGATTGTTTGATTTGTATCATGTTTTCTTGTGTGTAATCCGATCACTGTTTCTTTAATTGCCGATTGTTTGACGGCGGCGCAGGGTCGTGGTGAGGACGGTGTCGAACGAAACTTGAGGAGTGAGTTGAAGATGGGTTGTTCTAAGATTGGTGCAGTGGCAACGTGAAAAGATCGTGGGCAGCGCCTGAGGCGAGGACGTGGAGCTGAAGGCCTTCTCATGCCTGCCATGAAGCCACCCCATTCCCAACTCTCCTCTCCATAAAACTCCACAAATCCCGCCCCGACCCTCTCTCTCCCTGTTCCCTTCTCGTCACCAATTTCTCTCCTTTCAAGAAGGGCTCCTTTAATGTACCTAAAAATAAATATAAGCTATTCATTTTTTATCCAATATATTATATTAGTTAGAATTTAATTATCCTACTGCCGATAATATTTGCAATAGAATCCTGAGAGAGAAAATTATAAAGAAAATACATTGCATAAGAGTAATTTTCACAAACGTCATTCAAAGATAGTTTCAAACGTTCATCTTCTTCAGGGACTCGCTGAACGCGGTTCACGAGCGCTGAGTTCATCTTCTTCAGGGGGGAAATTTAACTTTTTGCCACTCATATGAACGTCACCTATCCAAATGCCACTCATATCGTTGCACTCAACAATTTGCCACTCTTAAGATAGGTTGACTCATTTTTTTGCCACTTTTGAGCCCACCAGCGCCAACTCCACTGCCATGTCAGCGCCCGCGCCATGTCAGCACCCGCGTCGCCGCCGGCCTCCCCGCGCCTGCGCCGCCCGGCCTCCCCGCGCCTGCGTCGCCCCGGCTTCCCCGCGCCGCCGCCGGCCTCCCCGCGCCCGCGCCTCCCCGCGCCTGCGCCGCCCGGCCTCCCCGCGCCTGCGTCGCCCCGGCTTCCCCGCGCCGCCGCCCGGCCTCCCCGCGCCCGCGCCTGCGCCGCGCCGGCCGGCCTCCCCCCGCCCGCGCCGCCGCCCGGCCTCCCGGGTGGCGCGGGCGCGGGCGAGCGGGGAGGCCGGGCGGCGGCGCGGGCGCGGGCGGTGGCGCGGGGAGGTCGGGCGACGCAGGCGCGGGCGCGGGGAGGCGCGGGGCGACGCAGGCGCGGGCGCGGGGAGGCCGGGCGGCGGCGCGGGGAAGCCGGGGCGACGCAGGCGCGGGGAGGCCGGGCGGCGCAGGCGCGGGCGCGGGCGCGGGGAGGCGCGGGCGGCGCGGCGCGGCGCAGGCGCGGGCGCGGGGAGGCCGGCGGCGGCGCGGGGAAGCCGGGGCGACGCAGGCGCGGGGAGGCCGCGCGGCGGCGCGGGGAGGCGCGGGCGGCGCGGCGCAGGCGCGGGCGCGGGGAGGCCGGGCGGCGCGGCGCAGGCGCGGGCGCGGGGAGGCCGGCGGCGGCGCGGGCGCGCACGCGGGCGCGGGGAGGCCGGCGGCGGCGCGGGCGCGCGCGCGGGCGGCGACGCGGGTGCTGACATGGCGCGGGCGCTGACATGGCAGTGGAGTTGGCGCTGGTAGGCTCAAAAGTGGCAAAAAAATGAGTCAACCCATCTTAAGAGTGGCAAATTGTTGAGTGCAACGATATGAGTGGCATTTGGATAGGTGACGTTCATATGAGTGGCAAAAAGTTAAATTTCCCTCTTCAGGGACTCGCTGAACACGCGGCTCACGAGCGCCGACGGGACGTTGATCTTGCAGATGTATTCCGTGTCCGGCGCATGGTTGTCACGGCGGAGTCGGCGACCACGGCGAGTAAGAGGCGCCTGGACGCCTAGGCGATGGAAACGGCGACGACGGAGGTATGTTTTATATAACTCTCGCGTCTCGCGTCTTCCGCCGACTCTCGCGTCTCCGTCTCGCGTCTTCCGCCGACTCTCGCGTCTTCCGCCTCTCTCTCGCGTCGCGTCTCCTCTCTCGCGACTCCCTCTCTCGCGTCGCGTCTCCCGTCTCCCTCCCCGGCGCCGATCTGCTCTCTCCCTGACGCCTCCCTCCCCTCCCCGGCGCCGATCTGCTCTCTCCCCAACGCCTCCCTCCCCTCCCCAACGCCTCCCCCTGCCGCCGCTTCCCCCCGTCGCCTCCCCTCCCCTCAGCGGCGGGAGCACGCTGGAGGGAGGTGGCCGGAGCACGGGAGGGAGACGGCGGGTGGAGGGAGGAAGGCGGCGCGGGTGGAGGGAGGAAGGCGGCGCGGTCAGAGAGGAAGGCGGCGCGGCCAGAGAGGAAGGGGCGGACGGCGTACCTGGGTTGGCGGTGAAGCTAGGGTTCGGGCAAGGCGAGGTGATCCTCCCCGACGCTAGGACGACTTGGCGTCGCCTAGGCGACGCCGTGACAACCATGGTCCGGCGACTCCTCGGGGGTGTCCATGGTGAGAAGCTGCTCGTCGATGTTGTCCGCGATGAGCACGGCCGCTGCGCTGGCCTGCTGCGCGTTCCACGACTTCAACGCGAAGAAGTATTCTTGAGGGGCCATGAATAATGCCACATAATCACATTCTTTACAGCTAAAATTCTGTAAAAGATTCATTTTTTGTTCCCTGCAACAACTCGATTGCCTGTATTGAGGTGGCGGTTGCGCTAATGCCTAATCAGTTTCATCTCTTCCTTTGCGTCTCATCGCGGACAACATTGACGAGCAGCTGCTCACCATGGACACCCTCAGGAGTCGTCGGACATGGAGTATCTATTGCTAATTTAATTTGCTTTTATTTTTTTGTTGTTTACACGTTGTTCTAAGGTAAAAATATTACCCTTACCATATTTGACTTTTAAATGATTATTTTATTAAAAATAATTAAAATAAAAGTAAAAGTAAGCCTTGCTGAATGTAGAATGGATAAGCACCGGAATTTACAAAATTAAATTGAAAAATTCAAATATTCTATCGCGGACATGCAAATTTGAAAACATAATTTGTTTGTATATAAAATATATATGTTTTTGGAAATATGGTAGAATCAGATTCTATGATTCCAATCTTACAATCCAAGTCTGTCAAGCGAAAACAATTCTAAGGTCCCGCTTATTTCGTCTTGAGCTTTTGGCTTCTGACTTATTTTTTTACTATCATAAATTTCATCTTTTTTTTTGATTTTTTGAGCTTTTTTGCTGGTTCTTTTTTCATATTCGTTTGTATTGTCTGTGATGAGCTAATATATTTTTTCTATTTTTAAATTTAATTACATCAAATAAGTTACTTTCAGTTACAATATAATTTTAGCCTGTTATAATATAATTTTAGTTATAAATCGGTATTTTTCAGGCTAAATGAGTGATATCTAAGTGGAATCGCCAACCAGGCGACTAGTAATTTTGGTTGTGTTCTAGCTCTGTTTTTCTGACGGACTGTAGGTTTGACCGGACAGAAAACTAAGCCGTAGGTATGTGTTCAATCCTCTGCCGTACTTATCCAAGGTGGACCAGCCGACCTGTTTCACGCCGGTCAGAGTCAGTCAGAGTCAGAGGTACAAGCATGCAATTGTACTCCTGAATCCTGATATTTCTATTCGGATAATATTAAACCTAATAAAGTTTGCATGGGCCCAGCTCTCTAAGTACACCCCTGTCCTGTCCGGCTGTCCCCAAGGTGAAGGAAGAAAGATCCCAGAGCCGGTGGTAAACAGAGAAAAATCGTTTGTCCATTTAATACGTAAAAGTTGAAATATAGATAAATTATTTGTCTATTATTATTAATTTAAAATTTTAGATGAACTAGTTAATACATGCAGCTCAATATGATATCAAATTCAAGATATCTTGAATTACTGATCTGGTTGGCATAATTAAAAATAATAATTGTAACATGCTTCTATTCCACGTATTAGATATGAGGGGAATCTACAATACAAGTGAGGAGATATTAAATTATAAGTGAATTATTTGTATTTTTCGTTAGATTAAGTTTTAAGTGAATTAATTGATTCATGCAGCTTAACAGTAAGGATTTTACATAAAATTCAAAAAAGACTCAATTTTTACAAGAATTGAGGAATATTCCAACGTTAAGGGCCTGTTTGGAACAGAGGAATTTCACAGGAATTTTGCAGGAATTTTGCAGGAAACAGTTCAATTCCCGCAGGAATCGGGAAAAATTCCCGCATTCCAAACAGGGCCTTAAACGGGGCTTATGTCACGACCATCAGCTATACAATCAAGGTATTGTAAGAACAAGGCCAAAAAAACTTATCCGGCGCATGCAGCGAGAAATATGTCAACCAATCCTTCAGTCGCAGTCGTCCAGCAAGTCTGAAACTTTGACGCTCTAGTCAATTCATAGGCCTCAGGTTGCAACTGTGAGGCAGTTTTGACACGAGGGTACTTCTCTACGCACTGCTCGCTCGTATGCCTTTTTTTTGTACCGTTTTGATGTGACATGGGCAGATCTGAAATGACAATATTGAGCATATTGGAGTAAGAACGTGCCGCCTAGCTTTTTTTTTTTACTTCTACGATGCTACACTAACTTATTTTTAAATAAATAATAGATCTATTTAAGAATAAGCCTATAAATTAATTTTAGTAGACATTGTATTGACTTCAACTGTATCGACTAAAATCACATACAACCGTCTCTCTCTTCGTAATTTCTCTCATAAAATAGTCAAAATTTAAAAGACATAATCCAAAAATCATAAATCATAATTTAAAAAAAAAACCCACCCCTTGACTAACAGGTCGGCCTTTATAGCTGCTTGCTATACAAACAGCCGTGCTTTATGTTCCATCCTTCTGAAATTGTTCATCAAACATGTTATTACATACATTGATCTGAATTCGTTACAAATTGATAGTCGAATCATTCACAAAAACTAAAGCGAAAAAAGCATATACATTTGCTGAGTACAACTAGAAAATCAACACTCCTCTGAGAAAGAAGCCAGATCAGACCATTGATGGAAAGGAGGAAGTTGCCAAAGATGCTTGCGTGCACCCCTTCCAATAAAGCTCAAGATGTCAATCGATTCTAGGGACAGCGTTTACTTACCCTTCTGTACTTGCCTTAAAGAGAGGGAAGCAGCCTTCGCTTGCAGGGCAGAGCTTCCAGCAAAATTTCGTTCTGTTTCTCCCCCGTTCTCGCCGCCTCCCTTCGCCTCGGGCGGGATGGCTTCTCCGTGGTAGAGCAGTACTACTTATCTGTTGCTCCATCATCAGCTATTACTTGCTAGTACGAGAGCAATAACCAGTAGGCAAGTAATGTGGCTCTGTGATGAGAGGCATGAGAGCTAACGCGAACAAGCGGTGAAGTCGCATGTGAGCAGAGAAGATGCCAAGTGCTTCGGTGTAAGATCGACAATGGAGTGGAGTTCGGCCGTGCTAGCTCGAGTGCTCGTGCAAACGTAGCAACCTGCAAGTTGTAGCGTCAGGTCGGAAGGATGCAGCAAAGAGCAAAAAGTTTACAAGCAGTGGCCAACAAGCCCAGACCAATGGCCCCACCAGGTCCACTTGCTCCAAATAAGTTGCTTGTGTTAACCATGTCTCAAGCCGTTGCCTGTCACTAACACAGTAGTATCACATTCGTACCTCTCAAATGTAGAGCAATAAAACAAGTGCATGCTATATACTCCCTATGTTTTAAAATATAAAACATATAGTTTTTTAGTTTTATTTCAAAATATAAGATGTGTATGCAACTTTAATGATATTTTCTCTCTTTTGTCCTCATTTATCTTTCTCACTCTTCAACATTAATAAGTAAACACCCACCCATCCGATTCTCTCTCTTATTCACTCATATCGAGAACATGAATTTCCATCAATTGCACTGGTATAACAAGGAACCAAGTTCAGATTCTTTGATTGCCAAAGTGGATGCACCTTCTCATTAGATGGATCAGTACAGTTTGAGCTATGTCAGACACAATCTTGTTTGTTATCACACCAGCAGTATTCTCATTCCAGTCCTACACCTCAGCAATAGTATCCTACTCTTCGGCATGATTAGATATCTAGGGCATGTTTGGTTCATGACCAGAAGTTGCCTAGCCACAAGTTAGGCGTGCCACAGTTTTTAGGTACCTGTTTGGTTCACTGACGTAACTGTGACATACCACACTTTCTTAGCACCCGGCCCCACACGTCATAGACTCAGTTTCTTGCCAAACTTTGCCACAAGTGTGGCTTCGATTTTGTTAGCCACACTTTCTGTGGCAGCCACATATTGCCTAAGCTTAGGCATGACAAGGTTAGGCACCAACCAAACAGGCCCCTAGTCTCAAGGAGCTGCCTATTTCACATGTATCTCAGATGGAGTCATAGTTAGATGGTGTGAAGTCTTTCATTACCCAGTTGCATGATCTGAGAGATTCTCTACGTCGACAACATGAGGCTATGCACAAATTTGACCTCCTTGTGTAATAATTTGGAATCCTCACAGTTTTGCCCGAGTTATCTAGCTCACTCCCACTCTATCACTACGTAGAGCAGTATGACTATAGTTGAGCTTACTCTACCTACTCCACCAGTAGTTCATCAGAGTCAGCCTAAAGCTTATAGATGTTGTCCTCGTGTTGACATCAATGTTGTCCCAAATCTTAAAACATCTATAAATAAATCTAATAATAATAATCAAGTTAATAGATTATGCTGACGGCTAAAATCCGTTACAATATATACCTCTTCTAGAACAACCGGTTTAAAAAAACAATACATGGGAGATAAGGAAGGAAAAGACCTAAAAAATACGCGCGGTCAGTGGCACCGACCACGACATGCCGACCATGGCAGGTCGACCCTACGACCGGTTCACCGAATCTACGACCGGTTCACCGTAGCTACGACCGGTTAATGGTCGTACGTAGATATCTAACAAAAAGTTTAAATCGACAAAAACATATGTAGGTCTTGAACACGCTGGTTTCGACCGTGTTAGTTTCGACCATATTATATCAACCACGTGGTGTCGACCATGACTACGTTGGTCGAGCATGATGTTTCGATCACATTGGTTGATCATGATATTTCGACCACGTTGGTTGACCATGATATTTTAACTGTGTTGGTCGATCGTAATATTTCGACCGTGTTGGTTGACCATGATATTTTGATCACGTGCACATATTTTGTTTGACGTGTACTGAATGACGTGCTGGTCAACCAAACACATGTATGGATACCTTTCTCATATCAATAGAAAAGTGGTGCCATAAATGCATGCATGCATAAGTTAAGCACTCTCCAACTAAATAATTAGTAGTGATTAATAGTAATCACTAATGGGGTCATGTTTTAGCCATAGCATACAGAAATCAAAAAAACACCTGGAAGTCCCAAATAATGCATGTCCAGCAGCTGTGGCTGAAGCATGGCATGCTCAGTCAAAATAACTGATCAATAAAGGAACATGCACGATCGCAAGCAAAACCGGCTGTAGCACTCAAACCGCCCACGTCTTTGCCATGCCCATGTCCTACACATATGTATGCCTGTGTGTGCTGCATCGGCAGTTTTCAAAAGAAAACTTAGTGAAAAGAAAATTAAAGAGAGGAGTTGCCATAACTTCCCTCCATGAACCACCGTCTCATCTTTGCTCTGTAAGGGCCTGTTTGGCAGAGCTCCACCAGCTCCAGATCCACCAAAAACAGCTCCACTCCACGAATTTTTACGCAAACGCTCTAGCTCCACGAAATCTGGATCCACCAAAATACTGGATCTAGCTCCAGATTCATGAAATCAATGGAGCACCTCAAGGGGTGCTCTACGAAAACTTGTTTCGTATCTACTCGTGGAGTTAGGTGGTAATTACCCACCAATGCCATTACACACCCTCCCAACCGTTTTTTCTATTCGGCCTTCTTTTCTCTCCTCGCGCTCCTCTCCTCGCCTCCTCGCGCCAAGCGACAGAGCGACCGAGCGCTCCTCTCCTCGCGCCGCCTGCTCGCGCCGCCACCTCCGGCGCTCCGGCGAGCCGCCTCCTCGCGACCCTCCTCGCGCCGCCTCCTCGCTTAGCCACCTCCGGCGCTCCGGCGAGCCGCCATCTCCGGCGATGGCCGGATCTGGTAGATCCGGCCCCCCTCTACCTCCTCCACCTCCTTCTTCTTCCTCTGGCCGGCGCAGCGCCTGGCCCGTGCGCCTGCTCGGGCGACGAGAGGGAGGCCGGGCTCGGGCGGACGAGTCGGGGAGGCGGGCCCTCACGGCGGCGGCTGCAGGCCTGCTTTGCGGGCGGCACGGTCACGCGGCCGGGTGGCGCGGCGCGACCAAGCAGCGGTGCGGCGGCGCGGGGCGGCCCGGTGGCGATGCGCGAGGCTGCGCCCGCCGGCGGCGACCCGAGCGCAAGGGGCGGCGGCCCAAGTGCGACGAGCGGCGGCTACCGGCTGCGTGTGCGGGAGGCGGGTACGCGTGCAGGCGTGGGAGACGATGCGCCTGCGGCTACGGGCGGAAAGCTCGAGGGCGGCTGTCGCATACACGGCGGCTTCGGGCCGGAAGGTGCCGGCTACAGGCGGCATGCGGGAGGCGAAGAGGTTCGGGTGAGCTCGGAGGGAGCTGGTGCGGCGGCGCCGGCACAAGGCGGCGGCGGATGCTAGTTGTGCGATGTTTTTCTGTGGTCACGGTTTGGGTTTTGATGGAATATTCATTTTGACGCTAGGTTTTGAGATGTATATTGAATCATTTTTGTATCATTTCTGCAAGTCTGTTATTGAGTATAAACTGTGATGTATCCAGTGTCTTAGATCTATAATGGAGGAAATTATTGGTTAGATTTGACCGCCATAGTTGCATAGACTAAGTACGTACAGGAAGTTATCTTGCAGTTTTCTCTAGTAGACGATTTCCCTCGTAGTTTGGTTTTGGGACAAATACTATGTTTTACTTAGCGTGTCTGGGAGGTGGTATCTGCGCACGTTTGCATAGATATGCAGAGGCCCACTGTTAATGTTTAGTGCTGCATTTACTTTGTAATTTGAGGCATGAAACTCCATTCCTTGCTATGGTATTGTCCACCGTGATGGTTAGTTACTGATATCTGTGTGATTTAGGAATTTATTTCTTAGTGAATTTGTATGGTTAGTGGTCGAGTTTGGTGGAGATACATTTAAATGTCCTGCTCTTCTATTCTGATGTCAAGGATAACATCAGTTGCTACTGTTTGTGCTTATTTGTTAGCAAGAAAGACATAATTCTGCAATATCAATTTTACTGATAGATAGGGCTTGTCTGCTTAATTTTGGGCAAATGGCTAGTATTTTATTGGCAGTCTAACACAACAAGCACAGTAGTTATTATTCTAATTGGCTTGCATCTGATGCCATATTCATCATAATATCAATCCTGCATTACACTAGATGTAGTGTTATCTGTGCTTTCTACACACAATTCATTTTTATATTGGTAACATCTAATATTAGCATTTCTTATTTATATTGCAGTTGGTGTTGAGATTGATAATGTAAGGGTGGAACTGCTGTTGTCCCAACTGAGTGGTAAGGACATTACTGAGCTCATTGCTGCCGGTAGGGAGAAGTTTGCTTCAGTTCCATGTGGTGGTGGCGGTGTAGCTGTTGCAGCAGCTGCTCCTACCAGTGGGAGTGCTGGCGCTGCTCCTGCAGCTGAGTCAAAGAAAGAAGAGAAGGTTGAATTGTTCTTGTTTGATGTGCCAGCATGTTATTATCTACTACTTTGATCAATCTGGATTAAAGTCTTAACGATTTATTTGCAAATCTACTCGCAGGACATGGGCTTCAGTCTGTTCGACTGAGTGGTGGGGGTCTTCTCTTCTATCATCAGTATCAGTCTTTGGGCAGGAAACTAGAATCAATGATATTTGAGTTTTTTAGCCATTGTTTAGCTGAGTCGGAAAACACTGGAAAGATTATGCTTCTTGCTATGTTTTGATATGTAGTAATCCAGCCGTAGGTTGCTGGTTGATTTACTGGTGAACCATACCTTAGCCATCCAATTTTGGTGCTTTATTAAGAACGCCTTTTTTTCAGCGAAGTTCATTTCTGTGGCTCCCGTTGGAAGCCTTTCTGTTAACTCACTTGTGCTATTTGTGAAGTAGTGGACTAATTCGATCTGTTGCCTCCATATTCCATGAATTATTCCCGACTATAACTAGTGGCAAAATGTTCACCGAGCTTGTATTAACTTGCTGGTTAGTACTAAGAGAATAGGCGTCAGAGTTCAGAAGAGCAGTCTCATTGGATTTGACTGTCATCATCTGCGAAGCATTCAGGCAAGTTTGTTTTCCTGCATTTAGTTCACGAGCATGGTAGAACCTGCACATCTCCGCAGTCAGCTCAGCATGGCGCGGCTATGTGAGTTTCAGTTCCCAAGCGGCGCGAGGATATGCCTGTTCATTTAATCTTTATTTATTTTTATGTATGGACAATCGCAATAGTGTTGAGACGTTGTCATGGATATTGGTTAATTAATTATCTATCTTATGCGTCAATGTTTGAATGCTCATGAATATTTGTGTCGAGATATTGCATTTGTGTTCACAAAAAAACGCCATTTTTTGTGAATAAATATGAACAAAACATGTGCGCTATATGAAAAAAGATATATATCATACAACCTTAAGGGCAAAACAGGCTATTCCCACCAAAAACTCAGTTTCGTGGATCTGGAGCTGCTGTGGAAGCCAAACAGTTTGTCCAGCTCCATGGTGGGATCCCAGATTCACGGTGGAGCTGCTCCACGGTGAATCTGGTGGATCTAGTGGATCTGGAGCTGGTGGAGCTCTGCCAAACAGGCCCTAAATAGGGGGTGAAGAGTAGAGAAGAGAGGGGGAGAACATTTGGCAGGAGAAGGAAACATTGGGCAAACTTTAGGAGAAAAGAAGACACACAAAACATACTTGAAAAGAAGAGAGGGAGCCAAGCCAGGGAAGAAGGTGAAGTCCTTGCTCTTTTTCTTCCTCTTCTCATTCGCCCTTCATTTCGACCATCGCAGTACAAACCAAGAGGCGTTCTCCTTATCCCCCCTTTCCCTGTTAATAGAATTCATATGTTCAGTGTGTAACCTGTTAATAGTAGTCATGTGTGTTAATTTGTATCTATGTGTGTGTTTGTGTGTGAGTTATCTAGCCTTTAACCATTCTCTTGTCTTTTCATCTTAGATTCCCTCCGTGCTTACCTTCTAGGCTCCCCTGGTGCTTAGGTCGCACCTTGGTCGTTTCGATAGTTAGTTTGTCGGTATTGTAATTTGTTCATGCGATCGTACGAGGTCAATTTGTATGTTGTATGGTCATTCATCCCATGCCATTTGTGTATTCACTTTGTTTCGTTCGTACGAGTAGGGTTTTATTCGGTCGTTTGGTTTTATTCGTACGAGTAGGGGTTCATTCAATTGTTTTCGATAGGTAGGTAGTGTGATCGTTTAGGTGTTTGGTACATAGTTTTAGATTTAGTTTACCATTTTATTCCTAGTTTCAGTTGAGTTAGCTTTAGCACTATAGGTATCATGGTCATTTCTCTCCACCTTCCTCTTGGTTTTATAACTTTTTAAATCTCCATATGTGATCAAAATGCGTCTTATAAAGAGAAACGGAGGGTCCAGGATATTACCCGTAAGGCTGTAATGTGGAATATGGTATAAATATGTAAATATCGACGTCACATATCTTCGTAAATCAAACTTCAAATTGCGCGCATGGTGATCCATGCTTCGAATGCACTAATACATGCAACAGTCATCGCCGTTGTCGTCTAAGAAGAAGATCCCGTCGTGAAGTCGACGTTGTAGACCTCGCTCATGTCCGGCTGGAAGAGACCGAAGTGCTGCTCGACGCCCTCGGGCTTCTGGTTCTCGTTGAACATGGCAAAGATGTACGTCTCCACGGCCTTCCCGGGCCGCCGCGGCGTGCCGCGCCCGACGTGCGACACCAAGTTGTTGTTGTACGCCGCCGCGTTCTCCACGCTGGCGCCGGCCCCGCCGCCGCCCGACGGCCACCCGGTCTCCGACACCACCACCTCCACCCCCTGCCCGCCGGCCTTCTCCACCGCCGCGTACACCGCGTCCAAGATGGCGTCGAACATGTTCGTGTACGCCACCCCACCGTCCGTCACGCCGACCGCGGCCGACGACGATAGCAGCGCGTAGTCGAGCGGCACCGATGACGGGTCGGCCGAGTACGCGAAGTAGGGGTACACGTTCGCGAGCAGCGGCGTGCCCCTGGACGCCAGGAAGGAGACGATCGGCCCGACCACCGGCAGCGCTGCCTCAGAGAACGCGCCCTGCGACGGCGGGTACGAGGACCCGAGCACCGACGTCGCCACGGCCGTCGTGACCGGCACGCTGAGCCCCGCGGCCCGCAGCGCGGACTCGAGGTTCTGCATGGCGGGGAGGACCCTCGCCGCGTCGTCCCCGGGGATGACCTCGTTGCCGGCGTTGATGTAGCGGAAGCGCACGGCGCTGGCGAAGGGCTGGACGTAGGACTGGACCCAGGACGCTGCGAACGAGGTGTCGGAGGCGAGGCGGGCCAGGTCCTCGTTGAGCGTGCCGAGGACGACGCCGAGGCCCGAGCCGCGGAGCGCGCCGAGGACCGTGGTGTCCGGGTGGAAGAGGCGAACGTCGGTGATGTTCTTGGCTCTGTACAGGGCGATCACCTTGTCCGGGGACGGGAGGTTGTTGCCGATCATGCCATAGTTCACACCAATGCCTTCGACTCCTGCGTACATGAACACGTTACACATGAACAGTAAGCACGAAGTTTGCAGTGTGTAAATACACAGGTACGAAATATACATGTATTTGGTTGATCGGTTCTTTTTTCCCTTTTCCTTTTCAATTTAGTTCCAGCTCGATGAAAGATTTTTTTACCAATTGTAGGAGTAAGAATGGAAGGGGCAGACCATGAAATGGTAATTCTAATCGATCCAAAGTTACTATCCTTAATTAAGATGTGCACTCTATAACCGAACATTAGGTTGCCTCTCCTGACAGGTCGCTGATGTGTTACCAAATAATTGAAACAAAACAGTAAAGTCGGTAGATTGACAGGGAAATAAAGATGCCAAGAAATATCTGCACAGAAACTAAGCATTCATGCATGCAAATATTATCCGTGGATACCATTTGTCAAGAGGATTAGAGTAGACATCGTAACCAATAACACAATGGACGAAACAAAACAACCACCACCAACAGCAGGCAATAAATAACCCAAACAACTGTAATAAATCTATTTTTATAATTGTTTTATGTTGATTTTGTGCTAAAAAAATAATTCTCAAGTTTTCACCAAATTGATGCTAGGTTTTCACTAGACATATCCCCTTTCATATTTTTTTGCTAATGATGCAAAATCGGGAAAAAAAAAAGATAAGGAAAACATAGCCAGCAGAAGGAACCATGAACTTAACAATTTATAGGAAGCTCTTCCAATGAAGATCGGATTTCAGGGGGAAAAAAGGAGCAAAATTGGGCAGCATATTTGGTATAACTTGAAGATCGGTCTCCACAGATCTTCAATTCTTAGCTGGTTTTCACATGATATTTGCCCTATTTCATATATGCAAGATCTATCATAGTGGTAATTAAAGATTTGGCCTATGTAACCCAAAAATCTTCCCCAGTTCTCATATTTGCCAAAATTGTAGGAGCAACGAACTAACATCGACACAAACTGAAGAAAATATATACAACATGCAGGGCAAAAACACCGAAACCGATTACTGGTGCAAAGATAAACTACATACGTTAACATCAAACAATGATTTAGCAATGCAACAATCAAGCGATGATCAGTAATTAATAAACCGGTAACTGACTCACCTGAGATCGACGAGCATAGCATTAAGCTGCAGGCAGCAACCCACAAAGCGATCATCATCCTGCCTATGTTTTGCAGCACCAGCAGCACCAGCACGAAACTATCTGAAAAATATCTCCTTTTTTCTTTTCTTTCTGAATCTGCGTTCTCTCCCTCGCCGTGCGGTGCGCTATATATAGTGGCTTCGGAAAGGGCAGCAACCACCGGAGGATCACGACCCTAGAGATCATACGTGCGAGTGGGGGTGGCGTACGTGCGTCCGCATCATACGGACACCGAACGGCACGACCAAAAACGTTTCACGTGGTTACGTGGGTCGCGGTGTTCGGGTAACGGAGATGGACGACTGAACGAACGAAACTGGTCCATCGCACCGGACGGCGTCATGCACGATCACGAGTTCGCGCGCTACAGTACCACGTGGGCTTCCCCAACCCACCCCCCTCCCCTTCTCTCCATATGGCTCCAAATTCTTCAGGTTTGGTATGGTGCTTTGAGCGAGATTTACTCCACCATGATTATCGATGATAATAAGGGCAAACATCGCGTGTTTCTCTGGAAGGAATTTCACCCTTGAATCCACTCATTGGTAAGAAATCTTTTGCTCGTAGTTACTGTAGTATCTATAGAATGCATTCTTTTGTGGATAAAGATGGAAATTGATTATATTATTTGGCTCTACCGTTCTTTGATGCCTTCGGTATTACTTGTGACAATGCAGACACCTAGAGGTTTGAGAGAAGTTACACTTGGTTAGTACTTGCAGCTATTGACAAGCAGTTTTGCTGTCTGTCCAGGACATCATATATTTATGTTCTATTTTGTTTAATTTGTTGCATTCAATTAATCTTTCTGTGCTCTTTCATATTTTCGTCTGATGACAGCATATCGGCCCTAAAGCTGTAGGAAGACCAGAGTCATAACATTAACACAGTACGTCTTGGCAATTATCAAACTGAAAACCTGTAATTTGATTCCCATTCAGCTCGAGTACGTAACAAACCTGTTAAAAATTGGGAGGATAATAATCATTCATAACAACCATAAAGATTCTGTACAAACTGGTATACAAGCATTAGAGAGACGTCTTGTATCAAACAAGATATGACTGGATCTTTTTTCATTTGAAACGCGAAATATGATCGAATTATTGAACCACCAAACATTTTCTATACATATGATAGGCGTGAAACACATTAAACTGCTTAACACGCTCAATAAGTCTTCCTCCAAACGATCAACTAAAATATCTTCATTGAACTCACTAATGTTACAGCAGCAGCAGCAGCATGCATAAAAGCACATGGGGCTTAGAAGATGTCTAACCATTAAGAGAAAGAAAGAAAAAGGAGAATCTGTCTAGGCTTTGGCATCTCCTTTTGGTTGACCAAGAAGAGATGGTCGATAAAGTGAGTGGCCCTGTGCCATCTCAATTCTTTCACGTGGATCATACATTGTTTCATCTCTGATAGCCTGAAGAATCGAATCAGTAGGAAATTCCCTGTGCATATATGTAAACAAATCAAGTCAGTTGATTAAGGCAACCCTGAGAGTAGCAATCGGCCAAGAGAATGAAGATATCTGGTGTGGTTACATAGGTCGTTGACAAAATGATAATCCAATAAAAAGTAATTGAACTAGATCACATGGACTTTTGTTACATCATAAAATAAAAATCAAGGAGAGTTCTAACCTCTTGATCAAAATTTTATATAGTGTTTTCAGGATTGGGCACAGCTCAACCGGCGCAACAGATTTGTTGGCTTCTGGATGCATTACACTTAAACTATCCTGTCTCAGAAGTTCATAAAATGCATTGACTGCAGATACACCCTGAATGAAACGATAACACAGTTTAGTACATGACCAATCTTGAGGCACATTTCCACAGCTTTTGAAAGTTCACATGACAATCAAAATGAAAGTGCAAACCTGAATGGTCCCTTTGCCTTTTATGCTGTCACCCATTTCTAGAGTCAGTTCCCCTTTAGCTAACTTCTGTCCATACCAGGCATTGCGACCTTTCAACAATGTGACATAAGTGTCAGCTAATAATGGTCCAGCAAGTTTTTCAGGCTCTTCTTCCAGAAGGTGGGTGATGTAGATCATTTCAGATGTGCAAAGTGCAAAGTAAACAGACTTGCTGGTTGCACTCTCATTGGTCAGTGCCGCCACCATACCTACAAGATAGCAGGATGTTCAGTAAACTAATGGAAGAAGAGGCAACGAAAAAACATCTACAGGGTGATTGAACGCCCAGCCATGCTCACAGAAGAAAGTTCCACGTGTCATGCTTATCTCATCGCTTCTTATCTATTGGATCTTTCTTCTGGATAATATGGGGCAGTTAAGATATCACTAAGTGTCATTTTTTCCTTGTGGCATTGTATTTCGTAGGAAGCAGTGCATGAGAAAACATTATAACAATGCAAGGTACTGACTTCTGAGGACATCGATTAACTTTGAGCATGTTCCAACATATGAGGGCAAGTTCTATGCTGAAGGTCACAGCGATATATGGTTTTACAGTGGCTACAGAACATTTAAAAAGAAAGGCAGTGAGACAAGTAAATAGAAGTTACCAGCACCAATGGCGTATACATTTTTCAAACCTCCCATGACTTCGTGAGTAATGAGGTCACTATTATCCCACACAATAAAATGAGGCTGTCTCAAAAATTTAGCAAGAGGTTTTCTCCATTTATCAGCTCCGCAAATACGAGCATTTGCATATTCTTTATTATAAATTTCAGAAGCGATATTAGGGCCACCAAGATAAAGAATGTTCTCCAATGGAACCCCAGCTGCATTAAAACCAATAATACATAAACCGCAAACAGAAGTCAGAGATGGAAAGTGAAATACGTAAGAGCTAACCATGAAAACTCAGCACACACCGCATGGAATGGAGTTTGAACATAAAATTCTGAAATGGGCTAAATAAAAGCTGAACAAAAGCATTGAATTGTTATGTGAGAAGAAAGAGGAAACTAGTGTGTGCTACTAACCCAGGAGGAGACTGCTAAACTGAACATGTGATGGCTAAAAGGATTTCTGAGCAACAGGAGATGAGTCATGACCAATAACTAAATTGCAAGGTCAACAATTGGTTCTCTCTCCACATGTTGAAGAAACATAGAGAAGATTATATTAAGTCTAACCATGCCAATGAGTACAGTTTAACAGATGATTCAATCAGCAAAAAGGCATTCCTAGAAATTTAGAAAGATTCATCTCTGAAGTTCATTTTTCTCCAATTCAGCAGAAAGATTTTTTCATGTAAATTTTTGACACCAATACAACCGATTACATCTTGAATTCGTCATAATTTATAACTTAGTTTCCAGAAGACCGATAATAGCCATTGCAGGTACCAGATTAAGGAAGCTCATGGTTAGAGCTTCTAGTTCGGTATAGTTGCGGAGAACCAACAATAGAGGACAACTTCAATTCAGTAAGGAAAGAACAAAATTGTATGATTGGGCAAAGAAAAGGAAAGGAACCTCACTTGCATTGCTAATCATCTGTGTCGGGGTAATGATCCGCGGCACGGGATCCAGGGACGCCTCTATCCCTTTGGCCAGCGAGATGATGACCGGGACGGTAATCCTCTCCTTCCAGTACCTCCCAATCTCCCCAAACACATCCCTTGTCTCCGTGGAGGGCAGCCCGTTGATGACAATGTCGGCGTCCCAGACGGCCTCCTGCAGGTTGGTGACGACCTTGAGCGGGCAGAGCGGCGTGTCGATCATGTTGAGGCAGAAGCCGTCCCTGAGTATCTCGTCGGCGTAGAGTATGCGGTCGCCGAGGCGGCCCTCAACGTACTTGAGGTAGGCGCATCGGCGGATCAGCCGGCGCAGGACGTCCTCACGGGCGTTGATGACCTCGAAGAGGTGCTCGGCGGTGGCGCGGTCGACGGCGCGGCCCGGGCGGCGCCAGATGCGGACCTGCACCTTGTCGCGGAGGTGGCCGTAGGCGTCCTGCAGGAGCGCGCAGAAGACGCTGCCCCAGGCCCCGGCCCCGACGCCGACGATCCGGAGCGGGTCGCCGTCGGCCTTGCCCAGCTGCCGCCGCAGCTCGTCCACCTTCTCCTCCACACCCCCATTGGCATGCCCGTTCGTCGGGTAGCCCGCCGGCGCGTGCGGTCCCTCCTCCGCTCCGCCCATGGCTTCCTCCCCTTCGTCTCTTCCCTTTCCTTCTCGCCGCAAGCAAGGAGAGCAAGCCCAAGTGCGCAAGCTACTACATGGCCTACTTGACTTGTTCTAGGATGGGCAGGGGAAAAAACAAAAGCAAGCTGCTGTAACTAACCAGGAGAAGAAGGAAAAAAGACGCGATTTGCGGGGGTTTGGCCGCCGAACTACGACGAGGTGACAAGCTGTCGGCCGGAGAGACCGAGGCGGGCCGCGGCTGGCTGGCTGCCGGCCCTTGGGACGGTTGCCGGTTGGTGCGCGGTTGCACGTCTCGGGTCGGGCGAGTATTAGCTTAGCTCGCGAACAAGGCGAAACAAACAGCTACCGGCGGAAAGCGAGACACGGCGGGGAAGGGAGCATTTACCCGTGGTGATTGCATAAATGGTACTAGAGGTGCGGGGATCGGACCGGGTCATCTCGTGTCAACCCGAGGCCTAATCAGTCCGACACAACCTAAGCGCGGTTCAGGCATTCCACGTGGTAGGCTAGGCTGACAAGACACAAACGAAAGACTAGGTCAAGCCTAGAAAAACAGCCCGACGAGCGGCACAACCTAGCCCTATGTAGCGTATTATGATTGGGCCGGCCCGACACGGCACGGAGGGCACGGCCGACACGGTGAGCATGGCAGGCACGCCGGCGGCCACCTCGCCTCCCACGTGACCTTGGTGAAGATTAGGTTGACGTTGCCGACAAGTTACCCGTATGAATCCATAGCTCCGAGCTCCCCTTCCGAATCCTTAGCTCTGAGCTCCCCTCCATGAGAGCTCCTCATCCACTGCTCTCGCACTGCTCCTCCCGCCACCGCTCCTCTACTCCTCCCCGCTCTGGTCGTAGCTTGCCACCTACCTCACGTGGCCTCCGTGGCCTGCTCTGTCTCCATGTCCACTGCCGTCGAGGCCCAAATGGCCGTTGCGGAGCCGGCATAAGTCGACGCGGCCACCGCAACACCGCGCTGCCGCCTCAACCTCCTCCAACATGGGAAGAGCACTGTCGAGGCACGCTTAACTAGAGGTACGAATGAAGCAGAATCCTTAAGCTCTCTCCTGTAAAGAAACCGCATGTAGGTATGTAGCTTCTTGGACGCTATTGGACAACTTTTGCTTCCAAGAATTGGATGTGTGCTAGAGCCCTGAAGAGTTTGGGTGTCAATTTACCTGACATTGGATAGGAACATTTGTGATTTTAGTATAATTAATGTATCATTTTCTATTATATTGTTAGCCAGGGAATCGGATGATGATACCGTGGATATTATTCTTCATTTAACTAGTTGAATGAATTTGCTTATGATCTAGAGTGCTTCTGATATTTCTTTCCTGCCAATTCAATGCAGGTTTATTTGTTATCCCCAGTTCCCAACAATATTTGTATTTATATTTTTAGCTTTTCATCTACTTATTCTTTTCTTTCTTTTTATTCTTTTGTTTTTGGAGGATAGAGGTACATCTTACATTCACAAAACAAAAACATAGATCCTATTTGGAATGCAGGAATTTCATATGAAATAGTTCAATTCTCACACAAATTGGGAAAAAGCCCCACCTTCCAAATGAGGCCTTATATTAGGCATTTAGGCCACAATTATAAGTGATGTTACTATATGATTCCCTTGGATATGTAGTGGCTCAAAAAATATATTCTACTGATTCTTTTTTAGGTCATCCTGTTTTAGTGGAATGAACATATAAGGACTACTTCTCTATTACTCATTTTAACTAGGGAAATGCTAGCACACGGACGTCCGATCCGGACGCTAGCTCTGGACGCTCGGCTGCAATATTTTTCGGCCATGTTTGTAAAACATTTTGGCCATATTTGCAATATTTTTCGTCCGTCTTTTTCTTACAATATTTCTTATTTCGTGTATGCAGCATCGACTTTTATATCACATATTTTTTTTTTGCATATGGTGATTAAAAATGTTGCACACATTATCTACGAATGTTGTATCAAAGCGTACAATGCAAATACTCAAATCGTTCTTTTTTTGTGTTGCATACATGGCCGACAAAATGTTGCAGACATGGATGAGAAAAATTGTTGCAGATGATAATACTCACATCGTTCTTCGTTTTTTGTTGCAAATATAGCCGAAAAATGTTGCAGCCGAGCGTCCAGAGCTAGATGCTTGGATCGGGCGTCTGGGTCGTAGACTATCATCTCGTTGTCCTGTTCACAGACTATTTTTGTCTTGGAGTCTCAGATTTTATTTGGACATAGCTAAGTATTTAAAGCTACATGGTTCTGAAGATGACTAAAATCATATGACTTGATTTGCTCACATACATATAAATGGAAAATTTCATTCATTATTTTTAAAAAACTTTCCTTCAACATAGTGAGGCAAATCGTACAAAGGAAACTCTTCAGATCCTGCAAGAACATGTTCAAGGATTGTCTGAAGCTGTGGTGCACTTTATCCCAAGTTTCTATTCAATTATAGCAATAGATGACCAAATTGCTGAGCACATGCAAAAGGTAATCTATGAATATTGGGCTGATGAGATCTTAACTATGATGTGAGTCCTCTATAATTTGTTGTTGATTATGCTATGTGTTCACAATGTATGTTTAGATTTTTTTAATTTTAACTAGATTTTAAATGAGATGGGCACGAGAGAAAGAAAATAGCGATCGTCACCACCATCGTCGCCACCGTCTATAATTATTTAGGGTTAGGCTAGGGCCGACACGGCACGATGCCAGGCCATTGGGCTTTGGGTTGTGCCTAGGCCTGGCCAGAAGTGAGGTGGGTCGGCACGGCATGGCGGGGTGGCCGAGCCGAACTGGCATGGCACAGCACGACACGGCCCGAAGCACACCGGGCCTGTGCCTTCTCGGCACAGCACAGCCCAAATCCCGCCTCTATATGGTATTGCACCAACTTTTTTCCCCAAATCAGTCGACACACGAATTTTCAATTTTAACTCCCTTCACAACCGCATAACAACATACTTAGGGTATCATGGTACCACATGCCGAGTTATACGAGCTCGGCATGTGGTACCATCTACAGGATGATGTTTATGCTTAACTTAAGCATATTTACACTACTTTAGTGCTTAAGCGCCTACTATCGCGGTCGGCTAGCTCGGCGGGTCCTCTTGCCGAGCTCGGCTAGCTTGGTAGGTACTTATCATAATGCGAAAACTCGGTAAGTGACACATATCACCTTCTACTACTTTTGCGGTTATAGAGGGGCTAAAATATAAAATTAGTGCATTAGGAGAACAAATTGAAAGAAATTGCTGCAGCGCCGTATATGCTATCAACTCGATTTACTAGGACGGCACAGGCGCGGGGGAGGGGAGGTGGCACCGTGGCAGGTACATGGGCCATGGGCATGGGTGGAATAGATGGGACGACCGGATAGACCTGTTCAAGGATCTGGAGGCCGCAGGGACGAGTGAGATGGAGGTGACAAGCTAAGGATTGTGAATTGTGATGGTGACGCGTTGGGGATTTTGCCAGGGGTCTTTGGTGTGGTGACATGGCACCGCACCAGTGCCAGATCGGCGCTGTTTGATGGCGCATACGGCGTGTGGTGACTACGTGCAGAAAGGGATACTGTGCATCTGGTATTTTCTCCTTTTTTTTAGGGCAACATGTTATTTTCTCTCTTATTTTCCTTCGCATTAATAAAGAGTGACATTTTGCCTTTCCAGAAACAGGATGCGGTGATCCACTGATGCAGCTGCCGCAGCTGCTTTAGAGACGCCCGATCCGACAAAGCAGGAATTTGCACGGAATCAAGCGATCCACTGCCTGCAGACCCGAACAATGCTCATGTCTTTTTTGCAACGTTGCTGATATGCCACGGACAACACGAGACACATGACACGAAGAACTTTGCTGCTTCTGTTCCCGATCAGCAGCCGTTTCAATCTTCAAATTCACGTAACAAAGATCATAGTGGAGCTGGTACAAAATCCTACTTTTGCTGATGGAACTATTTCCCGGCCTCGGGCCTCCGATGTTCCGTCAGGGTAGTTTCTGTGTCGATCCTACTCGTTTGGTAGATCGATGGCCTGAATGTTGCTGGCCAGCTGTTGGATGGGGGGCTTTTTGATGTATCTGAACTCAACTGTGCTACTTTGTTTTTCATTTTCTTCGACGAAAGCGAAACCGGGGATGCTTTCCATGCGTTCCTAAAAAAATTGTGACCAAGGTCAAGGACAGCATTAACCGATGCAGTACCAACTATGAGTAGTTGATTCAAAGTCGACATGGTGACATGACCCCGCTCCAACTCACGGATTAAGTTTCTGATTGTGATTTTTAATTAAAATTATCTGTAACGATTGTTAATTTTTAAAAAATAAGAAAAAAGTTATATTGTTACAGACAATGCAAAGGAATAAATGAAAAAAAGAAAACTAAAAAACAAAAAAAAGAGGTCAAAATTAAAAACTGACGTGTTCCAAGTAGCTTCTAACATAAATAAATCAAAAGTCAAAATATACCAAAAGCTAAAACTATTTAGAGCATGGCCATGATCCATAGAATTTGTACATGGACATGCACAATAAAACATTGCAGCAAGTGTTCCTTTACCTACCTTGCGAGCAAGACAATTTCACTGAGCGTGGGTGGGAAATGGGTATAAATTATCTATATTATTTGATTATCGTATTTGATAGGGTATGAATATGGTATAGATTTTTTTATTTGATTAACAATTTCTCTCCTATTCGTATTCATATTCAAATTCATATAAAAATACGGATACGGATATGGTATAGACTTTTACCATCCGAAATGTTATTTTATCCGGACTATTCGTATTTATATTTGATGAAGCAATATACATATTTTATTATAATATGACTAATTATTTGGATAAGTTATTTTAATTCAATGTTAATTCGTATTTTTTAGGTGAAGTAAATAAATTACAATGATTAAGTGTGATTGTACAAGGAGAAATATCATTAATATTATGATAATATATAAGTTACGAGGATATTCGGATCCGACTGAATTGAGTAGATGTTCATATTTGTATTCATATTTATATTTTATAAATAAATACGAATATAATAAAAACTTTATATTCACATTCCATCCATTTCTACCCTATCACCGGGAGCCGCTACTACCACCACGTCCTAAGCACAGCTGATATGCAGACAGGCAGGTCAGCAGCTGATATGCATAATAATGTGACAATAAAACTTGACTACTTCATTTCACTTAATCACAGATGTTGATTTCCAATTAAGCTCAGTGAATCACAGATGTTGATTTCCTGTTGAGCAGACGCGCTTGAAACAACAGCGCATATATGACTCGCACAATGGAGGATTTACGGAACACAAAAAATGCATCTCTAGTCTCCCCAATCCCCATCACAAATGTCTTTTACGCCTTCCGTCCAGCTAGTGTTTACGTGCTACTACTTCGCTTTAAACAAAACTATGCATCACTTTGCAAAAGGTGATATTATGAAATGTTGACTACAAAGTGTCAATTCAAGATTACGAGTGTCTACGAAGTGTGTTGCTTGGCACGTGTGGAGATGGAGACACGCCAACAGTTCAAAGATAGGGAATGAAACTTGTTACAAATGTTCCTATACATCAAACCACCTCCTACGCTGCAAAAAGACAAGACCAATGCCGGTTGTTACGATCTATTTCACAATTTCTGCTTCCCTGGGAATGTCAAAAGATGTTCAGGAAACTTGCATTACGACAAGCCGAGGGTCTTCCTGTTACTTGAAGGGAGCAATGATCCTCCTTCGCCGTTTTGGTGTCTCCCTCCACATACATCTTCTCCATATCGTTTAGTGGACGGCTTGATCCATCAGGTAGACTGATGAACTTCCAGCCCCCTCCTGCACCGCGCTTTCCCTGTGCCCCAAGCTTCTCAACCATGAAGGTCCATCCTTTGTCTGTTCGCCGTCTGTTGTACTTATGGCACTTCACCACCCTGCCACCTGAAATCCAATAAAGCATGAGGCAGATCAGGATCCAAATACTCATTAGTCATTATTCAATGAAAACACAAGGCAGATCCAGTAGATGAAAGGAGGTCAATGACCAGAATTTTAAATTTTAGACTGCAAACATGGCAAACTATTATCATGGGCATTACATGTCACTACTAGCAGACTGCAGGAAATACTACTTGATCTAAACAAAGACAAAGAACAGATAACCAAATATGAAAAAAGGGTGCAAAGGAAATGTAGGACCCTTACCTTCTTGTTGAACTCTAAGTGTTGAACAAATTCCTCGTACAACATTTGGTCTTCCTTCGTTGAAATCTCATACAGAACCTCATCAGGATCTCTTGTTGTGCCATCCCAGCCCTCAAGCATTACTTTGAAGTCAGGTTTATATGGAAGCGATGCAACATGAAATTCCCTGTCATGGGAATTGAAAAACCTGTAAGAGAAAGCAAAAGAAGGCTCAGATTTGCATATCATTCAGCAAAAAATATTTTAAGGAGAAAAAGAAAAGACACATAAATTGAACGTAACTATCCTGACACAAAAAGAAAATTTCGCATGATCCTAGCAACGCTAAAAACATAACCTTCCAAGCTGATAGTTTGATTATCACTTCTCATGAGAGAAACACAGACAATTTGTGAGCCAGTGACCTATATGGAGAAATAAGTGCACATTTATATCACATGCAAACAGTAATGGTACTCTTCACCAAGAATATAACAGCAATTTCCTATCATTTGTCTGATTCCACAATGGCCTCTACATGTAATGTTGAACTCATCAAGCATTTGATGCTAATGACTGTTTTCCTTGCATATATCATTAAGCCATTAACCCAAAGTTTCAAAGACTTAATGCTGGAATAACTCTATTTGTAGATTTGCAACACAAACATCTAACTTAATGCATCCTCATCACCTCAACAAGAATTCCTCACCTCATTTCATTCCATCTGACTATATATCTAATCACAAAATTCAAGATACAGAACTTCAAACTGTAACTTCCATCTAGAAACCAGCCACCTGGTTCAGTTTACTAAATCGCAAAGTTCCAACCTAAGCCTTGCCGTGCTACTAATCGAATGTCACAATACAGATCACTGGACGGGTCCATTCAGGAAGGACTTGCCTGAAGCAACAACTCAAGTGTCTTACTGAAGTTGTAATGCACAAACTAGGCCTCTTTCTATATCTTGTTGCCATCGAATTTCCTCACAACCTGGTGTTTTTACCAACATGAGTTCATCCCTGCATGTTTCAAACATTCTTCTCTTTCCTACAAGTGTTCCATTTAGAACCCTCGATTTTTTAACTCTTCCAATTGTTCCTGAACCTAAAACTGATCCAACCTATGCGAGCCATATCTAATTATATCAATACAAAACTTAAGGAAGCAAACGGACTCTTCACGTACTCTGGGCAGCTGTCGAGCAGGATCTCGACGGAGTCGTCGAGCGGCTTGCCCCGCTTCCTCTCCTCCTCCTCCTCCTCCATCCCCTTGAGCCACAGGATGGCGTGCACGCGCTGCCGCATGACGCGGAAGTCCTTGGCAAGCCGCTCCACGGTGTACGTCTCGGGGTCCTCCTTGTGCAGCCGATTCATCTCCTGCTTCTCCGAGTCCTTGAGGCATGCGCCCCGGGACCCTGGCTCACGCACCTGCTTCAGCAGCGCGCACGTCTCCCGCATCCGGCCGTTCCACGAGTCCAAGAACGCCTTCGACTCGCTGTTGTCGCGCTCCACCGAGCGGAGGATCTCCTCCTCCTCGTCCATGGAGCGCGCGGCTGCCAGCTCCGGGGAGACGGGCGCGGACGGGGAAGGGCAGAGCGCCCGACGGCGGTGGCCGAACCGTCGAAGTGGTCCTTTGTGATATCCGTGGATCAGGAGGAGCCTCATTCGTCCCCGCCTCCGCCGTCTCCGGGGGAGGTAGAGAGGGGGCGGAGGGAGGAGGAGACCCTAGAGACGGCGGCGGCAGGTGGCGGCACCGGGAGGCGGCCGTGGAGGAGGAGGGTTTTGCGGAGGGCGAACATTTTTCGGCTCCGTTCTTGTGGTTGGGCTGTTGCACGGTTTCAATGGAGGTGCGTGGCGCCGCAGCAGGCCTGGACTTAGCTTACAGGCCCATTTTATTTGGCCCACAGGCCAGAGCAGAATTGCTCTGCTTCTTGGAATGCTTTTCTTCTTTTCTTTTGGGTGATTGTGTTTTTTATTAGGTACAAAACAGATGTACACACAACTCATACTTTATTCATACCAGCACACATGTGCGTGTTCCTCCTTAATACACTTTTGAAAATTTTGCGAAGACACTAAGGCCTTACAGAACACAAGCACGTGCTTTCCCGTTGAACACACATGTGTACCCTATTTTGATTATTTAGATAAGATACACTAGGTTCAGCCCCAGGTTCATATTCGGGTGGGCTGCGTGCACTACGGCAGCGCTAGTTGTAATTGTATGTTGTTGAGGAATAATGTCAGAGTTTATCATTTTAATAAAAATAATGTCAGAGTTTAAAGTCATCTCATGTAATTCTAGTTGTTTAGCTAATGCTACTGTCACATCATGCGATTTATAATCGGAGTTCCTTTCTAGAATTCTTTGGAGGTTGTTTTGTTTTGCTTTAGAAAGAGTTGTTTTGTTGGGCTCAATGCAATGTCAACGTCACTGCTCCCGTTGACAAGATCTAAGGAAGGGTTTGCTCCATTGCTGCTTGGCTATCCTAATCCAAACTGCATATAAACCATGCTTTGGTTATTGGATGCTACTGTGCCGCGCAAGTCACAACCCATGCTTCCACCCACGCTTTTGCTATTGTCACGTCTCACTTTCCACTGTGGCTTTTGGAAGAAGGGATTGCACCTTCTGTTCGATGAGAGTGATCTTACTGAAATGGTATTACGAGGAGCCATATGGACTGTAACATGAAAGGCTTGTTTCGTTTGAATAGCGCGATTCCAGTGAGAGTAGATCTTTTTTTTATCTACAAAATTTCTGTATTTCAAATGAGGCAAAACACCTTATGGTTGTCAAGTAAAATGTAACACTCCGGTTCAGTCTCTAAGCCCATAATACTATCACTATTTTATAACACTTTAATTTACATCCATTGCTACTAGATTTCGGCAGCATCTCCTTTAGTTATATTTTAACAAAATGGTAAACAACATACATTTAATAATAAACATTAAAACAAATATGTTATAAACAAAGGTAGACATGTCACAACTAAAACTTGGATTACTCATGCCCAAGAACGCTTGAGACCACGCAATAGAGAACGCTCAGGACCACGCGCCTGATAACTCTCGGGACCTCACGCCTGGGAACACCCGAAACCATGTGTTCGGGAGTATACTTACTTTCAAGTAGAACATTACAGAGGAAATATACATTATTATAAAAGCTTCTTAACATTTATCATTAGCTATGAGAGTTCTATTGACTAAGTTTCAGATTGGAAAGCTACTTTAGTAAGGCAATATTAAGAAAAACAGAGGAGATGTTCTAGATCATTATTATTGGATGACATGCAGATGTATTACTCCCATTTTCGATGCATGACACATGAACGGTCACCTACAAACAAAACAAGCGTAAATCCAAGACTCGGTAAGTACATAGCAAAATAGTAAACATTAACATACACATAATATCATCTTACACCATATTTCACTTACCATTTATTATACATTAGCTCTTTCATATACAGTAATACTTCATTCTGAATTAACTTTTCTTTCTCTCTAATGCAATGCAAATGTACATAGACGTATCTACTCTTTTCTCTAGCTTGTACCAGCCTTTTCTCTATGTGGACACTTGTCAATGTGCCACCTCTCATTCTAATGCAATGTAATGCTCATGCTCATGCACATCTCTACAATTTTCTCTAACTTATACCAATATAGCCGAGTGAACAACTATCGATGTACCACCATCTCATTATCTCTATCCCGTGGAGATATCTTTCCTTCCATCCCATAGAGGTACCTATCATAATATGTCTTTTATGTCCACCAAAATGGATCACTTTCATGCCATAAGTATGCACTTAATGCAATGCACAAGTTTTATCATTCCTTACCATTTTCTTCATCACTTAGCCATTATCATTATCATTTAATCATCATAGAAATATGAGTAAATATAGCTATAAAGCATTATAAATATTGTATCAAGTTTAACTAGTAACAACCATCAACCTAATATCTACCATGCACTTGCATGCAATGGGACATTTTCATTTAAGTATTTATCATGTGTTGTTACCCATTATTCATCAACATCTCAACATCAAACTCCCACACCACGTGTCATCATAGTTACCCATTATCTCGTCAACATCAAATAATCATGTCATCTACTATTAACATTACCCCATAATGTGTTAGCATCATCTAATTGTGTTTCCTACCATTATCATCTCCATCAACATGTCAACATCTACTAACTATATATTCTATCATTACCATTCTCATTAACATGCCATCACCCATTAATCATTATGCAGTTATCATGCAACCATAGATAATCAACTCATAACACAACGTAAAAGTTGCATCGAACCCAACTAACGATGTTCCACCACCCAATTTTACCGTTCTACCATGCACTTGCCTTTACCGAGAAGAAACACTTGACAACCAACAATCAACCATGGGGAGAAGAGCTAGGTCTTGATAAATATCACATTGCAACACCTCAATACTCATCCAGTTGTATAGAAATAGTAAAACACATGGCCCCACACTTTAATATGTCACTCTCCCATTTCCCAGACTTATTGCCTTTGCTGTCCTGGTATTCTGGAGTGCAGTACTTGCATTCTAAAAGCCTAGGAATGAAAGAAAATCTTATATTTAGAAACTATGGCCAAAAGCTTATCTTTCTCAGTTGGGCATATTTTAGTATCTATTTTTATATAAATTATTCTCCCATGCAACTAGCATATAAAAAACAGCACTCAACTCTCTTCTTTTTCTTCCATGTAAAATGGTTTCAAAATTTTCTATCTATTTTTATTCAACACCAATTGCATTTAAAGAAGACATTTTGGACATCTACACAAAAACATCTAGACAAAATTATCTATAATATTTTATTTAACACCAAAAATTAATTCTATAATCTACTAGTGCCAAATCGCATCACAACATGACTATTGCAACTAGCAAAGAATTTCAGAACTGCAGATTTTGAAAAAAACATATAAAATCTATTCATTAATAAAATAGAGTGATTGAGAACTCTATAATGACCTTAGAAAATTATCCACACTTCGCTAGTTATTATAGAGGCCTAGTTCGGCCATTTACAAAGTCTAATCTACCAAACTCCGCGGTATCACCCAACTAATCTACAGGACAACCACCTTCCAAAGACCATAACAAGCAACCTACCCAATGGATCTGCACATTATTTAGCTTGCTGGAAAGCTTAAGAAAATATCTAAAACTCCCTAGTAAACACCCTTCCCAGACTCGGCCTCTGGAGCCCCCTGAAAAATCAATAGATTTAGACTACGCATATCAAGAAAAACACCAACAACACCTAATCTCAAACTAGGATGAACTATGAGCAGATTAGGCCCCAAAATCCAAATTAAATACATCAAAAACTCAATCCAATTGTTAAAACCGTGAGGGGATAGGTCTTGGGACGTTACTCTAGAGACACGGTGACATCGCAACCCTT
Organism: Dendrocalamus latiflorus; assembly: GCA_017311315.1. NCBI lineage: Eukaryota > Viridiplantae > Streptophyta > Magnoliopsida > Poales > Poaceae > Dendrocalamus > Dendrocalamus latiflorus. Next base: position 27,391,320 of record CM029648.1, read on the forward strand.
TTTCTTTTCTTCTCCTTCCCTTCCTTCTCTTCTCTTCCTTCCAGGGGTGAATCCACTAGGGGCTTCATTAGCCTTTAGCCTACCCTCCCCCTCCCCCCGACCTCCCGCCATGGATTGGAACATGGAATCCGATGGCTTTATGGAAGAAGAATAGAAGAGATCAAGAGATGATGGGCCTTTCTCAGGTATTTGCCCCACAATCATGAGTCCACAAGCCCAAGTAGCAACTAATCATCATATTCATCCACCCCACCATCCCACAGCCCCTACGCACTAGTAACAAAATCGAAGGAGTGCACCGGAGGGCTGAGGCTGAGTGGTGGCTAGTGAGAGGCTGATCCCAGGGCGACAACGGTGGCTAGGGCCCGAGAGGCAGATTTGAGCCCAGGTCAATGCCGCGCGGGGAGAACTAGGCCAATAGGGGAACCACCCACCGCGGAAGCCTGAAGCCGGCCTGCCGGGGATGGTGACCTAGGGATGGGGAGGCGGGACTATCGGGAGGGCCAGCTAGAGAAGGGAGGATAGAGCCATAGAGGATGGGAGCCATCTACCAATTCGGGGAGGGGAGAGAGGGGTCGATCGGTCAAGCTGTTGAGAGGAGGGATAGATGAAGAGCAGTTCTCAGTAGAGAAGAGAGAGAGAGAGAGGAGGGAAGGGAGCTGAGGAGGTGAGCCGGTGAGGGGGAATGCCGGACTGGGGATTGGGAGGATCGGAGGAGTGAATTGAATTTCATCATGAGGGAATACGGGGGACTAGGGAGGAGCCGCAGAAGTGCAGAGCAACACTGCAGTGTCTCACTAACTGATTGAGGATTGATCTTGACCGTGAGGCGAGGGGGTATTTGTCACGAATTGAATTTGTTATTATTTCTTGATTATTCTTGTTGTCTCATTGATGATGTTGTATTGCATATTTGCATAGACAATTAGAGTATTAGACAGTACAATCTAGATTATCAGCTGTATTTTGTAATTTATGTGGTGATGTATTTTACATTTTGTTTATAGATTTTCAATAATAGAGAAACAAACTTGGCAATTAGTGACTCTGTTAACCTCTTGCCAGTCCTAGATACGAAGGCAAATGCAGATCGCAGAGAGAGGGTAGCTTGGCACCTTGACGAGAACGCGGCGGCCCATTACATCGAGGGTGTTGCAGCGACGACTCGGTCAGGACGTGGTGGGCCAGGGTGCTCGACGCACGTCGCGAAGAGCCTGCGATTGTGAGGGCATGGCGAGGGCATGAGTGTGCGGCGACAGGTAACCCACCACGGCAACGGAGGACCTACAAGGAAGGCGGCACTGCGTGACTCAATAAATCTTTTGAACTCACCCTCTATGTTAATCATGGCTTCGCCACTGCTTCCTTCCCTTCCTTCTCCTCCCAGCTACAGCAGCAAGCATCAGCAACAAATAGAGCCAGAAAACCCTAGAGCACCCCCTTCCATGCCCCTTTTATGCCACTGAAGTGGGTCAAACTGGGCCAGGCCACACCAACCCATTTTACTTTCTATTAAGGTATTACATGAAATATCTAAAGCAAGTTTACATGTCCAGTTGCCAATTAGTAGTACGAAAGTAGGGAGAGAAAAAACAAAATACACATAGTTAGCACATTTTGTTGAGAAAGAATATTAAGCAATTTTTAAAACAAAACTTGACTATTATAAAGAATATTAAGCAATTTTTAAAACAAAGCTTGACTATTATTTTTTGACCACATAGTTCACCATTATTTAGGGGGAGAAAGGCCTCGTTTGGAACATAGAAATTATTTCCCAGATTCTTAGGAGCATTTAGCTGTTTTCTTGTGAAATTAAGGCAAAAAATATATGAAATTCCTACGTTCCAAACCGGCCCCTAAGCACATACTAGGTAGCAATACATTTCTAAAGGAATAAGCACAAAAAAGGTGTTTGAAACACATAAATTTCGAAAGAAACAATACAACTCTTGTAGGAATAGTATAAAATTCCCATGGTCGGAAGGAGATTATATTCTAGGATAATAATTCTGTCAAGTTGCTGGAATGGTGGCTGAAATCCCACCGGACCAAATGCTGCTGGTTGAAATGAATAGCAAAAGAATCTCAACAGAAAAATCATGGCGAGGGAAGAAAAGTCCCTGAACAGTTGCAAGAACAGGATTCTCCTCTTTCCATCCTATCCACTCCAATCCAATAATGTACTGTTTTTTAGACCACAACTAATTAGGTCCTGTTTGGATCCCTCTATCTAAAGTTTAGTTACTAAAGTTTAGGTCTAAAGTCTCCAAACATATGGTCTAAAGTTAGATCTAAACTTTAGCTAACCCCTAAAAAACACTTTAGACCATTAGTCCACCAAAGTGAACTAAAGTGGTCTAAAGTTTTGGGTTCTTAGGCACAAAGACGTGTTTACCCATGCATGTTTCTCTCACCTCCCATTTAATGGCTGACGCACGAAACGAGGAGAGGTACTATGGTCTTTTTAAAACTTTAGTCTTATCCATTAGTACAGGATCCAAACAGGACTTTCGACTAAAGTTTAGTAGCTAAAGTTTAGCCAACTAAAGTTTAGTCTAAAACTTTAGACAACTAAACTTTAGACCATGAGATTCAAACAGGCCTTAGTCTAATAAACAGTAATTATTGAAAAAAGATAAGCTAAAAAACGGTTTAAAGCCGAAAAGAACGGAAACCCCGTCACTCTCCGCTTCCCTCCCTCTATTTCCAAGGTTCTCCTCCCTCCGATAGACCCAAAAGAAAAGAAGGGAAGGCAAGCGAACAGCAACGAAAGATTGGTGAAGCGGAGACGGATCAAAAAAAGTGTTGGAAAAAATGGGAAAAATAAGGCTTCTTAGTGTTCTTATTGCAAGAAGCAGACGCTGTTGAGAGGTCTATCCAATTCCATACCGTCCGCCCCCCGCCACCCACCCACATAAAGATGAGATTTTGATGCGCTTCGGCAGTATGGGTATTTTGCATCTCTCTCAAATTTACTTTCTTGATTTCATCCGACTCCGTTCTCAAATATTGATGTTGTTTCTCCTATTTTGATACTGACCATTTACGCAGGAAGTTGCTGTCCTAATTGGAATCTTGTGAGGTTTTGCTATTCAGTGGTGAGAGCTGTCCATATGTTCATGCTCCTGGCCATCATGGAAATTTGGTACTTACATGATCTTTTGACTATTAAATCACTAATCAGTAATCTAGGGGTTACGTGAATTTCTTTAAATTTTGTTTTGCCTCAAATAAGATCCTGCTAAATCAGTAAGCTTTTATGGAACAAGGTCACCCAGTTCTTGAGTTGTTGAAGTGCTTTTGGCACTTTTGTTCAACCTGCCCAGTTAACCATAGGAGGAGAATTTTCTTGGCACATTTTGTGACAATGAACGACGGAGTAGACCTTCCAATTCCAAGCCACCACCTGTTTTCACATCCTGAGATCTCCCATGGCTTTGATGAATTCTTAAAGAATACAGCTACATGTACTCACACCCACACTTGCAATCCACCGGGTCCATCGGTTGCTATGCATACACACATGTGCCTCCACACGCACACCCAAGTCATAGCTTCTGGTGAAAATAATGTGGAAGAAGAGCTGAGAAAACCCCGGAAACCTTTGGGAAATAGAGAGGCTGTGCGCAAGTACCGGGAGAAGAAGAAAGCGCACACAGCCTTCTTGGAGGAGGAAGTCAAGAAGCTCCGCGCCACTAATCAGCAGCTCTTGAGGAGATTGCAGGGGCATTCAGCACTCGAGGCTGAGGTGGTGAGGTTAAGAAGCCTCTTGTTTGATGTCCGAGGCAAGATCGATGCAGAGATTGGTTCCTTCCCGTTCCAGAAGCAGTGCAGTGTTGGTTCTGTTATTTGTACAGACCATACTCTATGGTTTAACACTAATACTGAGGTAGCAGTTCGGGAAGGGAGCTCTAGACCAACAGTTGTGGATTGCGGGATTGATGAAAGTGGCATTATTTTACAAGAACTTGATATTCCTGAAGCGGCGAATTCAATGAATGCTGTTGCCAGCTTTGTCAACTCTGCCTAATTGGCTGCTTGACTTTCTTCGAGTTCTTCGTACCCGTTTTCAGATCCATGATGGCTTGGGTTGCTGGCTTTTTGCGGGTATATTTTTTCTTTCTTATACCCTGCTTGAATAAAATGGTGGCTACGTGTAAAAGTGTGAAATTGATCTACCCTGTCAAGATCTTGCTGATCATAAGTTTTGTTACTTTGTTCTGAAGTGTTCGGTTTGTAATGTACTTGCATGATAGTATTGGAAGAAACCAATACAGTAATACTCAATATGACAGAACACGTTCTGTGTTCTGCAAAGTGCTACAACTGTTGGAATGAGCTAAACTTGGTTATTGATGTTGTTTCTCTCTCTTAGTAATACATCACTGTTAAAATGTTTGCTGTAATCAGATGATTATGTGTATTTCGGCATTGCCTTCAGTTATATGCTAATGTTCTTTACTCTTGAATTTTTTGCTCTCTGGACATAATTCTACTATCTAGGTGGTATTTGCTGTTACCATAATTTGTTTATCAGACTAGTCAAGCTCGAGACTTCTCAGAAGTTGGTTTCCTCAAGTAAAAGAACAATCTTAGCTTATTATGTTTATTCTGCAGAAGCACTCAAAGGATGTCATCAGAATGCAGTTTGTTCTACTTGGTTGTAATCTTTTGGGCTTTTGATGGGAATATGGTTCTGGAATGGTGGACAGACACTTTTTTAGTTAACTGAAAACTGCCTCTGACGAAAGCGTGCTGCAAAGCAACACTGCTGTCAAACAACTTGTTGTGTTTGTTTATTTACGTGCTTACAGCTTCAGATCGGCTAAACATTTCTGAGTGTCTAGTTTTTATTGTGCCATTATGAAATTAGGCTGGCCACAGGGCCAGTTTCTACACCGTAGATTATGGAATCTTGAGATAATATGAGATGGAGTGATGGACTAATGGTGCATTCGTTGGGTATCTATGATAAAGCCCCCTTGTTATTTTCAGATATTTATTCCTTGCGAGAACAAATGTTCAGATTTCAGAAGTCAAATGCAGAGGTTGGGAACCATGTAGTGTTAGTACAAAAGATAATTTACATCCACTAGCCACACGCCAAGTATTTTATGTCCAGAGGGGTTATTCAAGGTGCAACCTTTGTTAATTGTGATCAAATTTTTAAGAAGGCAAATATGCAGATGTCAGTGATTATGCTTTCAGAAAGCTGGCATAGTAGCTCTGGGCATACCATTTCGATGTTGCAAAAGTTGGAAATTTTTGTACGGATAACCTTTTTTTTATTCGGAAATACAGAAATATACCCGCGATTTCATTTTTTACAAAAATAGCCTCGAGTCGCCCAATGGGGAAGCGACTCGAGAATTTCGCCCACCCGAAAAGCGATATTTAAGGAATCTGCGAACCGTTGGGCGAATCAGCGCTGTCGCCTGCACGTTGGGCGACTTAATATAAGTCGCTGTACGGTTGGGCGACTGCAATGCAGTCGCCCAACGCTAGGGCGACACAGGGGGGTTAAGGCGGCCTGCCCAGCCGGCTCCCACTACCAACCACCTTTTTCACTCATTCAGCAAACACATTCAGCGCACAGAGAAGAGGAAGAAGGAAAAGAAACAAGGGGGAGAAGAGAGGAAGGAGGGGAAGAAGAGGAGAAGGAGAGGAAGGAGGGGAAGAAGAGGAGAAGGAGAGGAGGAGGGGAAGAAGAAGAGGAGAGGAGGTGAGGGAGGAAGGAGGAGTAGAAGCTATTCCATCAATTTGGATCCAGGTATTTTTTTTGGATTATGTTGTATTTGCATTATTATTTATATGAAATGTTGGTGTTAATAAAAATTATAGATGTAGAATAATTAGTACCGTGTTAGTATGAAAATATTATTGTAGAAAAGGTTTGGTATGCAATTTGTAGTATGGTATAGGAAGTTTAGTATTGTGCGATATTATTTGACATGTCGCAAAATTGAAATATATATGCAGGCCGACATCATCAATGTCCACTACATTGAGAGTGTATTACGGAGCTGGAACCATTCGTGAAGGTCCGAATGGTATGGATTTGAGCGATTTTCCGCAAGTCACTCTCGTACTTCCGGATGACGAGAATGCTCGAATGGGAGATGTGCAGCTTTGGCTGACCCGGAGTTTTTCGTTGAACCCCGAGGTGTACAGCGTCGTCGTGCAAGGGCTTTGGAGCCGGTCTCCCACGGACATCAGATGTGAGTTGAAGACATTGGTGCGCTCTGCCACATGGAAGGGCTTTGTGCTAGGGTGCCGGCGTCGTGGATACGAGTGTGTGCTGCTTGTGCAACCGTGCTCAATACAAGCAGCTGAGGAAGCTCGTGCAACAGCCGTTGTTGTGGGAGGTGCTAGCAGCTCGGGCGGGCCGCATGTTGGCGGACATGATGAAGTTGCTCGTCATGAAGCCGATGCGGTACATGAAGGAGAGTTACAGCCGTCAAGCCATAGAGAGCCAACTGGGCAAGCCGATGAAGGAGAGTATAATGAGTACATTGTGCAGCAGATGGACTCTGATGACGAGAGGGCATGGGATGAAGAGGAAGCTGTAGAGGACGACGACGAGGACAGTTCCGATGAGGATGAAGTTCCTATCCCCCAGGAATGGAACCGGTTTAATGCGGAGGGTCTTTCCGCACATGATGAGCATGAATCACAATGGGAGTACCATGAGACAGAGGTTCGGTTGCATGCTATGTTTGCTGACAAGGAAGCGCTGCAGGATGCCATCAAGCTTTGGGCCCTTTCAATGCAGCGGACATTTCGCGTCATCAAATCAAGCCGGGAGCAGTACACTGTGACGTGCGAGCAGACTGGTTGCCCTTGGCGGGTGCACGCCCGTAAACCTAAGTATGAGACTCATTGGATTGTGTCCAAGGTTGAGCCGCACTCCTGCATTCTAAACACTGTCTTGTCGAGACATCGTAACCTGACGTCCGGATTTATAGCCAATGTCATGTATGGGGAGATAGTGCAGAAGAAGGACATGGCAGCCACGCATATTGTGGTAGCTATTAAGAATAAATTCAAGTATAAGATTAGCTACACGAAGGCGTGGCGGGCCAAGCAGAGGGCGTTGGAAAAATGTTTTGGCACTTTCGAGGCGGCGTACGACAACCTTCCTCGTATGCTTAATGTCCTGCAGGAAAGGAACCCGGGCACGTACATCGCCCTCCACGAGAAGCCGTCCATAAGTCCGCCAGGGTATGCGGTGTTGCAGAGAGCAATGTTTGCATTTGGTGCTAGCATCGAAGCATTCAGGCATATGCTGCCAGTGATCTCAATTGACGGGACCTTCTTGACAGGCAAATACAAGGGCCAGATCCTGACGGCCATAGGCGTTGACGGTAACAATCAAATATTGCCGCTAGCCATTGCATTTGTGGAGAGTGAGAATTACGAGAGCTGGCTGTGGTTTCTCAGACATGTGAGGGCTGGAGTTGTAACCACTCGGCCTGGTGTGTGCGTAATCCATGATCGCCACGCCGGTATTATCAAGGCAATAAAAAAACTTCAAGAAGACCCCGAGGAGGCCTTTCCTTGGCCGGACATGAGGAACCGGTGGTGCAGTCGTCACTTAGCGGCAAACTTTTTCAAGCAATTCCCTAAACAATCTTTGATGAAGCTATTCAAGAGGCTGGCTAGGCAGAACCAACAGAGGAAATTTGATGCTTTGTGGAGGTTGTTGGATGAGCACACTAGGAAGAACGTCGAAGAGAGGAGCAAGGAGCCAGTCACTCCTGGGGCGGCACAACCACAATGCTTGCCGCCAATCGATGCGCCTAACCCAAGTGGTCCAAGAAGAAGGAGCTCACGAAACATCAGGTGCTTCGCGCAGTGGATCGAGGGGGAACCGTTGGAGAAGTGGTCGCTGTTGCACGACACGGATGGCGCAAGGTACGGAATAATGACAACTAACCTTGCCGAGGTGTACAATTGGGTTCTAAGGGGTCTCCGTTCTCAGTCCCTTGTCGCCATCATGGAAGGTGTTCTTCACAGCACAATCCGGTACTTCAGGGAGAGGCACGCGAGTGCCGCACTTCATGCGGCCAATCCTGGAGCTCTGTATTGGGCAAAAATTACTGCTTACATGGAGATGAAGGCACAAAAGGGTCAGTTGCACACAGTGCAGGTCATGGGCAACAGGGAGCATCGTTTTGAGGTGATACTCCGTGATAGAACCGGATTTGGGACGGCTCGTTCACTTGTTACGCACGAGGTATGTCTTGCAGATAATGGAAATGAACCTAGCTGTACGTGCAACAAGCTTAATTTGTTACACAAACCATGCTCTCATGTCCTCGCTGCATGCGGGACCGTGGGTATGGATCCTTCGAACTTCATGTCCGAGTTCTTCTTTAAGGAGAGGGTACTGCAGGCTTGGTGTGGGGAGCTCCGAGGGTTCAGGGTGGTGGGAAACTTCGCCACTTTGGACATTGCATCGAGGACCTGGGTTCCGGATGTTAACATGTTGAAGGGTGGGAAGGGTCGGCGACAGAGCCGATGTATTAGGAATGACATGGATGAATCACAAGTTGGAACACCGGGTGCACGTTGTGGTCGATGCGGTCAGGAGAGGCACACAGCTAGACGATGCATGTCCTGATTAGTAGTTACATGACTTTTCTGTAATGTACTTGGTTATGTACTTATTTAGTACATGTATTTGCTGTTTGTTAAAATGAGATACTTTTGTGGCTCGTGCACAAGACAATCAATTCATGACATGCTTAACAACATTGCGCATTATTTCGATCGACCCTCGTACATACTACGGTACAACCATACACATCGTTGCTTATATGTCAAATGAGCCTCGTGGCACCCACATGGAGAACTGCTGAAGTGGACGCCTCGGACGGGGCTGGCCATCGTGGTAGTGGCACGCACATATGCAACTTGGGTTTGCACAGCAACATGTCGGATCGTACAAGCTTCTTATGTTGACAACCTCCTCGTTTCCCCTCTCGCGTTGCATCTGTTGGCGGAGCTCATTGTTCTCCTCATTGAGAGTCTCCATTCGGTACTCCAAGTCCATTATTCGGTCCCATAAAGTACCCACATAACGGTCAATATACCGTTCATGAGGAGGGTCGATCCAGCGGGAGAAGTCGCATTTCGCCATCTGCGAAAAAGGACAGTAAACATGGAGGGTTCATAAGCAATAAAAAAATGTATTATTAGTAATTTGTACCCCGGAGCGTGGGCATCGGAAGAAACGGCGCCCGCCATCGTTCGGCCCTTCCAGGACCTGCACGACCACGTACTCATTGTGTCTGCATTTCGGCCACGCTGGTTGCGCACGCCGGCTTGGTACCAAGCGGTATTGTGGACCGAACATCTCCCTCCTTTCCAAGGGAAGGTCTTCCTTCGGTGACCCATATCCGACTGGCCCCTCATCTTCCGCCATGGTATGTTCCACCACGAAATAGAAGGTACTTCTTTGTTCGATTTACAGGGTTTTCTGGCTACAACTTCATGGGACCTCAACCGTGCTATTTATATCGAATGGCGGGACAAAAGAGGGCTGCTTTGCCCAGAGACATGACAAAAGCGCTCAGCTTTACTCGGTGAGATGACAACACATGCCAGCTTTACGCAGTGATATGACAAAACGGGGCATCTTTGCTCAGTCAGATTACAACACATGCCAGCTAAACTGCCTACATAAAGGCTACGATCTGAAAAGCCTTCATAGGGACATTTATTGCTACCCTGGAATCCTGAGGATAATCCAGGCCTATGCTACAGAAACCAACAAAATAGGGGCGTAGGCTGTAGCCTTTACAGTGAGTGTTCACGTCATAAGCATGTATCCTTTCCAATGAGTTTTCATGTCACCTTTGCTTGTTGTTTCAGAAATACAGGCTACAGGCTCTGAAAAGCCTACATAGAGACATTTATTGCTAAACTGGAATCCTGAAAAAGCGAAAAGATTCGTACGACCTCCTCTCCATGGACTATGCCCACTGCACCAGATAACCTGCCTACATAAAGGCATCCTATGTCTTCCATACCACATCTCCTCCTCAAGCCTTCACAATACTACTACACAACAATGTCTTCCTGGAGGTCCGACCCATTTGGAGTGCCGGAATGGCATGAGCGCCCGAAGTGCCATTGCGGCTTTAGGACGATGTTGGGAGTCTGGACGGATCGAGTACAACGAGCCAAATACGGCCGTAGGTTCTTCAAGTGTCCAGACCTGGATGACGACTTCATGGTAACGACAACAACTAAATCATTTGTTTCTTGTTATCGTTTTTCAACTTGATGCACGACATCTACCACGCCACACATAGGCTTGCAGGTTCATCGAATGGGTGGATCGGGTGCCGCCGGCATGGCCACAGAACCGGGCAGTGGAGGTGGAAAACAAAGGACAATACTTTGTCAAGATGACTCAGGCTCGCGAGGTGGAACGACAGATGCGGCTTGAGCAACAGCGCCGCGTGAGGGTGGACCAAATCCGTCTGAAGGGCAAGAAGGATGAGCTGCAAAGGAGGCGGGAGCAGCTAAGTCTGCGTGAAGCAGCCATCAAGCGTCAGGAGGAAGAGCTTCAAGCTCGTGAGGCAGCTCTCAAGACCAAGAGTGACCGGAGCAAGGATGCAGCGGAGCCATCTTCAAGGCGCGATAACAAGGGGAAACAACCACGCTACACCCAGTAAACCAAATGTAATAGACCCAGCAAGTTTTATTCCCTAAGGCAGTACTGTCGGAGTTGCTCTTAGTCATGCTATATGTTATGCATGTAATAACAATGTACGCGGCATGTTACTCCCAACTGTATTACGAAGTTTATTTTTATTGACATAAGCTTATTATCTAGCATGTTCGCATTCAATGATTCAGATAACAAGTCATACCGGTTCTCTCCGTAAACTATTTCTCAGCAACATCAAAATATCACTTACCACTCTATGTATCTATCGTTCTACGGTCAATCATTCTTCAAAAAAATATTGGAATTTGTTTTGTGCATCTACAACATACAGTGCACATAAACTTTTATTACAACTATACCAGATTTTTTCTCTGTTTCAAACTACAAAATTGCCAAAACTCTACAAATTTCAGGGGGACTGAAGGAAGTCGCCTACCTACTGGGCGACTGCATTACAAGTCGCCCAGCCATTGGGCGACTTCGTTAAATCGCCCAGTGAGAAAGCGACTCCGTGATGTCGCTTTCCCGTGAAGCGACATAGCTTCTTGTCGCTCTTCGGGTGGGCGAAATTCTTGAGTCGCTTCCCCATTGGGCGACTCGAGGCTATTTTTGTAAAAAATGAAACCGCGGGTATATTTCTGTATTTCCGAATAAAAAAAAGGTTATCCGTACAAAAATTTCCAAAAGTTGTAACTTTGCAACAGATCATCTTGGAGTAGCTTGTGCAGGTTAAAGAGGCAGTGGATGGGTTTCATTGGACAAGGTTCTCTTCCACAAGTTCACCTCCATTGAAAAGCAACATAAAGTAGTTGAAGTTCCTCTCTATGGAGGTTACAGTGAGAATGCACATGTTTAAACTCTAAAGCATTGCTACTGGTCTACTAGATCGTGATTGCCACAAACTTCCCTGACGAATTCTTAAATCTCCCTGACGAATCATAGGCATGCCAAAAGGGAGTGCACATTGGATGGCCATGGCTCCTGATGGCAAAAGCACGACAAAAAATCACTGAACTTACCATGCTCGACGCATATTGTTTCACCAATTCAAGTTATATATATAGTATTTGGGATTTCACAGTATGCTTCAATGCGTCAAGCCTTCACTATGTTTGCCCATGTGCAACTGGAAAAATGGATGGACCTTTTCCCTTTCAATAAACACATGTAGATAGCTATCAATCCAAAGTACAGTAAGATAGTTCAACAATCCTTCTCTTTTAAAAAAATATAAGCGGTCGGCATATCATGATATCAAAGAAGAACCATGAAACTCCACGATGGAGTCTATTGCGTCACGGAGTTGACATTTCTCCGACAAAATGTCTTTCTCAAAGTTTGGCACCTTATTACTAGTCACTTTTTTTATATGCCTAACGGTGATCGTGAAACTTCAACGCCATGATATGAAAAAAAAAAGGCCTCGTTTGAAACACCTTACTGCCCTGGGGCTTACCTGCAGCACCGTCAGGAACATTTTTTTTAAAAAAAAAACCTTCATAGAAAATGATTGAGAACAGAAGAAACAAAAACGGATGAAGAAAAGTTTTTAATAATATTCTATTAATAACTTTTGGCCAACTTATTTCTAAATTTGACCTTTTAGCCACCCGTCACCCGCAGACAAAACACTCTACCATGCCATCAAAACTTCATAGAAACCAAAAAGAAAGAAAGAAAAGTGTTGTTTTTGCCATATCACCATCATTGGCATGGCCAAACATGCTATTTTTTGGCTCGACGCTAGACTTATCTTGTGGCAGCATGGCATGGTAATGCCGTTTTGCGTGAACAAAAAAGTTAAATTTAGGAATAAGTTGGGTAAGAGATTTCTAATAAAAACAATTTTTAAAGAGTTAAATAATAAAAATTCTGATGATACACAGTATAGTTCAAAATTTACCTAGCCCAAGCCTGAACAGGGGGAGGCCTAGGGAACGTGGCCACGTCACTAAAAATTCGCCAACGGGATGGTTTCTCCACCACCATTTCGAAATAACTTATTGGGATAGTTTTTTGAAAACGGTTTATTAGCTTTTGATTCGTTCGCACGAGCATTCACACAAAGGCCAAAAGTTATAAGTCACAGTCATAAACTATAGTCGAAAAGAAGCACCCTATATGATCTAGTGGGTGTGGGCGCGAGCGCAGGCACGGGTGCCTTGGATTGCTTGGGGGTAGAGATCCTCTGTCTTCACATGGGAAAGGCAGAGGCCTACAGTACTGTGCCGTTCGGCATGTTCCTAACCATCCGATCAATCAAGGGACGGCTTGATTTAGACCGGCGATAAAATCTCAATATCTTGTGAGAAATTATGATCCCATAATATCTCGCCTGAGGGAATTTGGTACATTGAATATGGATCACACGACCTGTGATGTGGTGCCGTTGGTGCCTTTGCCACAACGGTAGAGGATTTGCTTCCATTACTTGGGGGGGGGGGGGGCAGCAGTCCATGCACATGTGGAGCGGCATGGAACTGTCGGATATACTTAGTGTGTTATGTAAAATTATTTTTCCTACTTCAAATATCACCAACTCGCAAATGATTGTCATGGATAAACTTTGACCAACCTCTACTAAAGAACCACCTGTTACCATTACTAATCACCATATTGGTTTTCTATATCTTTCCCATGAACTGAAAGTAGTACACATATATTTCATGGTAATACTAACGTATGTAGTCTTGCACACCCCACAATTTAAATGAGATAGAGATAAAGCCAGATTCAATATCACACTTGGGCTTCAAAGGGCATAAAGCAAATCACACTAGATCCAATGTGTGATTTGCTTCATGCTGTTTGAAGTACAAGGGTGGTATGAGGAGTTAGAGACAAAGTCAGATCTTATATCACACTTACGCTTCAAACGGCATGAAGCAAATCACACATTAGATTCAGTGTGTAATTTGCTTCATGCCCTTTGGAGGCTAAGCGTGATATAAGATCTGATTTTGTCTCCAACTCATTTAAATTATGGAGTGTACAAGACTATATATGTTACTGTTATCATGAAATATATATGTACTGCTTCTAGTGAATGAGAAAGATATGAAAAATAAAAATGGTGATTAGTAATATCACAGACGATTTTTAAAAAATTGTCTGTGATACGTAGATATCACAGATGGTTATATTTAAAAACCGTTTACAATACATACACATCATAGATGGTTATTTTTAAAAATTATTTGTGATACGTACACATCACAGATGGTTATTTTTAAAAACTGTTTGTGTTATTAATTATAACAGATGGTTTGAAAACCGTCTGTGATCACCACATATTATTATTGACCCATAAATTCAGACAACTTATGAAACCATCTGTGATGATATTTTTGAACCGTTTATGATGACTTTTTTTGCAGTAGTACAACCAGGGGCTCGCCAGCACCAGACTGGTGGGAGGTTAGGAACATAGAGTGGAGGGAGAGATTTGGGGAGGGGGGTGGGGGGAGATTCAGAGGTTTGAGTGGAGGAAGAGGGGTAGATGGGAAACGATGCCAGTTCCAGTCAATGGTAGGAGTTAGTGCAGTGAAGCGTTCGATCTATTGCTGACACATCGAACATTGGACACCTATCGTTATCGTAGAGAATTGGGTCAAAACAGTTTTGGTTCCGCTTAGTGGATCACAAAGTACAAATGTTTGGCCCTGTTTTTTTGACTTTTTAGTCATTTTTTGGTTTTGGCTTCTTTCAGTAATCATTATTTATTAGACTAAAAAATTATAGCTAAAAATCATAAGTCGTAGTTAAAAAAATCCCCTTTATCCATTCAAGTTTCATGGACCTATTAAGTTTCTTGGTCAGTTGGATACAGCCGACAAATGCGCCTATTACAATACCTTGGCCTGGTTCGAATTCATCATCATCAAAAAAAAAAAAGAAACCCGTCCGAAGACAACAAAGGCACGCTCAAAGACAAAAGAAAGGCCCGCTCACAGGCAGCGCCCGCTAAGGAATTGACGGCCCATTAAGGCACTGTGAGGCTGTTTCGAAGTTTGCAACGTGTTAATGATCTAATAGGTACGGAATTTGATCCTAGGCAGTCGAATGATAACTAGACAGTCCCACTTTTTTGCTTACCCAAAATTGCCAATTTCTCATCGGTGTAAACTCTTGGCGATGTCAACAATGTACTACAAAAGTGGATCAGGCTCAGGCCTGGCAGAAGCACACGACTCTTCGTTGGACCCAAGCCCGGCCAGCAAACACATGACACCGACGTCCAGTTTCCATACAGATCATCAGCCGCCGGAGGAGAGGAGCCAGCACGTGGTGGTCGTGCGGTCCCGCGGCGCGCCACGCTGCCTCGCACCCTCGCGCACGCCACCTCACGCGGGGCCCCGTGCGCTACAGCGAACGGCGCACTGCCCGCTCGCTCGGCAGTCGGCACTGGCGCATTTGCGGCAAAACCGCCGGACGGCTTACCTTACTATTTGAGAGCAGCAACACGGCCTCGCACTCGCTCTCCTCAGCGCCCGTTTCCCTCCCTCCTCTCCTCCCCGGAGCAAGGTACCAGCAAACCCCAGCGTTCTTGTTTCTTCGACATCCTTTTTGCTGGCTAGTGATTGTGTAGGACTGTTGCACGCGTCGAATCGATCGCCTTTGTCGTTTCCAACTGCGTGAGATTTTGGGTGTCGCGTGTGGCTGCATGTTGGATCAGTGCGGAACTGGGGTACTACGGGTGGTTTGCCAGATCCATACATGGCATTGCGTCTCCTTTTCCCCTCTCAACGAGGGGAATCGAGGCGAGGCCTTCAAGATCTTGTGGCTCGCGATTCTGATTCCTTCTTTTCATAGACCGCAATTCTGATTTCTGACAGAGTTATAAGATTCTGAGTTTTGTTGCCCTTTCTTTTGCGCGAATAGAATGTGTGGTTCTGAGGTTTGGTACGTCGCAAAGACGTACGCTGTTCTTCTTTGCCACCCCCCCCCCCCCCCCCCCCCCCCCCCAATTGGGTTTGAGGAACACTGGTATTCCTTTGCAAGAAGTTAAAATCTGGTGCGAAAACTCTGAAAGAAAGAAAACGCTGCTAAAACACATCCTGTCCCACTTAGCAGCCACAGGAAAATTGTGTTGTCACATAGGATTGACAGTGGATTAACTACTCTGTTCATGTCTTGCGCTGTACCGTCGTAGCATATTCAAAGCATTGGATGATCACTATTTGGCCGAAGTAGTTGCTCCAATGAAACAAGCGTATTATAAGCAGTGTCAAGGATAAATAAAGCTGAAATTTGGTCTAGTAGGACAATTGGCCCATGAGCCATGTTGTTAGTGGCCATATCAGTGGAACCTGGGTTCCTAAAAAATAAGCCTTGTCAGTTGGCAGTCGGGATACTGCTCACTGGTGGGTGCTGAAGGTAACTGGGGTTCGGTACCAGACGAATTATTGTTGCAAAAGATCTCAGGAACAAACAACTCGACTGATAATTGGCCAAAAACTCGCTGAAAACCGCTTTGTTTATTCAGAGAATACCACGCAGTCACTGCTCACAGGCGACCATGCACAAATTGGATAGCGTAAATAAACAAGTCCTAAATCCAAATAGTGAGCTTTCCATATAGAGCCCTGGGGTTCATTCCAAAAATCGCCCAGCAACAAGCAACACCTTCAGATTTTCCGTACCTCAGTTGGGTAAGTTATTGTGAGAAATGTGAGTTGTTTTAGCTGTTGTTTCCTTCCTGTCTACCGAGAATATATGACCTTTACAATAGCCTTGAAATGTTAACCGTTTTCCTCCTGCTGTTAAAGGTTGTAGCAAATCTGAAACCTTAATAAAATGTGGAGGCCAGCAGGCATTCTAGAGTGTACGCAGCATACTGCAGAAATTACACCTAATTGAATTGCTCAAAGTTACCTTTTCTATCCCATCTTAATTGAATGGGTTACATTTCTATCTGTGACAAGTTGAATAGGGGATTATCACTGCACCAGCACTGGTACCTTCTTACACAATTCTCATGGTCTTTCTGATGCGGATTTATTCTGCGTTTATTCTTTTAAGCATGCAACCATAGCAACCCAGAGAAAAACGGATGGGAAGTTAACGATGACATTTGCAGCAAATACTCATTGATTGAGCTTCATGAAATGCATAATCTCTATGAGCAGTCTTGCCATTTGATGAGTTAAGGGTAACAGTAGCCAAGTACAGTTACTGTTACTTTCTTAGAACTATTCCGGTTACTTTTTTTGTCTTTACTATTCACCTCTTTTACAGTACTTTTTAAAATATCATTTGGCCTTAAAACTTCATTTTGTCCTTAGAACTTCATTAATAGAAACTTTCCGCTAATTCTGAGCGCTTAATTTGTCACAGAAACAAGATGTCAAATAGAGCCACACATTGGTGTTATGCCTGCCGGCGGCCAATTCGTCTTCGTGGACAAGATATAATCTGCCCCAACTGCAACGATGGCTTTGTTCAGGAAATCAGTGAGATAGGAGGCATGTTGAACACTTATGGTATCTTTGAACCAGACTTTGATGAGCGCCGGGATAGAAGATTCGGAATGATGGAGGCTATGTCTGGCCTTATGCGGCAACGGATGGCAGAAATGGGCAGAGATCGGGTGTTTGGTATCCATGGTACGCAAGGGGCGAGCACTGAACGAGGAAGGCAGCCCACTGTTGGCCCTATGCTGACATTTGGCAGCAACACGCCTGCTCATACGAGCGAGAGCACTGGAGTAAACGTCTTCTTCAGGGGAGGCCCCAGGGTTGGCGCCGAGCGTTCAAATTTCAGTGGTTTCCTTGCCTGTCCGAGTCTTGAAGCTCTGTATGAGCAGCTACTTCTGCAGAATAACCGTCAAGGACCACCGCCGGCTCCGCAGTCAGCAATCGACTCCATGCCAGTGGTGACGATAAACCGCAGGCATCTTGACGATGATCCACACTGTCCAGTATGCACAGACAAATTTGAGGTTGGCTCAGAGGCGAGGGAGATGCCGTGCAAGCACTTGTACCATACTGATTGCATCATTCCCTGGCTGGTTCAGCACAATTCTTGCCCAGTTTGCCGCCATCCGCTGCCATCACAGCGATCAGGCACACCTTCAACCCACCCTAACGAAGCCATTAGCCATGGGGTCACCGCAGCTGATCTTGGGCCCATCGCTAGAAACGATGACGGCGGAAGCCAGCAAAGGCGCAGCTCTTTCTCGTTTCTCTGGCCATTTGGCTCGTCGAGTTCCAATTCCAGTTCTTACTACCAGCATGAAGGAAGTGTGGGTGAGCCTGCAGTTTATGACGACCCCAGCAGCTAGATAACCTATTCTGAGTGGTACTATGACCACTGAGCTCCTGCCCCAAGCTACATCAATTCTTGCTTTCAACCTGCAGCGGTGGTGCGGAATTTATCGATGCCATGTGGGTGTGCTTGCTTGCCGGAGAAAACCGGAGGCTTGTTGCCTGTAACGTTCACCTTGTGTTGCATGTGAGAGTTCTAGCCCGGATGCTGGAGCTGTGTATAACTGTATGTCGACTATCGAGCAATGAACTGTTCTGTACTGCCGGGATGTTCCTGTACATTATCTCTACTACTTAAAAAGTGAGTTCGTGATTGTCGGTCTGTTCTCCCTTCTCTCTTCTCAGCCGTCCGATTAAAGATCAATCGTTCAGATCCGTATGTAGGTAGTTCTAATATAAGGAGGGAGTTTGTTCGTAGTCTCACTCTTGACTCTCACGCAGCAGCGCGCCTCCCCTTCTCCTACGCAACCGCCCCAGAAAAACCTCCTCTCTGCAGCATCGCTGCCCTGCCTCCTCTCTGCCGCCCACTCCCTCGGCGCCGCTGCCCCACCAAACCCCAGATCTAAACCTCCTCCTCCACCGCCTCGCCTTGCCTTTTCACGCCTGACGATCTCAAGGTGGTGAGCTTGCTTCCGCTCTCCTCCATCGCCGACTTCCTCCCCGCCTCCCTCTCACTGACCCTCCCCGCTTCCCTCGTACTGCCCAGACCCTGCTCCCCCTCCTCCTCCTCATCCTCGCGCCACTCACACCATCTCTTCTCCCTCTGTGCAAGTGGTCGTCCTGGTGCTGGGCGTCGCAGCCGTCTTCTTCGATCACCTCTGCAAGATCAGATGCATGCACTCGTAAGGTGCTTCTGTATTCCCCATCCTATCCTTTTGTTTTTCTCTTGCGATTTGCCCGTGTTGTTGTTTGGTGCGTCGTTCTGGACCTCGGTCGCAGGCTGGAGACAACCGCCGTCTTGGTCTCCTTCTTCAAGGACCCCAACTCGCTCAACAAGGTATTCAATTGCTCGTCTCGAGTTGCTCGCGCGGTGACATGGTGTGCACGTGAGGTGTTTGTTCATTTGCTTGTGTTACGTGTGCTAGGTTCCCTACCCGTCGATTTATGACCCTGCGGAGAAGTAAATTCCCTGCCTGTGTACCGAGTGAGGCTATTCTGCGATACTGGCCTGTCAACTCTGTGTCATAATCTTGTTAGCACAATTTGGGTCTTCCAAAAGTACTGCAGTTGTAGGACCGAAATGGCAACAGAGGGGGGGTGAATGGTGCCTTCTAAAAACTCCCCAAGTACTCACACGACAAATCGGGCGAAAGAACTAGCTTCTTCGATCGAACACACGTGGTCGTAAGCCAACTGATGGTCGAACACCACGTGGTCGAACACTTGCCTGAGCCGACAAAAGAAATCAAACAGTGATAACTGAGAGGATGAACCAAGAACAGAAGGACTCGAGGCGCACAATCATCCGGTAAAGTGAACTTCTCTAATTCGACTCCTGCTCTCGGGAATGAACTGGCCAAGTGGCCTTGAGACAGATTCCCAGTTCTGAGCTAATCAAAGCACACAAAGACGAAAGCAGACTCACGAAGAAGAGAGGAGAGAAAAGGATAGCAAGAAGTCCAAACTCTCAAAACAGATCGCAAACAAGTCAATCACAACATCTCAAGACGACAGAAAACAAATAGAGGAAGAGAGATGAATGATTGATAATGGAGGTTTCTACAGCCACTCCAACTGGGAGATACATGAGCACACTTGCTCCATCCCGAGAACCCACACACTCACAAATAACAAAGGAAGAACAGAGCAACTCGGGGATCAGAATCTCACAAGTACCCGAGCTCTACCCTCTCTATTTATAGCCACACACTCACACACCAAAGAGGGGGAACCCGCAAACCCCCACCTAACACCGGGTTTTCAACTCACTTTACCCACTAGCAAGAACGAGCTCCAGTGCTTTACCCGTTACACCCAACGGCTCCACTGCTTTGCCCGTTAGCGCCAACAACTCCTGTGCATTGGCAGAGACACAGCTTCCCTTTGCAGCTTTCCGCATTTCTCCAAAATGCCACTCCACTGCCTTCCCAGAAGCTTCCTCCTGCCTTGTCGTCCAAGCTTGCAACCACCTCGCAAGACTAGGTCTCCTTCGGCTTCCCCTGGTCGTTCTGGACCTCGACATCCCCCATGTCTAGTCCCGACCACTCCAAGCCTCATCAAGACTTGTCTCCAAGGTCCTCTGGCAGCTCCAGCTCCGGTTCCTCATCTCCTCGGCTTGCAACCACCTCACAGACCTCGTCGTCTTCAGCACTTCCTGACCGCTCTTGACCTCAGCACCGCCCGTGCCTAGTCTCGGCCTTCCATGCCTCGCCACGACTAGTCTCAAGGTCCTGCAAACATCACAGACAAGCAAACCATTACATAGCACCGCACAACACAATGTGTACAGACATCTGCATAAAAGGAACTCAAAACATGCTTCACAAGGTCGTACATTCACTACGATCGGTCAAAAATACTTAAACATTAATTCTCAAGACCTACGATCGTTACCATAGACCATACGACCACCCCAGTGGTCCTTACGACCGCCTTAAAGCTAGCTACGACCATCACAAGTTTCAGTTCCAACTTACCCGACCAAGTTGTACCAACTTATGACTGGTCGAAACCATAGATCAAGACTTTCTTAAGTCCTACGACCACATCTCAAGATGATACGACTATCTCAGAAGTCCATACGACCGGTTCCCAGAGACTACGACCAAAACCAGAGATTCCATCGTGGTCGAACCACTTTCCGACCACGTTCATCGCTTTCCACCGTGGTCGAAACCCTTCTCGATCACGTACGACTTGGTTCACTGTGGTCGAAGCCCTTCCAACAACGTTTGAACACTTCCGACCGCAGTCGCCCACTTGCGACCACGCTCCAAGCTCGTCTGACCGCATCCGACCGAGCTACGACCATGTTCGCCCATAACGTGGTCGAAACCCGCTTTCGTTCTTAGGAAGTGAAGTCTGCGACAACGTGGTCGTATGACTGCTTTCGACCACCGACTACACCTTACGACCGCGTTCTCCGTCAGTGTGGTCGTAACTACCTTCGACCACGACCAAACGTGGTCGTACTAGGCTTCGACCACGGCCAACGTGGTCGAATAGATTTTCGACCACGGCAAAACCAGTCGTAGACTTCCCTGGTGACCTACGACCAAGGTCAGAGTGGTCGTAAACGCCATGTGGTCGTACAGCCTTCCGACCACGGCCAGAAAGAGTAAAACATTGTTTTCCGGCTTTCGACTGCTGATAGAGTGGTCGTAAACAACCCGGCTGGCTCCCGATTGACGACAATAAGTTCATAACCTGCCCGACAGGCTTCCGACCACAACCAATGTGGTCGTAAGAGCCTACGACCACAGTCAGAAGCTACGACTTTGCACAGAAGGCGATTCCGATCACTTCTAAGGCTATGACTTGGCAGGAAGTGCCCAACCCAAACTCAAACTTTCTAAAACAAGAGTCAATTACTCATCACAAACATGTGGTCACCTCCACATGGACTCTCTGCAGTACTAGTGAATGTTATTACATTTAGTTTGTTCCATGCTTTTTATCTGTAAACTCCATGTTAGAAAATAGATAATGTGGAAGATAAGCCATGCCACACCAATTTGATTAGTGCATATTCTTCCATCAATTATTTAAGGCAGGGCAGAGATTTTGAAAACTGTTGACCATTCAATGAAAATATTCTAGACCAGAAAGAGTGAAGTATTTGACTTGAAATCAGTATGGACTTATTAATGGTCGCTCATGTAGTTGATTTAGGTAGGTGATCATGCTAGTTGCAACTTGGCTCATCCTATGTTATTCATCTGTTTTTTTTGTGTGTGTAAAAGTTGACTTGTTCAACTGTGTTCAAGTATATATTGACTTTTGTTCGTTTCAGAAAAAAATATTGACTTTTGTAGAGAGGTCGTTTGCAGCTTGGAAGATTCTGTTTAAGTTGTTACTATAAACTAGACATTGACATGGAGATGTATATCCATGAGTGATGTTTACCTTTCTGCAGAAGTGGCTGATCAACTTTCAGCTTGAATGTGTGTAGATTGTCGAAGATATTAAAAATCCATTGCCAATAAATTTGCCAATGGTTCTAATAAAGCCTCCTGAAGCATGCTCAGCTGCTGAAGTTTACAAGGTAATTAATTAATTGCTTTCTTAATTTGAAGTGCATGCTTTTCCTAACATGCTTCTTGCACTGCAGCGACTCCGGTTAGAACAGACTAGTCGAGTTGATCCCTTGACTTTGCTCAAGGAAATCACTCAAAACGGGATATCACAGGATGCTTGTGTAAATGATCTAGGTATGCAGTGTGATTGCAATAATTTGTTATGATGCACTAGTCCTGTATCATATCTTCAATTAATTTATTTCTTCCAGTCTATTTTGTGTAATTACATTCAGTGTTTTAAATCTCCGGCTATGACGTTTAGCGGATGACCTCTCAAACAGCTAATAACGGAGCTAAATGAGGCTATAGCGGCTAAATTGTACATGGACTCAAATAGCTCGATCAGTCTAAAACAGCTATAGCGACAGCTATAGCCGGAGATTTAAAACCTTGATTACATTTAGCAAAAAGCTTTTCTGTTCCTCCATTTTCTCTTTCCAGAGCCTCCAGCTTTTGAGGTATTGCCATCGTTAAAGAAGTTGAAGAAACGAATTATTGCAGCTAACCGGGGGGATTATAATGCATTTTTATCAGGAAGGTAAGGAGGGCATATTCTCTATCAAGCTGTTTGAAGAATCTGTTTGTTCAAAAGAAGTCATATTCCCAAGTGTGTGTTTCACTCTTTTGGAGAGCTTCAATTATGAAATTAGTTGTGTAGTTAGCATTGATATGGAAATTGCCAAAACAGCGTCATCAATGATTCTGTCAATTTTGGTAGCATAAATCATATTTAAGGTGTGAGATTCTGCGCTGCATATATCAATGTGCGTTTGGAACTGCGTTTTACAGCAACATTGTTTAGTTGTGACACCAAACTGGATATGTTTCATGCGGTGGAAGTACAATTGTTGGACTTGGTTCCCCAGATCCGCCTGCATTTGTGTGCGAAGAGGATGACTACAAGGATGTTTTTGTGTCAGGTATGTTGACTCTTGTATTTCACAATATGCTTCTCATTTATACACAGCCAAAAAAATGTCAAATTACCATCTGGTGCGATAAGATCACAGGAGACATCAGCTTGGCGAGAACTGCTAGTGCACTCTGTATGAGAGCAGCATCAAATTCGATTTTACAAGAGCTATGGTGTTTCAGTGTTTGTAGGGAAAACTACATGGCACCAGGTGAAGTTTCTTCAGTAGCTTGGAACGATGAAATGACATTCATTCCCAAACAATTGTAACCATTCATGATTACAGAGCAACAGTAGTGCTACTGCTAATTCACAACAGCATGGACACCCAAGGAAAAAGGAAACCGAGTTGCACAGAAAGACAAAGCAAGCTATTAGTCTACTGCTCCAAGCAACCTGTGGCTGGTCAAAAGTCAAAACCAAGGCATCGTTCATGTCTGCCCCTGACCGTCCGCCCCCACTGACTGCGAATTCCCATCTTTGCCCACTCCGTCCCCACGAGCCGACGCCGCCTCCTGCTGCTGCCGCTGCGGTGAGCCCTCCCCGGCGGGCGGCGCAGGCTTCGGGTCGAGGGCGCGCTGCTCGGCGGCCGCGGGCGGGTTGAAGGAGCCGAACTTGGGCGTCGTCTCCAGCGCCACGAAGCCGCCGCGCGCGTGCTGGAACGAGAAGGACGAGCCGTCACCGTGTCCGTCCACCTCCCCCGAAGCGGCGCAGGATACGCTGTCGAGCGAGGCGACGCACGCGCGCCGCCTCTTCGGCTCGGGCCGCTCCTCCCCGCCGTCCTCCGGGACCGCGCGCTTAGAAAACTATAAAATGATACTTCCTTCTTTTTTACTTGATGCTTTTAACTTTTTACGATCTCTAAGATATGACTTTGCCTATTATTTTTTATAACTTTACACTAAAATATACTAATAAAATTATAATATTATGAAAGTATTTTTAACAACAAATATAATAATGTAACTTCCGTATAGCCGATCTAGATAGTTTTGTGTCTAAAAAGTTTGACGGCACGGATTCTAGAAAGTCAAGTAAAAAAAACAGAAGGAGTATGTTTGGAACATAGAAATAGGATGAACACATTAATTTTGCTAAGAAAGCATAAAATAGATGATAGAACCTGAACTCTAATTACCTCTAATTAACATAATTAGCAGTAATTAAGAAAATAACAAAAAATTATTGCAACACATTAATTACAAGCATGAATTACAATCTTCGGCCTTAAGCCTCAATAATGAAATAAATACATTATTGCAACCTTTTTCAATTACAAGAATCATGCAAATATGAAAAACTACTTTTCCAAATAAATTTGCAAGGGAATAGAAACTAATATAAGTATTGCATTGCATTTCTTCCTTTATTTCCATGTATTGCCGACGTTAGCACCCCAAGCCGGCCTCACCCTAGCCGACCCTCTCTATTTTGTTTTGCAATCGGAGAGCAAACAAAATAATAATCTAAGGGAGAATAAAAAGAAAAAGGGAAAGAATCGCTGTTAGTACCCTCGGGCTTCTAGAGCCATATAGAGTGGCGTTCACTGAGGTTTCTAGACTGTCCTGGGCCGAACGGTGTCTCTCATCATAAGTGGGTCTCATCATTCGGCTTTTAGAAATCCAACGCCCACAATTTTTCCGATTTACCTCAGCCACAAAGAATCCCAAAACAGTGCACAATCCACATTTCGGACCATCAGTCCATCGACCCCCACAGGAAATCAAGAGACAAATGAGGATAAGAAGAAAGCCTCCCATCAGTGAACAACCGAGATAGAGAGAGGCAGCCGAAGCCTCCCCTAAATACTTAAGCCGTCACTTTATCTTGCCCCTACCCACTGCATTTCCAAAACCGCCAAGAGCACAAAGCCAACCGAGAGCCACCAAAACCACAGAGAGCAACCAAAATCAGCCAAGAGCCCACCACATTCAAAAACCACCACTACCAACAAGGACAACCGAGAGCACCATAGCTCTATCCATACAAAGCCAACCGAGAACACTCCTAGAGCCAAGCAAAGCCAAGAAAGCCCCAGCATTACTCTCTCAGCCGAAGGCCAGAGAGCCACCGTCCACAAAAGCCAACAGCCCACCAAGTGAGGAGAGAGGAGTGTCGGAGAAGGGGAGAAAGAAAGTAGAGGAAGACGAAGGAGAGCGTGGACCACCACAAGGCGACGACCCCCACAAGGCTATGTTCCCGATAGTGATAAGGAAGCCTCGGCCACACCTTCGTCCCACATCCACAACTGTGTAAGGACCACACTAAAATTGCAACCAACGAGCTTCCCATTTCCAGTCCGACACAAATAGACCCACTTTTCTCTCCCTCCACTCTTTTCCCTCTTTCCCCTTTTCGGATCATTCTAGAGAGGCACACAAAAACGCTCATCACGCACTCCACCTTAGCTCAGCCGGTTGAGCCAGGTGGCCGAGAGGGAGGAAGAAGCCACGTAATCCAACCAGTGGCTACCACAGCAACCGACGTCACATCCTAGAGCCATGAGCGCCCTCGGGCATGGGAGACCACTCCCGTGCGTGAGACTCCATGACCAAGTCTCGATAGCATGACCACTAGAACCCCCTAAGAATCAGGTGTGGTAAAAATGATACAAGCATAACAAAAATAATAACTAAATCAAAATGCATGAATGTGGGAACGAGTAGGGAAGAAGGTAGAATCGGCGAGGATAGGAAGCCAATCCATGAGACCGCCTCAGACACAACCACCAGCCAAGAACCGAGCCTACCATAGGACTAGTAACGCCAGTCTAGAAGTGAGTAAGTCCCAAGCGTATATATTAGTTGAATTAGAGTATTGGATCGGGAGCCGGTTCCGACCAAACGCTATTGGAAGCCGATGGAGCCCGGGTGGGCAACCCGGTACACCGGTGGAAAATAGATGGGTTGAAGATTTAAGTAATGTAACTTGAAAAACGTTCTATACTTTGAACTTGACCCCGCACCAAATTAAGGAAGTGTGGAAAACCTAGTTATAATGATTTAGAGTAGCTATGGGTATAGTGGCACAAACCTCCGCAATGCTTACAAAATCATGAATTCATAGCTGTCTCTTGGATTGGAGACTACAGGGATCACTAGGGATCATTCTTCTGTCGGGTGAAAAGTAGAGTTTTCATAAATTAAAATATGCCACTTAATTTGACAAAAATATTTTCTAGAATTAGATGAGTAGAAACCATGATAACAAGAGAAGAGGCATACATTGCATTTTGCTATTATAATGATTGCTGAGTATGTTAGTACTCACCCTTGCTATTATTTTTCTTTGTTAGACCATATTCCGATCAGGGAGCACTCTAAACCTGATGAATGAATCGTAGGCACTGTTGAGATCACAGGAGAGGAGGGCGATGGTTACAAGGATCCAGGGAGATGGACCCCTATACTACGGTTGGGAAGAGTGGACATCAGGCTGAGCTGAGCAGGAGAGCCATAGGGTATTTGCCTTGTATCTTTTGCTGCTTGTGTACCTGTATTAAAGACTATATCCTTCGTGGAATATGCTGTAATAAAATAATAGTTTCTACATTATTGTTCTGCTGCGTGATTCTAGCAAAGACTTATTATTCGTTGGAGTAGTTGTTCTTCTGATCAGACAATAATAATCTATTACTTAAGTGTGATATTACTTAAGTGTGATTGTTCTCATGATAATTACATGGAGCATCGCAATAGAATACTTTTACTCAAGTCGAGCTAGAATTATGGTCACTTAGAGCTATATAGCTTGATTTGCCTCGGACTTCGCAAAGAAAAGAAAAGGTCTAGGTGGATGTTTTAATTCCTATAATATTCCTATGAAATCAATGGTACCGAAAAGTTTCTTCCAGTTTTTCTATGCCCCAATCCTCCATTCCAAAGGGTTGAATAGAATCAAATCCTTTATGAGTTGAAACCCTCCGCTTTTTTCTATAGCACAAAGCTAAATATACATGAATAGAAAAAAAATGCAGGATTGAAATATCATAATTTGTTGAATCCCACAATAAATAAAACCACACAAATTGTTCAAAAGATATGTTTGAATTTCTCACATGAAAAATACAGAATTTTGAGATTAAATGTTAATTGATTAGAGAGATAATTGAGAAAGGAAGAGGGAATGTGCGTTGGAACTCTCAAAGAAATTGGTAACATCAGATCAGACATCATGCTAGAATTCCTCTTAAATTTATAAGAATTTTTCCTATCCTATAAAATTCCTTGAAGTAATGCCACAAACCAAGCACCTCCCAGAGGAATTTTTCTTTGGATTGAATTATCCTTTTTTCTCTCTTTTAAAATTCCTTCTAATCAAATATATGCGCGATACAAGGTTGTTCATGAAGATTTAAAATTGGTAAGGTCTAAATCACTAGAGTGGTTTGTGGATTCCTCACAATGAAAGATTGTTCATTTTTCTTCTCAATAAAAGTGTTGATTCTTTTAAGCATTTCTTTTCCTTTTGCTGGTAGTAGACCACATTATCTAGCACTAGATATTGCGTTTTTATTTCATCTCTATAGACCACATTATCCGGCATGTTCGAGTAGCTTATTAGCATGAGACCACATGATACAGCACTAGATATTTCCCCTCCAACGCCTCACTACGTGCATGCCTCACCTTTTCGTCTAGGCTCTAGAGCATTTTCTGACAGACCGTAGACAACAATACTACCTTAGTGTACAGCTCAGTGGCAATCCAATATGCGAGAACCAAGCGTCCCTGCAAGGCTGCAACGAGCTAGCCACGTACGTGTACGGCCCAGATGCATGCCCCGATCCCGTCTGTCCGGTGCCGACGGCCCCCGCCCAAGCGCGCGCGGACGCGTATCCCGGCGAACTATTTACGCGCCACGTGGGCGCGCGACTCCTCCGCCCCCGCACACGCGTCGGTCTCGGCGCCCGGCACCTGACGCACCGGAGAAGCCCGGAATCGACGGCGAAAAGAAAAACACCGGAAAAAACGACGCAGCGCGGGTGCCCGCACGAGGCGTTAGGGAAAAGGCAGCGCCCGGATGCGCGCCGCGCGTCCGCCACCACGGCCGCGCGGACACGCGGCGCCCGCGGGCGCGACCCCGATGTGGTGGGGGACAAGGGACGCGGCATTTTCTTCGGGATTCGGCAGGACACGTGTACCGCCCTCCTGGCATTTCCGCCTCCGTGTTGACCCCTACGCGCTGCGCATTCTACTGCACGGCGACGTGCCAGTCCCGGGTTTTACCCGTCGTTGCCAACCACCGGTTTTACTCCTACCACACAGACATCTCGGCACAACGCCCGCCAGCGTGAAGTAATGAGCGATAGCACGCGGAACACGCGCCAGTTCTGTGGCGCGTCCGGCGGCGGCGGAAGTGGCATTTGCAATGCGAGCTATCGGGATGGCTGCGGCGGGAGCGGCATTGGGGCGCCGCGGACCAGCGGTGTGAACTCGGGGATCCTGGACGAGAAGGTGCTGTCGCTGGTGTTCCGGTCGATCAACTGGGACCCGCAGGCCGTGTGCACGGTGGCGCGCGTCAGCCGGCGGCTGCGCGCCGTCGCAGAGCGCGTGCTGTGGCGGGAGCTCTGCATCTCCCGGGCGCCGCAGATGGTGGAAGCACTCACGCGCGCCGCGGGAGGCGGCGGCGGGGCCCCACCGCCTGGGCGCATTGGCGGCGGGTGGCCGGCGCTGGCGAAGCTGCTCTTCTTCTGCTGCGGCGCGCCGGGGTCGGCCGTGCCGGGGCACTACACGCGGGTGTCGCGGTTCTCCAAGACGTCCGGTTGGAGCTTCCTGACACGGCGTTGCAGGGGAGACCTTCTGTAC
Organism: Dendrocalamus latiflorus; assembly: GCA_017311315.1. Lineage (NCBI taxonomy): Eukaryota > Viridiplantae > Streptophyta > Magnoliopsida > Poales > Poaceae > Dendrocalamus > Dendrocalamus latiflorus. The sequence goes on from CM029648.1 coordinate 27,420,227, forward strand.
GTGTCCGACCCGTGCGAGCACGCGGTGCCCGGCGGGGCCGACGACACCGGCGCCTACCGCGGAGTGTTCCGCGGGTTCATGTGGTCGCGGACGCGGGCCTGCCTGGTTGACCGCCAGGCCACGCTGGACACGCGCTTGCGCTGCCCCTACTGCGGCGCGCGCGTCTGGAGCATGGCCGCCGCGGGGCTGGTGCCCCGCAGCGCGTGGCGCAGGATGGGCTCCTACGAGGGCGGCCTCGAGTACTACGTGTGCGTCAGCGGCCACGTCCACGGCAACTGCTGGCTCGCGCACCTCACCTCCAGTGACGGCGAGCACGACGGCGACTCCGACGACGGCGCATCGGTAGGCAGCGGCGGCGGCGACGGTGACGAGGGCCACGTCGCGCTGTGAGTGTGGCAGGTCCACCCCACCATGTGTTCCAGGGATTGGCAGCAGAGCGCCGTGATGTAAGTTTACTATCAACAGTGTTGCGCAGAGCTAGTGCGGAAGAGGATGGAACGGGTGCTTCACGGCTTCTTGAGCCGCCTTGCATTGCCATGGCATGTGTGCTCTGGTTGGCTCGGTTCTGGATAATGGCACGATGTTTATCGTTCTAGCCAGCTGTGCGGTTGTATGTACAGTATCTTTTTGATGTGATTGGCCTCGTTTGAGTTCATTATTACTGTTTTGTCGGTTGCTGGACTTGTTTTACTCTCCTCTGTTTCTCTCGAGCCCGTTGTGTTTTGACCCCCTCCAGTGCTCCCGGTTGGCAACAGCATGTGTCCATCTTTCTTGACCCTGTCACCGTCACTATGCTTACAGAGTACAGTATTTTCACTTCATTCTTTCTGGTTCCGGGAGACACTTTTCCTGATATACTATTATAAAAAAAAACTAGTATAAAACTCTATTCACCCATGTAGCACTCTATTACTCCACGGTGTTAAATCTATTAAGCCCCACTCGGTTGTGCTGAAAAACTGTGATTTATAGCTAAAATTAAACTGTAGTTTATAGCTAAAATTAAATTATGGTTTATTTAGTGTAATTGAATTTTAAAATAGTAAAAATATGTTAGTTTATTACGGACAACGTGAATAAATACGGAAAAATATAAATAGTGAAAATAAGTCAGAATTCAGAAACTGAAACTAAAATAAGCAGGTAAGCTGATCTTACATGCGTCAGTAAGGACTAGGGAGACTGAGCATACATGCGTGACATGGGACAAGTCAGTGTACCTAGTAGGCTATTACCCAAGCTTTGACTTGACCTCGTTTTCGTTTTACCTGAAAAGCATTTTGTGTTCATTCGCAATATGATGAAGCCACGGCCAATGCTTTTTGTAGTGCTCATTACTCAATGTAAATGTTATGAATAATTCTACAGTACGCGTAGTCTTATGATTATGAAATAAGTAACTCTTCGAGCGCCATGCTTCATCTTCTTCGCGATCACAGTGCTAGCGAAATATAGTACACGATTGTGACAGGGAGTGATATGAACAACCCAAGGATAACCCTGTTTGAGTGAATAATTCAGTTTGGTTGCATCCTTGCATTTGGAATACTTGCATTTGGAACAAACCAAAAAGGGACTGGTTAATCAATTGTGGGATAAGAATCGAACCTGTGCTCATGATGTCTGCGTGGAACCTGTACTCTTCTGCGTACACAAATGACGTGACAGAGGGGCAGAGCAGCCTGCATGCAGGTTGAAATAATCAGCGAGTTGCATGTAGATTGACAATTAAAATGGCTGTTCAACAAAATCTAAGCTCAACTGCCTCGCTACTTTCGGGTTCTGATTTTGGTTTTTATTCTAATTCACTGTTTCTTAATTTCCTTTTTTTTTTGCTGTTTTGCCTTTTCTGTTTTTCCGTATTCGTTTCCATTATCCGTGATGGACTCACTTGTTTTTTTATTTTATTTTTTTTAAATTTAATTATATTAAAAAGTCACCAACAGTTACAACACAAAATAAGCAACTATAGTGTAAAAAAGCCATAAATCGACTTATTTCAACTAAACTGAGCGAGGCCGACACATCTAAAAGGTTCGTGAGTGAAATATATACATATATAGTCTTTTGAACGTAAGTGAATTATAGTCGAGGGGCCTGTTTGCATACAAAGTATTTTTGGAGTTTTTAGATGATAGCATGGTTTCTCAAAAGTATCATAGTATCTAAAACTTAGAGGTGTTTGCCAGTTTGGATACAACAAACAATGTAGTTTTATAAATCGTAGTATTGTAAATACTATAGTATTTTTGGAGTTTTAAAATTTCCACTTAGGACCTTTTTAAAAATACAACATTTTTCTCTTACGGCGTGACATGAGGCAGCTGTAAGATCGAGTAGACCGACTAGAAGTGAGTGAATAGACGATCTAAACTTTTCTTCTAACTAATATCACTTTAATACCTATTTTATTTGTCCAAACCAAGTAAACAATGGGGAAGCTTAAATCAATTTAGTTTAGCACAAACAACACCTATATCAATTAAGTTCTCCTAAGCGCACCAACAACTAGGCTATGTCAAGCAATCAATTAAATACTATGAAAGCAAATTGCTTGAAGATAAATTGAGCATAAGAAAATAAACCACAATAGATACGGTCTCTTTTTACCGTGGTACTCAGAGACTTGCCAGTATCCCCTAGTCCACGTTGAGGTTAGCTCAAACTAATTGGACTGGCTTCACGAATTAAGCTTTCTACCTCAAATCTACTAGTAGTAGTTCTTTCCCGTTCTAGGTAGGTGAGCTCTAACCATCACAACTTTGCTGGGTATTTTCACAACTTTCTTCGAGAAGATTACCGCGAAAGATGCCTCCAACGTCGTCTAGGAGTCGGCAAACTCTAAGAGTAATAAGTCAAGTCCCTCGCTTGACTCTCACATCTAAATGCAACACATACAATCTAGATCCCCTCTCCTTGCTCACAAAGTGCAACACATGCACTATTGAGTGGAGACCCTCACACTAGCTCAAGAGAACAGAAATGAGTCAATCAGCCTTCTGTCCAACCGGCCACAAAGGGGTATTTATACCACATACAAAAAAACTAGCCGTTGGAGCCAAACCCCTAAAAAATCAGGGAAATCGGAAGTACTGCAAGCATTCGGCCGGTACTTCCGCTCGCCTCACCAACAGTCAGAAATCTAGTCGTTGCAGTCAAAATCAGATGTTCTGCCATTCATTTTTTGCTACTTCCGATCATCGAAAATTCCACGCCACACATGCGGAACTACCGATCTCCTCAGGGACGAAAAGACTCCACACAGGTGTCTCTCTGAAAAAAACTTGCTGCTACACAAGCCGGCACTTCAGCTCGCCGGTAGTACCGCTCATACAAAGACGATACTTCCGCTCACCGATAGTACCACTCACACAGAGCCGATACTTCCGCTCACCGATCAGACCGCTCACACAGAGCTGATCGGATCGCTCACACAAAGCCGGTCGAAAACTCCAATCATTGACTACTCTGGTTCATGACCATGTTGGTCTCTGATCACATTGTTTGGATCGACTACACAGGTCTCCGATCACATTGGTTTTGACCACTCAGGTCTCGACCACGATGATCATGTCGATTTTCGACCACATCAATCTTCGATCACACAGATCTCCGACCACTCCGTTGATCTTCGACTACGTTATTTTAATCACGTTGTTTCGACCACACAGGTCTCGACCACATTAGTTTATGACCACGCAGGTCTTCAACCATGTTGGTTCGACCACGCTGGTTTACGACTACGAAGGCCTACGACCATGCTGGTTCGACGACGCTGATTGACGACCACGTAGGCCTATGACCACATCGATTCTAACCACACTAGTTTCGGTCACACAGATCTCAATTATGTCGGTTTCTACTACGTTGGTTCGACCAAGTCAGTTCAACCACACTGGTCTTTGACAACTTGGGCTCGACCACTCTGATCTTCGACCACACAGGTCTCCGACCGCCTGGGCTCGAGCACTCTAGTTCTCCACCACTTGATCTTCAACCACTAACACACGTGGTAGTTCTGTGATTTCAACGTTGGTATTTCCGGTCCGCGGTAGTACCGTTGGTCACATTGTGGTGTTCTGATTATCCTGAGAAATACAGATACTTCGCTAGATTTTGCAAAACACATTTGCAAACTTTAGTATTATGCATACAAGTTACAAATATGATTTCCAACAAATTGCAAAACACATTTGCACACTTATGAAATCATGACACAAGAATTAAATATGAGCTTCAACCATTTACTCTTAATAGTACGGCAATATATACTAGCAACTTATATTTGAAAGTTTGATCTAAATTTAATAACTCTCGCTATCCCTCCAAAGCAATATTGCATTAAAAACTACAATAACGAAACACACCTTGTTTTTTCTCAAAACTGCAAAAGGTTATGGTATTCATAAACTGTATAGTATCTTATAGATGGAACAGTGAAAACTGTGGTTTTCAAATAATGTGGTTTGTAAATGTTATAACATCTAAACAGACCCTAAGTCTACATCAAGTGACAGACGAGGTTTACAGTACTTGCACAACAGCAATGCATACCAAGGGCAAGAGAGGGAAGTAGCATGACCACCGGGCCTGTCAGAAACTTGAACACCGTAGAGAGCGACGCGACGGCGCAGCCGCACGGAACCAACCGGGTCTGCCGCGCTATGAACGTTCCTGAATGTTAGAAGAATGTTCATATAATTCAGCCGTAGATTCATTTTGTAATACTAGTCTAGTCTTGTTAGTGAATTAAGTTGCTCTTAATTAGTGAAATCAACGCAAATGGAGCGCGTAAAAACCTGAAGAAAATAAGCTTAGCCCAATCGCTGTCGTGTAAATCAGAAACAGCGAGTCGTCAACAACTTTAGGCATCTTGATTCCAAACCTGTGAAAACAAATGTTTTTTTTAACTGAATGTGAAAACAAATGTTCATGTACGCAAGATTAGTCAGACATTTGGACAGCCAAAAGCAAAAGTTCAGACAACATCAAGCAGAAACAAACAACATTGAGCGTGAAGGCAAGCACGTAAAATCGATCGAGGCGTGAAATTAAGACTACGACGCACCTTGAAGGCGATCAGAGACCAGAGCAGGCCAAGAAAGCTCGCGTAAGTGGTCGGCATCTTGAGCAGCTTCTTCCCCGCCATCCACACGACATGCCTCACCGATGGCGATGGAGTCGGCAGCGACGACGGGCCTGTTCGGCTGGCCTCCAGCCGGCCGGCTTTTCGCAGCCGCTACAGTACCTAACTTTTAAACGGAGTATTTTCTCAAGACGAGGTCTACAAGTTAAACGTAGTACACGTTAAAAGCCCAACATCTGTACCAACCAAAATTGCAAGTGAGTATCGATCTCTCCGTAATCTGTACCGTAAACAGCCAAAATTCAAAAATTTCAGCCAAAAGCCATAAGCCGCAGCAAAAAAGAACAGGCCCTTACCGTTTCTACGACATCCATCGCACCGCCGCCGCTCCCCGTCCTCGCCGTCTCCTACGTTGGGTGCCACGTCCGCCGTCTCTACATCTTGAGCATGGTCAGCATCTGTGCCCGCTGTCCGGTCTCCATTTTCACCACCTCCGTTCTCCACCACCACTACCGTAGGGAATTCCGAGCTGACCCCCCAACATTATCCACTTGTCTGACTGTTGCTAGATAGTTTTGGGATACCAAATGGACCTCTCTAGATAGTAATATTAAAATGAATGATTTACCATCTTTTGCAATCAGTTTCGCTACAGCACCTACTGCTCTAGCTAATTGTCCACCCCTTTCTCATGTGATTTCTATGTTATGTATGACCGTGTGCCGTGTCTAAGGGCATATCAGTTGAAGTAGATTATTTTTCTCTCAAAAAATCCCTTTCCAAACTGTACAAGATTCTTTTAAAGTATACGGATTTCTTGATGTATATGACGATATCTAGACAGAATAATATTATATAAATCGTATGATAAAGTACCACATAAGTGAATATATAGGAAAAGAATCTAAATATATCAAATCGCTCATGTTATGGTCTTCTACATCCTAGATCTCAGCGTTCCGTCAACACCGCGCGCCAGGCCGCCAAGTACTCGTAGAAGAAGATGACGACGTTGTACCAGACGCAATACTTCATCACGACGATCTGCTTCAGGAGGGCCCCGGATCGCATCGACCCATACATGCGGCCGAGGAGCGTCTCCCCCATGATGATGACGCCGGGCAGTGTGGGCATGGAGAAGACGGTCACCACCCACTGCACCCGCGGTGTAGATGCTGCAGGCAGTGGTGTCGTCGCATTGAGGCAGCGGCAGTTGGAGCAGAGCGCCCACGCCATGAGGGCCAGCAGGATGGCCGCCTTCTGCAGCGTGTCGGCGGCGACGAGACGTGCGTTCATGGCATAGGGGTTGTTGGTGGCGAGGCGACCATGTGGAAGATGAGGACGTACCGGAGCGGAGTGGAGCGCGACGAAGTGGTTGATGCCCGCGCACTGCTCGGCGGAGAAGGCCTTGAACCACCGCACCGACGCGTAGCCCAGCCCGGCCGTCGTGTACAGAGGCGCCATCGCCTCCAGGACATGGTACACCGCCGAGCCTGGGATCATGCTGCTCCAAATCTAACTTTAATTGCCTTCTGATCTATACGTCGTAGGATAGTTTGTTGAGTTCCTAGTCCTAACTCGTAAACTCTGGAGCGGACTTACATATATGTCTGTGGAATTTGATACGCGCCGATATTTTTGCTCTGTCTACGTTACATATGTTGTTGCTTTTCTAAGTTCTAATTTCAAAACGTCAGTTAAATTTTGGACCATTGGATCTAGATCTTGTGGATCAGCTCTCTCCTCATTCCTACAATATCAAAAACTATCCTCCACCTCTGCCTCTACACCTAATCCCAGCACTGTCGCCAGCCAGGCACTTTGGACCTCCGCCATCACCTCCTCAGCTTTCCCTACATAGAGACAACTCCATAGACAGACCTAGGATTGAAATTTAGGGCTGCTAATGAGATAATGTGAGCATAAGGCAAACAAAAGAAACAATAATAGAGCTATATTTCACAATAAAAAATCATACATAATTAAAAGAGAAACATAGTGAAAATGCAAATACCACTGAAGTGACTGAACCAAATTTGCCCCTACGCGGCTGCGCCTCGGTCGCTTGCCTTTGTAGTGCACACACCTGCTACCCATCGTGAGCCACCCGCCGAACACAGCACACCCGAGACACATTGCCACGCGTGCTCACTGCACGTCCCACATGCTGCCATGGCACGCCACCGCCACACTAGGGTTGCCGCTCGCATCACTTGAGTTGCGTCTCCACTAGTCCGATTGTGATTTGGGGAATTGGTTTGATCCTTGGATTGTTGCCTGGTTGGATTGGGAAGGAAGAGAGAGATATGTGGGCTTTGGTGTACTTAGCTAGTGTGGCTAGGTGAGCACGTAAATAACATTAGGCTTGGAGTTGGTGTAGCACATGCAAGGTAATTGATGCCCAAATCTCCCAAATCTTCTTCTTCTACTACCCTAGTCTTTTTTTGTTCTATCTACAATCATAGGCCCTGTTTGTTTCCACTTAAGATTATTATAATCTAGCTTATAATTATAAGTGGAAACAAACAGCCTAGATTATAAGGTAACTTATTATAATCTAGTAGCCCAGATTATTGTAATCTAATAAGCTCAAAAAAGGAGCTTATTTCAGGTTATAGACCCACCTTTTATCTTAAGGACCATACAACTTTAGGAATATTACCCACCTTTGCCATTTATCCATCCCCCAACTCCCTTGCCTCTCTCTCAAGGATATTGTAGTCTTTAAACATTCGAATACAACAATCCATAACTCTGATAATCCAGGCTGCCAAACACTTGACAGCTTATTTTCCACCAGTTTATTATAATCTAGCTTATATAATCCTCCACCTATAAGCTAGATTATAATAATCTTAAGTGGAAACAAACAGGGCCATAGTACCATTCGACGTCGTTGGAGCCGTAGACGAAGGACTTTGCTGAAAGCTCTTGAGCCGGTTTTGCTGGAGCTCGCTAGAGCCGGAGGCAGAGGAGGAGCCGATTCACGAATATTCAAACACACGCAAATTTAGGAAGTATAGTCCATGCATGACAGTACGAGCGACACCGCCAAGCACATCTGATTGGCCCGTAGCTCATGCACAGACGTACAGTTGTACATTCGGTACGTGTAAGAGTAAGTTCAATAATGGTCTTATAGCCAAGCTAGTCAGCATTTTTGCTGATGTGGAGGAGAGAAAAGAGGAAGAGATGAGAGCTTGGCTCTCATGCAAGCAACAAGCTGGGCACGAGAGTCTATGCAGTGGTGCGCTCAGATAATAAATGTATGTGAGGAGGAATAAGAAAGAGAATGTGAGACATGGTACCACATAATAATAAAAAACTTTTTGTAGAAAAATAGAAGACAAATTATTGTATAACTTGACTCTTATAACTTGACTTATAGTCAAACACTTGACTCTATTATTGAACTTGCTCTAAGGGCATCTCCAACAGCTGGCTATTTAATTAGCTAGATCTGATGTGGCAAGGAAAAAGTAGGAGAGAGAGTAGTCACTAGCGACGAGCAAATAGCTGATCTATTTCACGTAGTCCAAGAACATGAGAGAGGAGCATGTGGGTCTAACAGTATAAAATAGTCTTTGCTTTTATCTCTCACCTCCACGTCAGCTGACTATATAGTTAGTACTAGCTATTACCATTGCGGATGCCCTAAAGGCGTGGCAGGCATCGGAAATTCGGAACAACGATCGAGGTGCAGTAACCATGCAGCATGCATGTAAGCTGTGATGCACGGAAATCACAAAACCACGTCCCTTTGGATGACGCAGGTGTGCAAGCACGCACGGTTTACGAGTTCATCCAAGTCAAACCTCTCTCGTACGGTACGAAATTACGAATGCGACAGAGCTGCCAAAACATGCGATCGATCGAGCGCGCGTGCCGTCCTGTGACAAAACAGGGTATCCCACAATCCATCCCATCGCCTTCTGTGTCACCGAAACGCGCGCTCGACAAATAAATTCCAAGCGATTCTGAATTTTTGTGAAAGAAAAAGCACAAAGACAAGGGCACAGGTAGAGAGGCATTAGGCCGTGTCGGTATAGCATAGGCTCACTGTGCTTCTGATCACATCGTGCCGTGCTGGTTTGGCTCAGTCATCCTGTTGTGTCATACCGTGCCGGTTGTCTCGTCTCTGGCTAGGCCTAGCCACGGGCCAAAACCCACCGTGCTGACGTTCATGCTGTATCAGCTCAAGCCTAACCCAAAGTAATTATAGACAACGAAGGCGATGATGACGATGGCGGCGGCGGCCGCCATCTTTATTTCTCTTGTATCCGTCTTGTTAAAAACTATTTAAAATTGAATTAGTTACGTAAAAACATGGACACGTAATGATGTAAATGTTTTAGAGAAAAAGTGAAATTTCCTTTATATTTTAAAGATACAATGTTATTGCCTCGTTAAAAAGCTTACGCCCTAGAGTAGGGTTCCCTGAATAAGGAAAAGAGTACAGTAACAATATGCATACATATTAATTATAACAACATGCTTACATAGTATCTACTCATCAATATCCAGGTCGTTCATACATTCGAGATCAGCGTACGCCTGCACAATTTCAGAATCCTCTAGTTGATGCTGTTGCCGATCTTTAGCTAATTTTCAGTCCTTAATGCATGTGATTGCCTCCACCATCATGGTTGCGAGGTATGATTTCCTTTCTTTGATTATTCTCCCTACCGTGGGATGTCAGTGGGGTATCAATCTTGCTTTTCCTTATTACGTCTGCTAATTTATTGATAATAGCCATCAATATTTACTAGGGGAGTTTTGCAATTTAATATGACTAACAAAGTTAATTACATATCTAATTACAAAACAGAATGATTTAAACGACAATACACTAATTTAATCTGTGCGCGCTACGTTTTAATCTACTGATGGTGCTTTATTTATTCTAATCATCTTAAACAAATATTTATGGGTTTCTACAATTTTAAATACAACTAACCGAATCAGAAAAATTTAAATGATAGTGCTTAAATTTAATTGATCGTATTTAATCTCTCTCCTAACATCTCTCTCTCCTCCCCTTATTCCTTTCGGCCGAAGCACCTAGGCCACTCCTTTCTTTATTCCTTCTCTCCTTATATTCTCATCTCTTTCTGCTCTAATGCTATTCTTTTGCCTCTCCAGCCGAACACTGCTAGCCTCTCTCTTTCTCTCTCCAATGGTTTTATCTAATTTGCTCTGGCCGAATGCCTCTCCTTCCCTGAATCCCTCCTCTTCCTTACTTTATCTACTCTCTACTCATTCTACATCTTCTCTACTTTCCCCCAAATTTCCTCTCTGGGCACCTGCTCCCTGCACCATCACCTGACTCGGCCTCCCTGCTCCATGGTCCAGCCTAGCTTGCTGTCCAGCACCCCCCCCCCCTCTTACTTCATCTTCTTTACTTTATCCCATGGCTTGAACTTTGATTTTAGCTTCTAATCTTTGTCAATATTTTTGGTTCAAGCTCGGGAGGGCGAGGCGGCGAGGGTGAGGCAAACTGCCGTGTGGGAGCTGAGGTGATAAGGGCAAGGCGGATGTCACCGTGCCATGCCACCAGATAGGCCGAATTACTAGGCCCAGCATGGCCCGCGGTTCGTGCCGGCAACCCGCCACATTGCATGCCCATGACGTATTTGGGCTATGCTAGGCCAGCCATGTCTTAGACTGGCATGGATAAATTCGGTCTAATGCCTAGCTCTAGGCACAAGGCCACGTAAACGTTGTAAAGCGACTCTTTTCTAAAACCATGAGTTTAAGAGGAAAGGAGATTTCCTAATTTTGTCTTCCCATCGAAATCGTTTTCAGAAAAGAGCATGTGTTAATTGAATAGAGTGCCGCCATGCATGCATGCATTAGTTTAAGAAAAGCCTCTCGCCAGCCGATCCTTACCTTACATGTGTCAACCAGTATGATAGAAATTCTTTATTCATGAGATCGAATGATTTTTTTTGCGAGGAAAAAATATCTTGTTCATTAGAGGATACCAAGTTGGAAATTCATTCGGCTTTGTATACTTGCTGTACACTGTTATATCTTCTAATATATTTAATTAAAGAAAAATAAAAAAATATTATTATATCTTCACAGATAATATAAAAGAAAAAGAAGAAAAAACATGTTAAAAAACCAACACATTCTAAATAATTTTTAGCTTCTGCAAATCAAATGTCATTGCTGTTTAGAACGGAGCCTTAATCCCGTTTTGCTCTCTGTTTTCAACGTTTGTTATCTTGATTTGCTAGGGCAGCCGCTTTTCTACCGTGGTACTTCCAACCGAAAAAAGATTGAAAAAAATTATGGGTTCCTGGTCAACCTTAGGATGGTAGCAAGATAGACATACACATCAAATGATCGATAACGCCATGTTGCACTAGAAAGTACTACTTGGAGCTGACTTTCCTTTCATGACGTCTCTTTTCTTGTTTACAGGCGTGGGTATCTTCAATAGTACTATTTTAGTTATCTTTTAACTATACTAAATAAGTAAAATCTTATATAGAAAGAAAAGGAGGTAAGAGACATAATATGCTGTCTCTTATATAAGAGACGACTCATTCTACTTCTTCTATACTTACCCCCAAATTTTCTCTCTGGCCACCTACTCCCAATGCCATCGCCTGGCTTGGCCTCCCTGCTCCATCTACTTTACTTTATCCCCCCTTCTTACTTCATCTACTTTACTTTATTCCCATGGCTTGAACATTGATTTTTAGCTTCTAATCTTTGTCGATGTTTTTGGTTCAAGCTCAGGAGGGCGAGGCAACGAGGGTGAGGCAGACGACCGCGTGGGAGCCGAGGTGGCAAGGGCGAGGCGGACGCCATCGTGCCAGACCGGCCCAAGCATGGCACACGGCGTGCCGTGCCACCCGATAGGCCTGATTACTAGGCCTGGCATGGCCTACGGTCAACCTGCCACGTTGCGTGTTCGTGTCATGCTTAGGCTATGCCGGGCCAGCTGAGTCTTGGGCTGGCACGGACAAGTTCGATCTAATGCCCATCTCTAGGCACAAGGCCACGTAAAGTGACTCTTTCCTCAAACCTAGAGTTTAAGAGGAAAGGAGATTTCCTAATTTTTTTCTTCCCATCGAAATCAGAAGTGTAGTGGCCTGTTTTAAGAAAAGAGCATGTGTTAATTAAATAGAGTGCCGCCATGCATGCATTAGTTTAAGAAAAGCCTCTCGCCAGCCGACCCTTACCTTACATGTGTCAACCAGTATGTTAGAAAATCTTTATTCATGAGATCGAATGATTTTTTTTTTGCGAGGAAAAAATATCTTGTTCATTAGAGGATAACAAGTTAGAACTTCATTCGGCTTTGTATACCTGCTGTACACTGTGAAGTTTCAAGAAACATGTATGCTAGTACAATCTAGTGATTAATCTTATTTCGACAAATTTACTATCACCTTTTTTGGGGCATCCTTTTGGAGATATCCAGCCATTCCAGTTGCCCTCCTCTATTAGTGTGTGCATTCTGTCGTCTGAGATGGGCCTCGGGCCTGTTGGGCAACGATCCGAGATTCAGAAAAAATATCAGTGCAAAATTTTAATAGATGTATGCAAAAACTAGTACACAGTAGTTAGGCCCAAATCTTCTTAGCGGGCCCGAAGTTATCCAGCAGGCCCAGCGGCGGAGCGGCCCAAAAAAAAGGATCAACGGAGTCGGTGGCCTGGAGCGGCATAGCGGCCCAGATGGCCCAACGGAAGCGCTCAAGCGGAGCGGCAACGCCGCAGCAGTTGTAAGGCCACATACCCTAACCCTAGCCGCCTTCGCCACTGGGCACTGGCAATTCATTGCCTCGGTGCTGCCTCTCCACGACTCTGCCGCCCCCAGCTGGCCAGCCGCCCACCGCGGCGCCGCCTCCTGCCCTTCTCTCCCCTGCAAGTCCGCGACGCTGCGTTGCCGCCCGCCGTCTCCTCTCTACCGCGCCCCCGCTTCCTCAACTCCTCTCCGCCGCGACGCTGCCCCCATTGGCCACCGCGTCCTCTCCGCCGCGACGCTGCCCCCACGCCTCCTCTTCGCCGTGACGCCGCCCCCGCCTCCTCTCCGCCAGTTCACGGTATCGTCTCATAGAAGAACACTTATATTTAGTCATTTTTGTTCTTTACCACTAGGTCCACTACTAGAACTAAATACCGAATGATTTGAAATATACTTGAGCATAGTATAAGTGCTAAGCCTTATGCAAAGGATCATGAGAAACAATATAAGTGACATAAATCAGGGATTATTTAATCAGACAAAGTCTTGGTAAGTTATCTTCTAATTTTGATAGAAATTCAAATGCACAAGCACTTCTGATTTCTGAATGAACATGCTAAATTTTCGTGAAAAGAATAAGCAAATGTGCACTAAATGCACTAACCTACCTAGACATGTTAATCTCTCTAAGTTGTTGCTTGTTGTGATGTAATGTTTTGCAAAAATGCAGGTCAAGGGGGAGCCAAACATCTCCTATATATGCTCAAGATATTACCGGGCACCAGAGCTCATATTTGGTGCCACTGAATATACCACTGCCATTGATTTGTGGTCCACAGGCTGTGTCATGGCAGAACTGCTTCTCAGACAGGTTTTATACATGCATACAGTCTATTTGCTTTTGCTCTCTTGCTTTTTTCTGATAACATTCATCGATATAGCCTCTATTTCCTGGGGAAAGTGGAGTTGATCAGCTGGTTGAGATTATCAAGGTGAAAATTTTTATGACATCTTAAACTGTTTTCTCTTGCGACTTGTATTCTTAACAATGACATGCTCAGTCAGTGCCTTGCGGGTTTTGGGTACTCCATCAAGGGAAGAGATTAAGTGCATGGCACAAGGTAATCTGCACATAATGCCTTTCATATAAAATGGATGCAGGGTGTCCTGGTTGGTACAAAATGCACAATTGCTGTTCATTTTGGTACATGCTTTTGGAACAGAGAAATCTATTGACCTATGTGCTATTAAATTGTGAAATATTTATTGAAATAAACATTAGGGCCCTCCCCTACTGTTTCACATAAAAACATATAATTACATTAAAAAAATGAAAAATCTAATTGGAGCATTGCCATTTACAAATTCACACTTCCATTTGTGGTGTCAGGCACGCTAACAATGTCCATGCCATGTATATACTCAGGCGCAAAAATAAATGAACATACTTTCTCAGGATTCCTTTGTTACATCAAAGTTTCTTTTTATCTAGTGGTATGTTACATTCTTTTTTGGTTATGTTTTATTTATTTTATCGTATCGTTCAACATGGAATTTAAATTTTATTTCGATTATGCATTTCTGTTGTACTTTTGTTATACCTTAGTGTTTGATATTAGTTATATACTTATAGCCCCTTAGTTTTGGGCTCGAGGCTCTGAGAAATCCTGGTCGTCTTTGTGTGCACATGCAACTTCGGCCTTGGATTAATCTTAGACGACTCCATCACAGGCCCAACACAATATAGTACACAATGGTGACAGGAAGTGATATAAATATCCCAAGAATAACCCTGCAAAACGCAAAACACACAGTCAGATGGGGATTGACTGAAACAAGTGAAACATAGTTTACAAGTTGACAATATTTGGCAAAGAAACAAACCCTGTGCTCATGATGTCTGCGTGGACCTTGTACTCTTCGGCGTACACGAACGAAGTCACGGCCAGGGGGAGAGCCGCCTACATGCATACAGGTGGAAATTGCGATTAGAGAAATATATTTTGAATTTTCGCTTATGCTTGTACGGCCTTTTGTTGTTATCCTGCAGCTAGTGTCAGGCCCTGTCCAATTTGGCTGTAGCTTTTAGTTAAAACAGTACAGTAACAGCTAAAAATAGTTAGAGAAATAATTTACTGCTAAAAATTATCTGTATTTAGTAAGACGGAAATATTAGAAACATTCTTATGCAACTGAAATGGCGGCTGGGCACATCTCTCTCTCTCGAGAGAGAGAGAGTAATGCCGTAGGCGTCCTTACTGGAAGCGTATGCATGGTTTTATTCATGCCAAAATTTCAGTGCTTGTGCTAGCACTTGCACAGTTTATTTGTGCAAAAAGAATTTGCTTGCGTGTGACTGAGCTTACCTGCACAACAGCAATGTGCAGAAGGGTGCCGCGCAAGCCGACGACGAGCGAGGCGAAGAGCATCACCACCGGGCCTATCAGAAACTTGAGGACCATAGAAAGTGACGCGATCGTGTAGCCGCACGGAACGAACCGTGACTGCCGCGCTATGAACGTTCCTGGAATCCACGAGAGAATGCATGGATTTACATTAACAAATGGTGAGGTAAATACAGTCGATCATTTGCAGTCTTGGAGGTCCAAATCTAAACAAATTAAGGTATACGGACCTGAAGCGAACATGCTTAGTCCAATAGCTGTGGTGTATATGGTGAACACAGAGTCGTCGATAATTTTTGGCATCTTGATTCCACATCTGCAAAAAAAAAGGTCCATCAGAGAGAGAGGAGAAATCATAAGAAAAGAGAGCACATGAGACTGTGCAAGCGCAAATATAAAACTAGTACGAGGTTTGGAATGTGAACGAAAGGGACGTACTTGAATGCGATTAGAGACCAGATGAGGCCAAGGAAGCTTGCATAGGTATTCGGAACCTGCAGAATCTTCTTCCCTGCCACCCATACGACGTGCCTCACCGACGGCGCCGGCTCCGGCGCGGGCAGTGAGGCCTCTTCAGCCTCCGCCGTAACATCTCCACCAGTATTCACCTCCTTCCCGACCGCCGTCGTCGTCTCGCCGGCTACGCCGTCTCGTGCCGTGGGCACCGCCGCCACCTCCGTGATTTCAATGTTTACGGTCACTTCGTGAGCCGCCCGCTCGGCCGCAACAATGTCATCGCCGTTTGCATCTTTCGCCTCCGCCACCGGCGATGCAGGGCTGATCTTGGCGCTGCCATCCCTCACCTTCGTGGCACGCCGGGCCGCCATGTACTCGTAGAGGAAGATGACGACGTTGTACCAGACGCAGAACTGCATGACGACGATCTGCTTCATGAGGTCCGTGGTGACCGCCCCGTACATGCCGTTGAGGAGCGGAATGCCAATGATGATGGTGTTGGGCAGCGTCGACACGGAGAAGGCGGTCACCACCCACTGCAGGGGGGTCGACGCCGTCACCGCCGCTGCTACCTTGCCTCCGCCGGTGCGGCGCGAGCGGGACCACATCGCCCACGCCATGAGGGCGAGCAGCATGGCCACCTTCTGCAGCGTGTCAGCGGCGATGAGGCGGCCGTTCATGCCGTAGGGGTTGTTGGTGGAGACCATGTGGAAGATGAGGACCGGAGCGGAGTAGAGCGCGACGAAGTGGTTGATCCCCGCACACTGCTCGTCGGAGAAGGCCTTGAGCCACCGCACCGACGCGTAGCCCAGCAAAGCCGCCGTGTACAGCGGCGCCATCGCCTCCACGACATGGTACACGGCCGAGCCCGTGATCATGGTGCCCTACGTGGCTACTACCACTATATATCAACTGATCAGGAACCGCACCTCTATAAATCGACGGTGAGACTAATTGATCTAGCTGGGATCTACACGCTTCTGTGAAGCTGTGAGAGTTTAAGTTTAGGCTTGGACGTATTTATATGGGCCGGGTCGCGCCTGTGCCTTGTCGCGAGTTGACGCGGGTTGGATGGATGGGTGGCGCGGGTGTGTTGTACAGAATTCAAATTCAAGTGGGATTTTGGATCATGCAGAAGTTAAGATGGGGGAGAAACCGGAAAGCTACTAGCACGATGCGTGTGCGCGCACTGCAGTGGGATTTTTGGATCATGGAAATTGGATGGTGGCGCCACTAAAGACGTATCGCAACAAAAGTGAGTTGGCTTCGTGCTGGGAATAGCAGTGTGCGGCTTACCTGTACGGCCGTACGCGCTCCCCGTCCAACCAGGAGATCCAACTGGATTCTCTCTTTGCATGCGATCGATATATACAATGCATTTACTTCCCTTGGCATGTTATCATCGCCTACAAGTCATAGGACAATGAGAAGTTGTTCTTTATATTTGCTTCTTTTTTATTGTTCTTTTTTATTTGCTTTGCGTGTGTAGAATATGTACTCCCACTTATTGATGAGATCAATTGGTTTCAGCAATAGTAGATGGTTTCATGGGAGGTATGAATTGATATCACCAAGTTGATGTTCTTTCTGCAAACCTCCCGCACCAATCAATGTGATTGATCAATGAAAAATGGGGCTAATCAGATTGGTTTGGAATTAGGTTAATGTGATCAATCCAATGAATTTTTCAAGGGCAATTTTATTAATATAATTCATGTCCCGTGTGTTATAGGTATTATTTGTTCATGCTACGCAATAGAATTAGATTTTGTGCATAACTTATTTTTGTGGGATTATGTGAATACTATGGTACATTGTGTATGTGATGAATGTATGAATTTTTTATAGCCTACGTGTTATGTTGATTTATAGTCATAGGCTATATATTATTATACAATGGCACC
This sequence comes from Dendrocalamus latiflorus, assembly GCA_017311315.1. Lineage (NCBI taxonomy): Eukaryota > Viridiplantae > Streptophyta > Magnoliopsida > Poales > Poaceae > Dendrocalamus > Dendrocalamus latiflorus. The sequence continues at coordinate 27,437,780 of CM029648.1, forward strand.
TGACACGATTTACTACTATTGCCAAGGAATTGGACATTGGAAGAGAAATTACAAGAAGTACTTGTCAGAACTGAAAAAGAAGAAGAGAAATAAGACTTCTACTTTAGATATAAATATTATAAAAAAATCTTACTAATTCTCATATTAGTTATTGGGTATTTGATATCGGATTGGGTGCTCATATTTGCAATTCGATGCAGGGGCTAGTTAGTAGTAAGAGTTTAGTAAGAGGCGAGGTTGATTTTCGCATAGGCAATATAACAAGAGTTGCTACGTTGGCAATTGATGCTTTACCATTATCTTTACCCTCAGGATTAGTTTTGGAATTAAATATTTATTATTATATTCCTGCCTTAAGTAAAAATATTATTTCTGCTTCATGTTTGGGAGCAGAAGATTATGAGCTCAAAATAAAGAACAATTATTATTCAATTTGTTTGTGATATGCTTTATGGTCATACTCCATTGGTGAATGGATTATATGTTTTAAATCTTGAGGATGTGCATGTCTATAACATTAATGCTAAGAGGTTTTGGCCTAATGATTTGAATCCCACTTATATTTGGTATTGTCGTTTGGGTCACATAAATGAGAAGTGTATAGAGAAGCTCCATAAAGATGGTCTTCTAAACTCATTTGACTTTTAATCTTTTGAAACATGCGAGTCTTGTTTACTTGGCAAAATGACTAAGGCATTTTTCACTGGTCTAGGTGAGAGGACAAATGACTTGTTGGCCCTAATACATTCAGATGTATGTAGACCAATGAGCTCAATGGCCAGATGTGATTTTCAGTACATTATTACTTTTACCGATAACTTTAGTAGATATGATTATATCTATTTAATGAAGCATAAGTCTAAATCCTTTGAAAAGTTCAAAAAATTTCATAACGAAGTACATAATCAACTTGGTACATAATTCGTATTGGATAAATATCCTATCAGAGGCTTCCAAGTTATATACGATATCCAATCATATCGGATAAGAATCTGATTATAGACTATATATTAAGAGAGGCACGGGTCTAAAGCAAGTATTCTGAGACATACCTATCGAAACCCTATTTGCCACCTCTAAAACCCCTTCCATGCGCGCTGGTGTTAGCACACCGACGCATGGTGTTCCATCCCTAGACATATGGACCTCAGTAGAGGTGCTGCTGCGACTGCGGCGCTGATCGGGATAATCATGAGGAGGAGACAGTTGGCTAGAAGACGATCGACTACTTCCACTACACCGACACATGTTGTGTTAAACCGGCCACTTTAACTCTATTTCATGTCTAGTGGTAAAAATCCATGATCTCTTACTCTCATATCTTTCTAATTTACACGGTAGAAAATTTTAATCTACGCTAATGTAGTCTACCGTATTCTAACATGAATTTAGCACTTGCCATTATGCAGTGGCGGACGCAGGAATTTTAGAATGAGTGTTCGAAGTTGTAAAATATTTTTCAATACAAAACATAAAGATCTACAGTAGCAATAGTTAACATACAATTATTCGTACTAGGGATAATATCTCAAATAATATAAAGATATTACAAAACCATGATGTTGAGTGAGTACATTTAGTACAACCAATAGAAATGTGTGTAAAAGGAGTGCAGAACTAACTTCTGGAATGTAGCTAGGCAGAGCACCTCCACATAATTTAGCTGCCTCTTCATAAGGAAAAACAGAAGCTAACACCCGCATCAAGGGTAAATAATTAAAGATAACAAGATATATATACTTCAATATGTTCAATTTGTTGCGTCTACCTTGGCTCCTTTTGAAATCAGCTCATTTACTTCTTTTTCCAATTCATTTTACTTATCCTGCAATTGATCCTGTGGAATAACTCCTTTATACTCAACAAAAGCTCTGCAAAGAACAAAAGCCACATAATTGTGTACTCAATACATTAAGACCAACAAAAATAGTAAAAACTAGCATGAGCTGAAGTGCCTACAGTGAGTAAAGAAAACCAAAATAGAAGCTGGACACAGAGAGGCAATCAATTAGTGGTACAGAGAACAATAGAATGAAGTATCCCAAAACAACTAGTCATACTCATCAGGAAAATGGTATCCTTTCCCAGGTTCCATATGAGATAGGGCAGCATTCTGCATAGAGATGTCCAATAAATGCCCTGCAGAATGAAGCCTGCAGAATTACAGGTTCTGCACAATGTGAAGCTTAAGAAATCAAGAGACATAGAAAGAAAACTAAAACGTAATGAAAAGGCGCTGATTACAGCGACCTTCTATCATGCTGAATTGCTAATTCAATATCATTTTAATATGGTATTCCTTATGGAAATACAAATTGAAGCCACTAAAATTATACACCATTTATCATGCCAACAATGAATTTAACTGCGATTGTACGACTAAATGGGAAGCCTTCATTTGATCAATATAGTCTTCAACCTTAGCCATTTCAGTAAAACTGTCTCAAAATCGTCAATGGTTTATATCGTGCACGCTCCATACCTGGAATTTAAATCGCGTCGTTCCGCATCAACTTCCTAATGCTCTTTTCCCTACAAATTTCATGCGAAGCTTCATGCCGACCTGAACAGCTAGCGCACGTTAAATCACTTAACGAATCGTTGCTGCCAATGGTGGATATATATAGTTCTAACAAAATATTTCTTCCATCCAATTTTATAAAACGTATTATTTAGAAGATTTTGTCCATAAATATAAAATATATATTATATATTATATATAAAATCAGCGTGATGTTCTTTTTATAATCCTAATAAATATATAATTTTATTTGCTATTTTCTCTGTATATATATGTATTAAATATAGTGTTTAGACGGAACGAGTACTGCTAGTAGTACTAGAGCATGTGGGAATCGACGTGTTCTCGTTAGAAAAACTTTTGGCCTTTTTATTTTCCAAGTGCTTCGTGCATGCGGCTACAGCTACCGGCCGCTGTTTCTACCTCCAAGAGAAAGAAAAAAAGAATGGTCGGCCACTCGTGCGCCAATATGGCTAGCTGGATCCGAGAATCAGCCGCCGGACGCTGAGAAATCACCTCGATGGTGTAACCTTTTTACTGCCTGCCACTTAATTTGAAGCTAGCTAGCCCACTTTGAGAGGACCAAAATGGCAGTAACGATTGAGTAAGAGCAAGTTTAATAGTATAGATAGCTGCTACCTCCAATACATTTCCATGTCATCAAAAGGTAAGATGCAGCCAACTCATACAATAAGCTGGCTATAAGTTATCTCCACAAGAGCTCTCAATCATTTAATACATACATGAGTATTGGTCATTTAATACATGCATGGGTATAGCAGTTAGTTCTATTGGTACATGCATGGATAACGCCTCTTTTCCTGTGCTATAGCCTGACTCTTGCATGGGAGCCGGCTTGGCTCTCTCTCTCCTTTTCTCTCCCCTCCACATAGGACTATGCTGACATGGATTCCCTTATAGCTAGCACAATCAGCCTTATTAAACTTGCTCTAAGGTATATAAGGGTCTGCAACAAAAAAAAAGAGTCCAAATTAAATAAGATGACGCAACTCACACCGTTCCACCATGGCCCTTCATTTTTTTCTAACTTTATTTTTGGAGGACAAAATTTGGTCCCGAAACAACCTGAGAAAGGAAGGTTTCCAGCTGCTGGTTTGATTGCTCCTGCCAACCATGTTGTCGGTGGTGATCGGTTCGGCTGAAAAGCTCGTGGCTTATGGCTGAAAACACTGTAGCTGACAGAGCCTTATTTAGCATAATTAAATTTAAAAAAATTTAAAAATATAAAAAACATGTTAGCCCATTACGTATAATACAAACAAATACGGGAAAAAAAGAACCGGCAAAAAAGCTCAACAAAAAGCCAAAAGTTCAGAAAAAGACGAAACTTATGAATAGTGAAAAATAAGCCAGAAGCCGAAGCCGAAGCCGAGTTGATCAGGGCCGTCATGTTGAAGCGTTTGCCCGTTCCTTTGAAACGCCAATGTGTGCGGTAAGTACTAGCAGCCCGGCCCGTAGTTGGTTTAGGGGGCATAACCCTACACTACAGATTACCCCTTGCCGGAGCCCGTCAGATTACCCTACAACTGCCCAGTAAGATCACTTAGGGAGTGAAGAAAAGTGCACATCAACCTATTCATACTTTAATCATAAGTTAAATTTTTATTACAAGAGGTTACGGTTTAGTAGCCAAGTTTTACCTTATTAATCCAAGCCTAATGTTTACAATACAACACAAAAGATCTTCCAAAAAACCACATGCACGCTTGAGCGTAGTCAATATATAGAACTAGTAGTTGTCACATTCTAAGGAGTAATCAAAATCTCTCTCAAAAGGTTCATCGGTATTCTCCCAAGCTCCTTTTGATGATGATAAAGTAAGTATGAGTGCAATCGTAATCAATAAGCCATACAAGAACACCTACTTAACTACTTGCCAAGATTTTAATAGAACAAGGTATGGAGATTCTATTATTATGGGTATAAATGCATGTTTGTCTGCAAAGGTCTTTAAACTTGAAATGACAAACATTATTTTATTAGGAGAATAGGGGATTTAACAACCTTGCCTATCATCTTAAAATCATTCAAATCTTACTTATACCTTGTTGAAATCACCCATTAATCATGGTCCGTTGACCGAAAGAATGGCATATCCGAATACTATATATTATACTCTGCAGAGTTGTTCAACTTTACCCATAAGATATCTCAAGCTCACAATGTGATGTAATAGACACGCAACATGATAGCGTGTGACTGAGCTGAGGTAACAAGGTTGTTTTACTGCTCTTTCTTTCCTAGTTTCATTCGGTAGGTCTAGGCCATTCAATAAAGATCGGGTATATATCCCCTAGTAAGTACAGAAATCGTGGCCCGACTTTGAATGGGCCTATCGATGTAAAGAATGGCAAGTGGTATAAAAGCCCAGCTTCCATCTCAACCCTGTTACATGGACCATCCTAAAACTCTGGATAACAGATCCTCCTGTAGATATTTGATCAAATCGAGCAGTGTACTAGGCCAGGTTAACAAGTTAAAGTTGTGGTTGAGCGAGATATTTGTTATTTACTTGGCATAAGGATCTAGTCCTTACTTACCATAAATAAGGCTACTATTCATATACCACGTGCATCACAACACAAACCACCAAAATCGTACCAAAACCTCAATCCTCTTGTGAGATCATGTGCTTCAACTATCTAGTAGTTGCCCACCACGTAGCCTCAACCCTCAGCTTCATTTCAAAATACCAGCGCGGAGCTAAATAATTCTTATTAGTATAAGTAAATCATTTTAGTTATTTAACATAATCCCTAGCTATCTATATGGTGATTAAGTATCATTATATGTTATACCAGTTGTCAAAATGAATATGGCCTTCAAAAGTATGATTGAGCTTTTCGATGGTAGGATTAACTATCCATCATGCTATTCTAAACTATTATTTGAAGTAAATAAAATTTCATGATTAATATAAATGAAGATAAAGATATTTAGGTAATATGAGATCAATATTATCAAAAACATGTGATTTACCCTCATGCTCATAGTCTTCGACCAAGCCTACTTCTTCAAATCTTGGTCAGCTCCTTCGGTGGTCTACACAATGAATTCAGGTGCTATCACAAAGGGAAAATAATTAAATAAGTCCAAATTCAAAGGAAAGCGAGATAGGAACAAAATAAAAGTGAAATCCAGAAAAAGGTTTAATTAAAAGAGGGTTTGGATGGTTAGAATCTAAGTAGCACTTGGTTGGATCGAATGGAGTTGAAAATAGGTTAGACGGGCTCAAGATGGTCGAAATGAGTATAAATAAACTTAACGTGTTTCGAGTAAATAGTAATGTACCGGGTGAACAGTACTGGATTTGTACTATTCCTACCGGTCGAGTTTGGTAAACAGTATGGGTTTGTGTTGAGATTATTGGGTTGTATAGTGTTGGGCTATTGGTGAGTAGTGTTGGGCTAGGTAATGAATATATTTGGCTACTCAGTACGGGCTGGCCCAGTTTGGCCGGTTGGACTGAAAGTTGGCTAGGGCTGGCTTTGCCAGCCCATAGAGCACGTGACCTAGCTCGCACCAGAGGGAGCCAGAGCTCGCTCACATGGCAGCTGAGACAGGAGAAGCGACAGTGGAGCCAAATTTGGCGTCGACGACAGCGGCAAGCGATGGTGCGGTGGGCAATAATAGAATGCGAGCAACGCATTTTAGGCACATGCACAGATGGTGGCGACTTGGAGGTGGCTGGTGATGGCAGAGCTTGGCCAGAGTAGGGAAACGGCGTGATTGCATAATAGTGGCGATGTGGCCAAATTGGTAATGGCTTGAGCGTCACTAGAGCTCGAGGAGTGCAGTGGTGGTGTTGGCTTGGCTAGGGATGACCTGAGTAGGTCAAGATGGCCTAAGTAGATCGATCAATGGTGGCCATGGGCAATGGAGCTATCGCGCATGGCAACAACACGCTAGAGGTGGTGAGGCTAAGCAATAAGCTAGGGGTTAGCTTCGTGGTGATGGGACAAAGCTATGGACGCAAGCAATTGGATTAGTTTAGAGGCGGAGGTGAGAATTGAAGTTGAGCCAGCGAGGGCATGTCAAACAAACATGCACTTGTGGGGGATGTTTGCAATTTTTTGCCTTTTCTTTTGTGTAAAATGTGCAACGTATTTATTCTATAAAACTAACTGAATTACCTATGCGATTGCATGGCTAGATACAATAACACATATATTTATATTTAAAAATACAGTTGTATTTCCATAAAACTCTAATCCATACGATTGGAAATATAGTTGTATATGTTAGATTTTTTTATTATTTGTTACTTTTTAAACAAAATTTAAAAATAAACCACCCTCTAATTTATTTTTCAAAAATAACCTTTTTTGAAAACAGGTTTGGATTTGCCCGTGATGTGGCAATGTTCATTTGCCACACTATCCATGGCGTGACAAGCAAGGTTTGTTTTTGGAATAAGTTAGGGCGGGCTTATTTTAAAATAATATTGAGAAAAGGATTATTTAATAAAAAATGTTTTTGTTTCTTATGCAACTATAGCCATTGTAATATCTATATCTCATTAATCTAGACCTTTATGTAGATAATTTCTAAAAAATTAACATTTTTGTGAAAAAATTTAGCACTTAAAAACAAAGCAGGTGCCTTTAATTTCATGTGTTCATTTTTATTTATTTTGACTTTGAACTAAAGAAAGAGTGTAAAAATTGACCCACTGAGCGCATCCGTCTTCAGTTGTAGATCCAAAGGATGGCGTGCGCGGGTGCATTGCGGGATGAGGCGAAGCCGACAAAAAAGAAAGACCGGCGGCAGAGGATTGAGTCGCAGGGGTACCGAGTTATGCAGTCTTTGCGAGTCATACTTGTGAAATAGTAGCTGGTCGTGTTGAACCTAGATCCGGAGCTTCCTGTCGGGCTGGAAGAGAATCGACCAAAACTTCAACAGTCGCGTCGTATTCTGGCCCTGAATTCCTGATGTAATAGACTGTAGAGCTCAGTTCCGCGTTGCAGGGCCGAACAGCGAATTAAGCCTCCCAAGGTTTTGCCAGCTTGCCAAGCCCAATGCAGACCATTCCAGAAAGGCTGAGACCTCGAGTTCTTGTGCTTCCAATACAATGCCTGTTTGGCTACGTCTGTACCTTATGATTTTTGGTTAAATTTTTTGAATTTTAACTGTTTACGGTACATATTACAGAAAGAGAGACACTCACTTGCAATTTTGGCTGGTACAGATGTTGAACTTTTAACGTATACATCGTTTAATTTGTAGACCCCGTTTTGAGAAAATACTCCATTTGAAAGTTAGGTACTGTAACAAAAACTAAACGCCGTCAGCTGTTAAGGATATTAGAGATAAGGTATTAGAGATAGAATATGACTCTTATTTGTTTCCTTATATGGCTTGTATTTCTTCCATATATCCTCTTGTACTCTCCTATATATATGGTCCTTTGGGCCTCTTCAATATACACACAATATTCATAACATAGTATCAGAGCTTAGATTAAAACCCTAACCTCATCAATCTTCCGCATCTGCTGCCCCCGGAGGATTGATCTCTCCCGGGGGCGGCCACCTTGTTGGGCTGCTCGACGACGTCATCGCCTCCTCGCCTCTAGCCGCCGTCACCTCTTCTGGCCACCGGCTGTCTCGCATGCGGCCGTCGTCAAGCCTGCCCGGCAGTCGCCGCCAGCGTCTGCGCCCGTACACGCCCAATGCTGGGCTTCCTCCCGGATCTGACCGCCGCTGCCCAGATCCGCCCGCCATCCACCGAATCTTCGCCGGGCTGTTGCAGGACCGTCGTCAGATCTGGCTCTGGTTGCCGGGCTCTTTCGTCGTCGCCGCTCACCTCTTGTCCGAAGCCGCCGCCGCATCTGGCTCTCTCCGCCGACTTCCGGTAGTCTCCGCCGCCCGAAGTCGCCTCGGCGCCGTCGCCCCGTCGCCAGTGCCTTCTCCCGGATCTCCCGCACCGGATCCGGGTTCTCCGCCACCGGATCCGTCGCTGCCAGGGGTGAGCTTCTTCACTGGCCCGTGCGATCTTCTTCGCCGGCGCGTGCGGCCTTCTTTGCGGCGTCAGGCCGCCACTTTCTCGTCGGGGCTGCCGTCTTCTTTGCCGGCACGCGCGGCCTTCTTCGCGGCGTCGGGCCGGCATCTTCCTTGCCGGGGCTGCCGCTCGGATCTGCCGCGGGGGGTGGGGGGTCTTCCCTCGCCGGGGCTGCCGCTTGGATCTCCCGCTGGGCCGCTCTTGCCGACTCTTCCCGCCGGCTGCTCGGCTGCTCCTGATGGCTGCTTTTCATCCGGTGCGTGCGGTTTTAGGGATGGATGGTTCGGGCTCAGCCGGAGGCATGCGACGCAAGTCCCTCCAGCAAACTCCTCACGGGTGGCTGCGAGCCCCCCAAACCCAACGGCCTACTGGGCCAACCTTTCCTGGGCCAAAGCCGTCCATTATCACATGGCAAATCGGGCCTCGTTCTTTGAGTCGCTAGTATTGAGTTTTTTTTAGTCGGTCTTTGGATTATTATTTTTTAGTCTTCGTTGCGTCCATCCAAAATCCATAGTCTCTATTTTTTTTAGTTCGTTCAAGCTGTGCGAGTCCACAAATTTATTGTCAGTCATAGAAGTGTAGGAATTTTGTTTTGCATGGCAGCAGCCGCTGCTCTTTTCCTTGAGCCGCTGCAGATCGTAGAAGTCTTTATGATCCCGCCGCTTCTTTTTGAGCCGCCGCCCCGAGTTTTTAAGGCCGCCGCGCTTCTTTTGCACCGCGCCTCCATTGCGCTTCTTGTGCACTGCGTCGCCGCCGTCTCGGGCTTCAATCTGCGCCGTCATGCTTCTATCTATTCCACTTCGGCTTGATTTGACAGTTTATTCGACGATTGCACGCAACGACGACTTTATCACGACTCGGACGTCGGATATTTCTTGTTTTAGTATTAACCCTTTTTTCAAATGCAATGATATTGCATACGCCTTGCATTTATGGGGGGGTGTTAAGGATATTAGAGATAAGGTATTAGAGATAGAATATGACTCTTATTTGTTTCCTTATATGGCTTGTATTTCTTCCATATATCCTCTTGTACTCTCCTATATATATGGTCCTTTGGGCCTCTTCAATATACACACAATATTCATAACAAGCTTAGGGGGAAAAAGAATACTAGTTTTTATGGGCCTGGGAGTCTCCGAAAGCTCCCTTGGAAATCAGAACGGGCTTGAACTTCTTCTGGTAACCTTGCTGCTGAAGACCACGCAGGGCGACAAATTTTCCATCCCCATCCGTATGGCGGCGACAAATTTTCCCTGCACCATCACTTTTAATAGAGGCATTACCATCCCTACACAATGGCATTGAAGTCTCCCATCATTGCCTAACTAACGCTCCCCATAACCTATTTGTTTAGAACCAGCCTTCTTAGCTTAAGCGGTTATTAATAAGCAGTCTGTTTTTGTGAAGACAGAAAAGTACTCAACTCATCCGTCCACTGCCAGAGAAGTTCAGGTACAGTCAAAAGGCGAAGTTATTGACACAGTAAAAGGCACAATAGGCGTACGTTTACACTGTTAAACAGAAACCTTCAAAAACACACCGGCTCTGATCTAATTTCAGGACAGGGAAATAAATCAGTCTCCCCCAGGTTATGATTCTGTAGGGCAACGTAACGCCGTAGTAAGTGATGCTACCAACCAACCTGAGGAACTGTCTGCAAGTAGAAGGCAAAGCAACGGAAACTGCGACAGCCGAACAATGTATCATATGGCAGTAGTAATTTGAGTGCACAGGCCTCACATCCAACATAATTTTGAGTGGTCACCCAGAGCAAGTCACGGCTTAATTCACAGCACCTGAACAACAGCAAAAGAAAACACACTCACTCAGCTGCAAGTTTCGGTAAGATAATTATATATATAGAAGATACTGATAGGCAGACGAGCAGTCGCTCTCAAGGAATGAAAATGAATAGCAAAACAAGTAGTAGTAACAGTGTGAGATAATGTTTCTTCTAGTCCTGAAGGCAGATTTAAGTGCAGAATGCTCCCTAAACAACAGATTCTTCTGATTTCTCTCTGGATCCAACCAATGGGAACAAGGCGCGAATGCACCAAACCGGAGTCCAGCTCCATGGAAAGCAACCATATACCAACTTAAATGTACTCCAGTAGTGTTTGCACCAGATCTCCTGTCGATTATGCCAACGTGCTTGAGCCATAGAGATTAAGATCAGCTCAGAAAACAATTCGAAAAATCGAATCTTTTGTTCGTTGCTCCATTGCTCAGTGAAGATGCACCAATTTACTCAATGTTGTTACAAGATGAAATAAGAGCATCTGATCATCCATGGCTGAATATAATAGGCAATGCAGGCAATTTCAGATACTGTCAATGTCAAAGGACTACAGGTGGCAAAAAACCACTCATATTTTCACAGATTTTCACACGTCCAACACAAAGATCGCATCTTTCCTGTATTTATTTGCCTTCCTACCACAAATTAAAACAAGAAATGAACAGACTTTGCATCAAACTCGTAAGGATCACACATTGGGGAATTCACTAGGCTGGATTTAGAACCGACCAAATTGGGCGAGCGGTTGGATCAGATCCGCCACTCTAGGCCTGGTTATCACTCTTGCGGTCGCCGTGCGAGTCGCGCTCCTGCAGCAGCTGGCCGGCCTCCTCGTCGGCCTGCGCCGCCTTCTTCTGCGCCTCCTTGGCCTTGAGCGCCTGCAGCTTGACGTGGTTGTAGTAGCCCACGCCCAGGAAGGCAATCCCGTAGCCGAACAGGTTGATCGGGGTGACCGTGTCCCGGATCACGGACCAGGAGAAGGCGATGAGCAGCCAGTCCTTGACGACGCCCGCAACGTTCATGGTGAGCGCGGACGTCTTGCCGACGAGCAAGAAGACGGCGAGGTTGAGCGCGAAGGCGCAGAGCGAGTTGGTCCCGAAGACGAAGAAGTCCGGCTGGAATGTGCCGACGGCGCGCAGCTTGGGCAACTCGACGAAGACCCAGGGCACGAAGAGGAACCCGAGGCAGCAGGGCGCGACGTAGTAGAGCGAGGTGATGGGGTTGAGCGAGATGCCCTTGGAGGAGAGGAGGATCTGGATGAGGACGAGGCGCGTGGCCTCGAATGCGACGGCGGCGAGCTGGAGCGCCACGCCGCGGACGTCGAAGCGGGACTCGCCGTACGCGGCGATGGCGACGCCGAAGGAGATGGAGAGCATGTTGAGCATGGAGGAGGACCTGAAGGTCTCCTTCTTGAAGAGCACCCCGATGGAGTAGACGGCGACAGGCATGAGCGCCTTGAGCATCTGGATGAAGGAGACGGAGAGGTAGATGTAGGCGGAGTTGGAGAACCAGAGGGAGAGGGAGTAGAGAGCGCCGATGGGGAGGACGGAGGTGGTGTAGAGCTGCGGCGTCATGGCCGGGGAGGAGGGGAGCTCAACGACGCGGATGACGCGGACGAGCGCGACGGCGAGGGAGGAGCAGAAGGCCATGTGGACCATGGTGAGGGAGATGGGGAAGGGCCAGTTGTACATCTTGGGGTCGAGGATGTACTTGTTGTAGACGATCACCGAGAAGGAGAGGAAGATCCACACCGCCACGTAGCAGTAGGAGAGCAGCACCTTGCGGAGCACCGACTCCGACATGCCCCCCTCGCCGCCGCCGCCGCCGCCGCCGCCGCCGTCCTTCGCCATGGCTGCTGCTGCTCCGGCGAGGCAGTGGATCTGGTTGGGCGCGCGCGTTTGTGTGTGTCTGGGAGGAGGGAGAGGAGGGGCAGGCGGATCTGGGTGGAGCGGAGGTGGGTGGTGGGGGATTTGGAGCGGGTGGGTGGGGGTTCCTGGCGGCGTGATGAGTGGCCTCCTGTCTCTGTTCTGGAGGGGATGGCTTGCTGGGGACGGGGGAGGATGGCCACGTGGAGAATGGCTGCCTCGGGGTTGCCGTGTTTTATAGGAGTTTGGACGGTCAAAGAGGAATATATGAACATGGGTTATGGGTTCATATAAACAACAATCTTAGGTGGTGATCTTTTGGGTTTTTTTGTGGCTTATGGTTGAAAAATACTGTAGCTGACTGAAAAAAATACTGTAGTTGATAAAGATTTATTTAGCATAATTAAATTTAAAATTTTTTTAAAAAATATGTTAGCCCATTACGTATAATACAAACACATACGAGAAAAAAAGAACCGTAAAAAAGTTCAACAAAAAACCAAAAATTCAGAAAAAGACGAAATTTATGAATAGTGAAAAATAAACCGAAAACCAGAAGCTGAAGCCATTTTGATCAGGGCCTAGTCGGTTCTTTTGGAGTGATGATGTTTATCTTAAATATTTGAATTCTATTTATTCATGAGAGATGATGTACAGGAAAAATAGTCATATGTGATTTGGCTAATACAGCTGAACTCAGTACATTTTTTACTACAATTTTTCTATTGATCCGTCTTAAAAACACACTGTTTAAAAATTAGTTATTATAGATAGTATAAGTATAAGCCAACTTTAAGCTTAAAAAAACCCGACCCTAAGCGGTCCATTGCTTTATAGAAATCTGTGCCCAAAAAAATTCCTTGTTTTTACCTTTTTTTAATTAGCTAATTGGAAAGCGTTACATGCAGCGCCCACACATGTTCTTTTAGAGGCTGTTTGGTTGGGTAGATCAGGGTGGAATGATTTAGGATTTGGTGCGAAGGGATAGGATAGGATGATCTAAGAGGTTATTTGATTGGGTAGATAGGATGGTACATGGTATTGTTTGATTGGTGGGATGAGGGTGAATGAGATAAGTTAATTTTGTGTTTAGTTGGGAGGATGAGATGAATTGGAACATGGTAAAGTTACTCCTTGTGAGCTTACCCCTGAAATCATTGACATAATTTTAACATGACTTGATGTTTGTATACTTTCACTTAACTCGTATGTACTGACTTGAGTTCTACTGCCATCTCTAAGAATAAAAGGCATCTCGATCTTGCTATGCGCCGTCGAGTTAGTGCTTTTTTCTCGTCAGAATGATGGAGATTGCATTGGAGAGCTGTAAAAAGTCCCGCGTCTAATGCATTGGACATCCTTGAGAAATTCGGAAAATGTAATCAGCCAATATGAAACACACTCAAAGAGTGAGCTAACGACACAATTGAGAATCTAACTATATAAATCATCATCGGCATACGCAGCAGCAGATGCAAAAGGATCGGCTGCAGCTTTGGCACTAGCTTCTGACCGCTCGAAGAAGCGAAACTAGCTGCCGAATTCGCAAGACTGCTGCAACGTCTAGGCAAACGCCTAGGCAAACTCCTCACTGTGAGCAGCCTTGATCTCAGCAATGTCGTCTCCCTCTCAATGTCCTGAAACCAACATAATCAAGATTTACAAGTTGCAAGCAAGATTTACTAAGAGTTGGCATTCAACATATTCTGGATTGGCTTATCATGTAGTAAGCTAAGGTGCACTAAAAATGTTTGAACAATTACACAAACATCTTAAGCTTGGCCAAACTACAACTACATCTGGACATTAAGGGCAAAAATGCTACTACTGTATACCACTGAGAACAATATGTCATCTGCTCCTGCATTCTTGAACAAAATTTACAAATTACAAGCTCTCTATAGCAACTATACATACTTTTCCTTTTTCTTCTGTTGAAAAGATGTCATAAGAAACTGCTTAACTTTTTGCATCTCAATTTCTAACTGTAACAAAATCATAAGAAACTGCATAACTTTTTTGCTGTTTCAGTCATATTGTTTATGGGAAAATATGTGAAAAAGCTATCCACAATAATTTACTCAACTGAAAATGCTATCCACAATAGTATGTTCAACTGAAAAAGGCAACAACCAATTGCCATAACTTCAAATCCTGACAGTAGTATGCTATCCACTGAGTTCAGATTACTGAGTAGATACATGTAACAGGTGCATGCAAATCTTGTATAAGTGAAAATGCTATCCACAGTAGTATGCTATCCATCAAGTTGAGATTAATTAATAGATGATCAAATCCTCACAATTTGTAACATGCCTTACATAATCAATGCATGATAACAAATAAATCTGACTTCACAAGAATGTTTTAGTTCGGCGGTAACATATCCATACGCTCGCAATCCAACAATTCTTCACCACAAATTAAGACTAATAAGTAAGAACAAAGCCAACATTGAATAACAAACGTACCTTTCGTTCCCATCGAAAGTTCCCTCCAAGGTGAGGGAAGGGAGGAAGAAGAAGGTCAGGGGGCGGAAGATCCGGCCAACACAAGTGTCGGTATGGCAACGAGGGAAGATTGTAGGATTGGTCCAGTCGCCACTAACTTCCGAATAGGATGCATCACCTTGGATTTAGTGTCTATTGTCATCGGGTCCCCAGTAGGCTAGATCTAGTCACCACCGCGCCTTACCATGCATCATGACGGCAGATCAACGAACCGGTGGGGTCAAATCTGGCGCAAAGCAGAGGTACAAGGCAGAAGGCATGGAGAGGGTGAAAGGGAGATGAGCCACCTGCATGAGGCGAGCCAACAGCGGTGACAGGGGAGGCGACGTCGCCCTTTCCTATGTCAAGACCCGTGTCAAATCAGATCGACGGAGAGGAGGAAATAGGGAAGGAGAGGCGGCACCTTGCGGATCTTCAAAGCCAATGATGTAGAGAGGAGAAGCGGGTGGCAACATTGAGGGGAGAGGCACCGTCGACGCACGAGAGGATACAGAGTGGTGCCCTTTTCCACGAGAGGAGGGGAGGACCAACGTTGAGAGGGTGAGCGCACACAGTGTGAGTACACGAGGGCGTCGCGTACCACGTCATTCGGTCGTTTTTGTCGAATGGTTTGGTTTGGCATCAACGTGGAATATTCCCTCAAATGGTATCAGTGCATCCAGGACGTCTTTGTTCGAGTCATCCAACCAAACACGTGAACCAGGTTATATCTCGAACAATCCAATCCAGTAACTACCTCATACACCCATCCAAATGGCCCCTTATCCTTTCATAAGTCATCATCCTCTCTCATCTCTCTCTATCTGTCTCATTCTCTCTCTAACCCTGATCCAGATGGTAGAGCAATCGACACGTGTGATTTGGTGGCCACCGAGCAGGTGTGGTAACTTCTTCGTCAACTTCGACGACGAAGTACGTGCTGCGGTGGTCGGCAAGGGTTCCGCTTAGGTGTGCGGTGGACCCCGGCAATGAAGTTGCAATGATTATTCATCAATGTTGGCTAGCGAACGACACGTCGCCGCCCCCAATGACCTACAGATCTGATCTAGTGCGATGTGCATTGGAGCTGCCGAGGTCATCCATCGTCGGATCTGGTCTTCCCTGCCTTCATCAGCAGCAGATAAGGCCTTCCCTGACCTTGTCGCAACCGGATATGGCCTTCTCAACCCCGCCGCCACCATCTTCCTCCCCCAAGCATCAGTGCATGTACCACCATGTACCTTCTCTGCTTGTCGGTGCTCCACCCGTCGATATGCCAGATCTAGCCTTTTCACATGAGTTGGTGTGACCTAGATCCAATCAGGATGACGACAGTGTTCTTGAGGTCCAAGGGTGAGGGTGTCCCACCCAAATCCGTTGAGGAAGCCCGAATCTGACTGTTGTCCCCGAGGTGCTCCAACCGCGATGTCAAGGTTCACTACTTGGTTACCGCCATCGTCAAGGTGCTCCACGCTGGTGCACCACGCCATGTACTACTCCGTCCCATTCCTGTCCTTAGCTACAGTGTGCACCGATGACAAGGTTCTTCTTCAACGGTGTACACCTCCACATTGTCATCCACTCCATCAGTGACCTGGAGGTACACATGTAGATCCACCAAGCATTAAGGTGTACAATCTAATCCTCCCATTTATTTGTACTTCTTCCTTAGCTCTGGTGCACATCTATGTACCTCCTTCGACCCAAAAATGTGCTTCTTCCTCATCTTCGATGCATAGTGAAGATCTGCCAATGATGTATGTGTACAATAGGAGTATTGTGGTACAACGCTTCTTTTAGTGTACATCTCTCTCCTTTGTGTTTTTGTTGTTGTGCGTCAAGGAGTTTTGCATGCTCCGCCTGTCCCCCCTAGCTTGTTGATGGGACATGAAGACAGGGCCCGCTCAGATTGATGGGATTTGTCCTTCACATAGGCCACCATGAATTTCCACGAGGATTTCCTGGCCCTCTCGGTGCGGAGGCATCATAGCAACGGAGCACATATGCCACGTTTGTAGAGGACCCCCTCAACAAGTTGAAAAGTTCTCGCCCGATGCGCTAATCTCCGGAGTTCATGCGGGTCGTTCAGCTCCTCGCTCCCCTGGAGGAAGGCGATGATCAGCTGCCTCTAATCGTTGTCTTGGCCATCGTGTAGTACGCGGGAGGGCTTCGGCTGCTCCTGCAACATGGCTGTGGTGGTTAGGACTTCAAAGAAGACGTTGAATGGTGGCTCACACCCTTGGTTGGCGGCTTTTGCCAATGCGTTGGCCTCCGTGTTGCTGGCTCATGGTATCGACTTAACGATGACACCTAAAAAGTGGCACTCTCTCACCCTGACCACAGCGAGATATCTGGTGAGGTCGAGATCCTTGACTTGATAGGATTTGTTGATGTACCCCGTGAACAAGCGAGAATATGTGTGCACAAGGACCCTCTGGGCTCCGAGTGCCTTCACCTTGTGAATGCCGAACAGTAGGGCCTCATACTCGACCGTGTTGTTGGTTGCTGAGAAGTCGAGCCACACTGCATTGGCATCGCCACTCTCTATCCTTTCCACGTCCACCTTCGCTGCTGCCATAGTGGGCGTCAGCTGACTCTAACTCTCCTATATTGTAACATCCTGGAAAAATGTAAATTTAATTGTGAAGCTTTTGGATTTACCTTGCAATAAATTTTATTTGAATTTGGAGTTTATGGGATTTTCTTGAAAAATTTGATGAGGGTTCCAAAAATTGGAGGAGAAATAAACATGTTTAAATATGAGAGAATTAAAAATCTGAAATAAGAATCTGAAAAGATGATCCACCAAATGAAAATTTTCTGGAATTGAAAATATACTTGTGTATATATTCCAATACATACCTTAAAATAAAAAAAGAAAAGCAAAAAGAAAAGAAAAAAAAATAAATAGTAACCACCCAGCCGGGCCGGCCATCACCCCGGCCCAGCCTTCTCTCCACGCACGGCCTGCGTGCGCGCGCGGCCGCGCTCCGCGGCCCAGCACCCGCGCTCCGCAGCCCAGTCCAGCGCGTGCTCGCCCCGCTGACGAGCGGACCTGCCCCTCGCGCGCGTTGTCTCCCTGGCCGGTGGACCCCGCGCCTGCGTTGTCTTCTTCCTCTTTTCCCCGTCTTTTTCCCCGCGCGGACGAGCCCTCTCCACCTCTCGTTCGGTCCAAAAGCCGGGAAACCCGGAGGGGAGCACGGGCGACGTGCGAGCGACCGCCCTGTACCGCGCAACGTCACCGCTACAGTCCGCTGTCACCGCTGTCGCCGCTGACGCGCCGTCTGACACCGCCATACCCCGGTCACGCCGCTGTCCCGAGCGTGCGCACGTCTTGCGCCGCAATCGACCGCGATTCCGCAGCTATAAAGCCCGGGGGAGTCCCTCATCCGCGTCGCCACACTCTCCGCAGCTTCTCCGCGAAGGTAATTGCACTGCCACCCACAAAATCGCCGGCGGGGACATCACCTTCCCCAACTCCGGCGACCACCCGATCCACTAACCCGAGCCATTAGAGTTCGATTCACCGTCACCACACCACCTTCGGCTCACCGCGAAGCCATCCCTGGCCTCGCCTGAGCTCCTCATCGCCTGTACACCGCCGGCATCGACGACCCTCCCCGAACCGCCGCCACCTCTCGCCGCCGGCCCTCCACCGTACCCCTTCGTCTCCGCCGACCTCACCAGCAGCTTCGCCATCACCTGGGGGCTGCATTTCACGCAACTCCCGAACCGCTCCGGCCATCCCTCGCCGCCGTTGCCACCGCCATCTTCTTCCTCTATTCGGCTCCCTCCCAGAGCTATTTCAAAGGGATTAATTAACCCTATAGGGTAAGAAAGACTTGAGCGCTCACTTGGCTAGCTGCGCTGGTTCTCCTTTCCCCCTCCAAGCTCCCCGGCCGCGCGCGTTCGAGCCGTGGGTTCCGCAGCGCCGGGTTGAGCTTTTCCCTTTTATTTTCCGGACTGACATGTGGGCTCCGCCGGTCAGTGACCCCTTTCTGAGGGCTGGCTGATCTCTGGGTCCCCCTGCCAGCGCCACCCGCCGGTCTGTGGGTCCAGGGCCCCACCTGTCAGTGGCCACAGGGACTGTCGGCCACTGACAGAAGGGTCCCACTTGTCAGTGACTGTGCACACTGACAAATGGGCCCCACTGGCCATAGACACGGCAACAAACAAATAAAGAAAGAAATAAAAATTAAAAATAGGACAGGTGGGACCCACTGTCAGATAATTTTTAATTTTTGGATTTATCTGGACTAAGAACTTTAAATGAGCATAACTTATTCATTTTAACTCCAAATTGAGTGGGACAAATTTCTAAATTCATATAAAATCAAGATCTATACAATGGGACTAAAATCATAATTTTTGGGGTTCATTTGAATTTCTGGTGTTATTTGGTTTGATTTGCTGCTTTTCTTTTATTTCAAATTTGGCGCACGCTAAAATAGCTTACGAGGCACAAGAGGAAGAGATCGAGGCAGCAACTCTAGAAGCACCAGAGAATCCGGATCCCGACCACTGTGACCAAGGCGAGTCAATACTTTGATCATGTTGAACCTACATTTTCTGCAAATTACTTTGTTTTAAATTAACCAAATGCATGATGTTATTTTTTATGCAAATACATGCTAATCTTGATATTCTAGTTAAATGCCAATGTTTACCTTGAATAGTATTACCCTCCCTTGGAATGATTGAATGTGTAAACCTTGTCGCCCTAGCAAAAGTATAATACTAATATCTCGAAAATAAGTCCCTAATGATATGCCATGCTTATTGTTGCATTAATACTCAGGGGGCGCTGAAATGCCCCAAAGCATCACTTTGAAACATGAAAGACTGGTTTGGGCAGTCATGGTGGGAATGACTGGTATACTTGGTTATGGATATATTTTGCTCCCAAAATCTCAACATGCTTAAATATCTGGGCGGACTAGTTCGAGTGTGTGAATATGTGGTGCAGTGGAAGCACAAAGTGAGTTATTGATAGACCGCCCAGATAACCCTAAGGACCGAATCTTGTCATGTCACCCGTGTAAAACAGTACAACCACAAGTCTGTAAAGTACAACTTGGCTAAGTAGATTTATCGAAAACCCCGGACTCATCTCACTAGTAGGAGTGAGAAGTGTTTATGCAAGGGCAAGGGAGGGCCCAAAGGGACACCGAGTGGAGGGTGAAGTTTCCCAGTCGTGCTAGCGCAGAGGGGAGTGGAGCCCGTACGCTAGTAGCTGTGGGGAACATCCCGTGCAACATATGGGACCCACCGCAAGTGGGCAGTCTCCCATAGGGTGAGATGAGAAAAAGGTCTAGATACTTTGAAAAGTCACTGTGATGGTCGGCTCCACCACATGACTAAGGAATCGTGTGGGGCAATGAGTTGATTGTCTCTTGTGGTGAAAGTGTACAAACTCTGCAGAGTCAAAACTATTCGAATAGCCGTGCCCACGGTCAAGGGCAGACATGGGAACTTAACCAGATATAGTTCTATTTCAAAATGATTTATGAATGGGAATGGAAAAGTGGAGGGCAGTGTAAGGCCCTAGGTTTGGAATTGTCCTGGGTGTCGTCCCAGTGGTAAGTTAAGCGGCTATAACGCTGAAGAATTGCTATATGGTGCAGATGCCATGTAACGGTGGATGGAATCTGGATCGCTATTATTATTGCATGTTCTTGAACAATATGCTTTTGTTCAAAATGCTAGGTCTCAGGAAATTTTTAAGTAATTGTATTCAAAAGCACTCTTCGCAAAAGAAAATAAACTTAAGCCATCCTTGATTAGCCATACATGTTATATACTGCATTCTGTGTGTTGATTCGCTGAGCACGGGGTCGGAGTGCTCACGCTCGCTTTGCGGCAAAAATCCAGAAACAGGAGCGCAAGACCACTACGCCTACGAGGAAGCTCCCGCTACGGAGGAGAAGAAGGACGACGAAAGGATCTAAGGCGTAGGCTTCGTTGTTTAGTCAGGGACAAGTAGACATATGGCGTTGTGTGCACGTATGTTACTAGTTAGCTGGTGACATATAATGCACACAGTACCTTCCAGTCGCTTGCCTGTGGATTTGGGTTTGCTTTTGCTATGATTCCGCTGTGCGCGTTTGTAATAAAGACAATTGGCCTAATCGGCCCCTTTTGTAAACTATCACCCGACGTGGTGTATTTTAATTCATGTAATATAATGGATGATTATGCGATGTATGAAATGATTCAGCAATGTACCTGTGTGCACTAACTACTGATCCAGGGATTAGTGCAGTGAAACACAGTAAGATTCAGATTGAAAAATCTGGGTCTGACAGCGCTGGTATCAGAGCATACGACTGTAGGGTAGGAGCCTTAGAACAGTATTAAGGACAAAATAGGAAGCACAATATTTAAACTATAAAAATGAATTTGAAAATATAAGCATATTATCTCTTTCTCGTATCCTACTTAGAGTTGTTTTACTCTATTTTTCATTAAAAAAAATTATTACTAACGCTAGTAAATTAATTTTCAGATGGCAGGAATGGCAGATGAAGGCAACTGGGATTTCCTGGCACATGGAGTGAATGAAGGAGAATTTGCTAGTATCTTGCGCAAGCTCCTGCACTACCTGAGCTATAAGGAGCAACCTATTTATCGTGGCCTTAAGACCATAGAAGGAGGAGAAGAATCATGGATGATGGAGATATTCATCCATGCCAAGAGTGAACAAGACCCACCACATGTTTTCAGGACAGAACACCAAAGAAGCACCCTGAAGGCAGCAATACAGGACGCCGCACGTCTGGCTGCTGTCCGGTTATGTGACTTTTACAAGACCACCTTGCGGCACACCCCCTACTGCTACCATCCGATGCGCCGAGAAGGAGTTCGGTATAGTTCAACTTTCATGCCGACCTCCGAAGACGATCCCAAGCTTACATATCAGGTTGATCTTACCAGAGCTATGGGAGTAGCTCATACTGACGCTTTGGAGGAGATCACCACCCTTCGGCAGCACCTAGTCTCCAAACACACCGAGGTGGCGACACTTCGTGAGCAGCTTGCGCAGTGTAAGAAGGCTTTGGAGGAGGCCAAGGCAGAGGCCGCCGTCGCCTCTGCAGCAGTACCAGCACCACCTCAGTTGGGGTCAGGAGGACTCCGCCCAAGGCGTACTGCGCGTATGAGGGTGAAGCCCCCAGGACCTCAGTCTGCGCTCCGACGTGGAGCACCTGACCGCCGTCGTAGCAGATCCCGTTCTCACTCCGACACTGACCCATCAGAATTTAGTGGCAGTAGGTCCCGGTCCCAGTCCCCGGGCTACAGCCCATCCTCCCCCAGTGTAGGTGATATGGAGGAGTAGAAAGTATGGTGTTATGCTAGATATATGTATGGGATGTCAGACCTAGCTTTTGTACCCCTTAATATGATGTAATAGCTCTCAGTATTGTAGCTATCGTTATGTTGAACTCTACCTGTGTTACTGTAATCGTAAACCCAGCATAAAAGCTGGCTATGTGATGTTCGTATGGTTAATGCGGGCTTTGTGATGGAACTATTTTATCGTTTGTCTTATTGGTTTTGTCGCTTGGAATGATACTGTCCTTTTATTTGCCTACTACTAGTATTAAACTGCAGAACTATGACTGCAGATGACCAGTCAAAGGGTTACACGGTCTCGAGCCCAGGTTGACCCTCAGCATGCTGAGATAGACTCAAACCGTGGCGCAATCCCCGAAGAAAATCAGGACCAAGATGCTGATCTCCCAAACCCTCCAGTTAATCCCACAATGGCCCAAGTAATGGCACAACATACTCAGATTTTACAAGCCATTTATGCTGGACAACAAGGAAGCTCTGGCAGACACCGAGCTGACTTAGGGGATTTCCAGAGGGCAAGACCAATTACATTCACATCAGCAGAAGAACCACTTGAAGCAGAAGATTGGCTTCGAGATGTTGAAAGGAAGTTGCGCTTAATTAAATGCGCAGAGGAGGATAAAGTTATATTTGCCACCCACCTATTTCAAGGAGCTGCCGCAGCATGGTGGGAAAATTATGTAGCTGCCAGAGGCCAGGAAGATGCAACCACCGGAGGTGACACCGAAGCTATCCCATGGACAGAGTTCAAGAAGGCTTTCAAGGACAACTTCATTCCAGCCGGGGTAATGCGGATAAAGAAGAATGAGTTCCGCAATCTCAAGCAAGGGAACTTATCCGTCAATGAATATCTGACAAAATTTACACAGTTAGCCCGGTATGCTCAGAAGGATATAGAAGAAGAGGAAGAAAAGGTCGACAGATTCTTCGAAGGGCTGAAGGATGAACTGAGAGTGCAGCTGATCACCCAGGACTTCACCAGCTTTCATCAGTTGGTAAACAAGGCATTGGCCTTGGAAAATGAGAAGAAGATTCTTGAGGCCAGCCGTAAGCGCAAGATGACAACTCAACAGCCACAAGGAAGATTTATCCAGAAATTCTTCAAACCCTCATTCTCAGGGTCCAATCAATCCAGTGGGTCAACCCCAGCCTTTAGACCTGGTGGAAGTATGTCTCAAACATCACGCCCAGGAGGACAGTTTAGTGGTGCAAACCCCGCAGCAAATTTTAATTGCTTTAGCTGTGGGGAGAAGGGACACTTTGCCAACAGATGTCCACATAAGCAGAATGTCTCTGTCCGCAGTCAAGCTTCAGCTCCTGGCAGAGGACAGCAAAGCTCTCAAGCTAGCAAGAACACCTCAGTACCAAACCGAGGCAGAGTCAACCATATTACAGTTGAAGAAGCTCAAAAAGCTGCTGGAGTTCTTATGGGTACGTTTTCTGTCAAGACTATACCAGCACAAGTATTATTTGATTCTGGAGCTTCACATTCATTTATATCTAAGGGGTATGCTGATAAACTGGGGTTACCTGTTTATGCCCTTAAGAAGCCATTGGTGCTTAACTCACCAGCTGGACCAATTACTGCCACCCTAGTATGCCCTGGGGTAACAATTACTATGGAAAAGTATGACTTTCCAGCCGACCTTATAGTGTTGAGTTCTCAGACCCTAGACATCATACTAGGAATGGATTGGTTAGTTAAAAATCAAGGTGTCCTAGAGTGTGCCACCAGAACAGTGAAAGTGGTCAAATGTCCTGGAATGACCATAAATATAAAAGTGGACCGGCCATATCGAAGGGGTCGTGCAATATTTTATTGTGAAGATGTACCCCTAGAAGGAATGATGGTGGTACAAGATTACCCCGAAGTATTTCCAGATGAGCTACCTGGCATGCCCCCGGATAGAGATATGGAGTTTGTAATTAACCTAAAACCGGGTGCTGCCCCAATCTCCAAAAGACCCTATAGGATGACTGTGGAAGAATTGGAAGAATTAAAGAAACAACTCCAAGAATTACAAGAGAAGGGATTCATCAGACCCAGCTCATCGCCATGGGGATCTCCGGTACTATTTGTGAAGAAAAAGGATGGCACAGCCAGGATGTGTGTAGACTACCGCGATTTAAATGAAATGACCATCAAGAACAAGTACCCCCTTCCCAGGATCGATGATTTGTTCGACCAACTTGGAGGAGCCACCGTATTCTCTAAAATAGATCTGAGGTCAGGGTATCACCAGCTGAAGATAAGAGCTGAAGATATACCCAAAACAGCCTTTACCACCAGATATGGACTGTATGAATTTCTGGTCATGTCTTTTGGATTAACCAATGCCCCAGCCTATTTTATGAATCTGATGAATAAGGTATTCATGGAGTATTTGGATAAGTTTGTCGTGGTCTTCATCGATGACATCCTTATATATTCCAAGAACTCAGAAGAGCATGCAGAACATCTGCGCCTAGTGTTGGAGAAGCTAAAAGAACATCAGCTGTATGCCAAATTCAGCAAGTGTGAATTTTGGCTGAAGGATATCAGTTTCTTGGGACACACAGTTTCAGCTGGAGGAGTATCCGTTGACCCCGCCAAGATTGCAGCCGTCACAGAATGGAAGCAGCCTACCTCTGTCACGGAAGTGAGAAGTTTCCTTGGTTTGGCTGGCTATTATAGAAGATTTATCGAAGGGTTCTCCCGCATTGCCAGGCCATTAACTCAGTTACTAAAGAAAGAACAAAAGTATGAGTGGACCAAGGCTTGTGAAGACAGTTTCCAAGAATTGAAGAAAAGATTGACCACCACCCCTGTATTAGTTTTACCTGATGTACGCAAAGATTTTGAGGTATATTGTGATGCCTCACATCAAGGGCTGGGATGCGTACTAATGCAAGAAGGCAGGGTTGTGTCATATGCCTCCAGACAACTTCGTCCCCATGAAGCTAACTACCCCACTCATGATCTGGAGTTAGCCTCGGTGATACATGCATTGAAGATTTGGCGGCATTACTTGATTGGTAACCATTGTGATGTGTATACAGATCACAAGAGCCTCAAGTATTTCTTCACACAAGCTCACCTTAATTTAAGGCAGAGAAGATGGCTAGAATTAATCAAGGATTATGATTTGAGTGTACACTACCACCCTGGAAAGGCCAATGTGGTAGCAGATGCATTGAGCCGTAAGGCTTATTGCAATAATCTCATGGTACGGGAACATCAACCCGAGCTCTACAAGGAATTGAAAGCTTTGAATTTGGAAATAGTGGAGCCAGGCACTCTAGCCGCTTTGGAAATTCAATCAAGTATAGAAGAAATGATTATGGCAGCACAACAAGATGATCCAGCCATTTTGAAATGGAAGAAATTAATGGAAGAAGGGAAGGCACCCAACATGAAAATTGACCATGAGGGTACTCTACGATATGGAACACGTATCGTAGTCCCACATCACAAAGACCTTAAGAATCTGATATTGAGGGAAGCACATAGCTCTCCATATTCCCTCCACCCCGGGAGCACCAAGATGTATCAAGGTATGAAACACTTTTGTTGGTGGCCCCGTATGAAAAGAGACATTGCAGAGCATGTAGCTTGCTGTGATGTGTGTCAGAGAGTGAAGGCAGAGCATCAAAGACCTGCAGGACTACTACAGCCATTACAAATACCCCAATGGAAGTGGGAAGAAGTCGGAATGGATTTCATCACTGGATTTCCCCGAACCAAGTCAGGATATGACTCTGTATGGGTTATAATTGATAGGTTGACCAAGGTCGCCCATTTTGTTCCTGTTAAGACAACTTACAAGGGAGACAAATTAGCAGAACTGTATATGTCCCGCATCGTGTGCTTGCACGGGGTGCCAAAAAGGATAGTCTCAGATCGAGGTTCTCAATTTACCTCGCATTTCTGGGCTAGTCTACATGAAGCTCTGGGCACTCACCTGGATTTCAGCACCGCTTATCACCCTCAGACGGATGGGCAAACAGAAAGAGTGAACCAGATACTGGAAGATATGCTCAGATCTTGTGCATTGGATTTCTCTAAAGACTGGGATAAATGCTTGCCCTATGCTGAATTTGCCTACAACAATAGCTATCAGACCAGTCTCCAAATGTCACCTTTTGAAGCTTTATATGGAAGGATATGCAGAACCCCGCTATATTGGTCAGAAGTAGGGGAAAACATCATATTTGGACCCGACATCCTCAAACAAGCTGAAGAGAAGGTTCGTCTAATCAGAGATCGATTACAGGCAGCCCAGTCTAGGCAAAAGAGTTATGCAGACAAAAGAAGAAGACCGCTGACATTCGAGGTTGGAGATTATGTCTACCTGAAGGTTTCACCTTTACGAGGAGTTAAGAGGTTTAAAGTCAAAGGCAAGCTTACCCCTCGTTACGTGGGACCATTTCCAATAGTGGCCAAGAAAGGAGAAGTTGCCTATCAGTTAGAATTACCTCAAAACCTATCTGATATACACAATGTCTTCCACGTATCCCAACTCAAGAAATGTCTACGAGTACCAGAAGATCAAACTCCACTTGAAGCCATTGAACTTGAAGAAGACCTGACTTACAAGGAGCGTCCCGTCAAAATATTGGATACTGTAGAGAAAAAGACAAGAACTCAAATCATTCGCATGTGTAGAGTGCAATGGAGTCACCATTCCAAGAAAGAAGCTACCTGGGAACGAGAAGATAAACTGCGTCAAGATTACCCCGACCTATTCACCAGTTAGGCTGAATCTCGGGGTCGAGATTCTTTTTAAGGGGGGTAGATTTGTAACATCCTGGAAAAATGTAAATTTAATTGTGAAGCTTTTGGATTTACCTTGCAATAAATTTTATTTGAATTTGGAGTTTATGGGATTTTCTTGAAAAATTTGATGAGGGTTCCAAAAATTGGAGGAGAAATAAACATGTTTAAATATGAGAGAATTAAAAATCTGAAATAAGAATCTGAAAAGATGATCCACCAAATGAAAATTTTCTGGAATTGAAAATATACTTGTGTATATATTCCAATACATACCTTAAAATAAAAAAAAGAAAAGCAAAAAGAAAAGAAAAAAAAATAAATAGTAACCACCCAGCCGGGCCGGCCATCACCCCGGCCCAGCCTTCTCTCCACGCACGGCCTGCGTGCGCGCGCGGCCGCGCTCCGCGGCCCAGCACCCGCGCTCCGCAGCCCAGTCCAGCGCGCGCTCGCCCCGCTGACGAGCGGACCTGCCCCTCGCGCGCGTTGTCTCCCTGGCCGGTGGACCCCGCGCCTGCGTTGTCTTCTTCCTCTTTTCCCCGTCTTTTTCCCCGCGCGGACGAGCCCTCTCCACCTCTCGTTCGGTCCAAAAGCCGGGAAACCCGGAGGGGAGCACGGGCGACGTGCGAGCGACCGCCCTGTACCGCGCAACGTCACCGCTACAGTCTGCTGTCACCGCTGTCGCCGCTGACGCGCCGTCTGACACCGCCATACCCCGGTCACGCCGCTGTCCCGAGCGTGCGCACGTCTTGCGCCGCAATCGACCGCGATTCCGCAGCTATAAAGCCCGGGGGAGTCCCTCATCCGCGTCGCCACACTCTCCGCAGCTTCTCCGCGAAGGTAATTGCACTGCCACCCACAAAATCGCCGGCGGGGACATCACCTTCCCCAACTCCGGCGACCACCCGATCCACTAACCCGAGCCATTAGAGTTCGATTCACCGTCACCACACCACCTTCGGCTCACCGCGAAGCCATCCCTGGCCTCGCCTGAGCTCCTCATCGCCTGTACACCGCCGGCATCGACGACCCTCCCCGAACCGCCGCCACCTCTCGCCGCCGGCCCTCCACCGTACCCCTTCGTCTCCGCCGACCTCACCAGCAGCTTCGCCATCACCTGGGGGCTGCATTTCACGCAACTCCCGAACCGCTCCGGCCATCCCTCGCCGCCGTTGCCACCGCCATCTTCTTCCTCTATTCGGCTCCCTCCCAGAGCTATTTCAAAGGGATTAATTAACCCTATAGGGTAAGAAAGACTTGAGCGCTCACTTGGCTAGCTGCGCTGGTTCTCCTTTCCCCCTCCAAGCTCCCCGGCCGCGCGCGTTCGAGCCGTGGGTTCCGCAGCGCCGGGTTGAGCTTTTCCCTTTTATTTTCCGGACTGACATGTGGGCTCCGCCGGTCAGTGACCCCTTTCTGAGGGCTGGCTGATCTCTGGGTCCCCCTGCCAGCGCCACCCGCCGGTCTGTGGGTCCAGGGCCCCACCTGTCAGTGGCCACAGGGACTGTCGGCCACTGACAGAAGGGTCCCACTTGTCAGTGACTGTGCACACTGACAAATGGGCCCCACTGGCCATAGACACGGCAACAAACAAATAAAGAAAGAAATAAAAATTAAAAATAGGACAGGTGGGACCCACTGTCAGATAATTTTTAATTTTTGGATTTATCTGGACTAAGAACTTTAAATGAGCATAACTTATTCATTTTAACTCCAAATTGAGTGGGACAAATTTCTAAATTCATATAAAATCAAGATCTATACAATGGGACTAAAATCATAATTTTTGGGGTTCATTTGAATTTCTGGTGTTATTTGGTTTGATTTGCTGCTTTTCTTTTATTTCAAATTTGGCGCACGCTAAAATAGCT
This sequence comes from Dendrocalamus latiflorus, assembly GCA_017311315.1. NCBI lineage: Eukaryota > Viridiplantae > Streptophyta > Magnoliopsida > Poales > Poaceae > Dendrocalamus > Dendrocalamus latiflorus. The sequence goes on from CM029648.1 coordinate 27,466,448, forward strand.
TACGAGGCACAAGAGGAAGAGATCGAGGCAGCAACTCTAGAAGCACCAGAGAATCCGGATCCCGACCACTGTGACCAAGGCGAGTCAATACTTTGATCATGTTGAACCTACATTTTCTGCAAATTACTTTGTTTTAAATTAACCAAATGCATGATGTTATTTTTTATGCAAATACATGCTAATCTTGATATTCTAGTTAAATGCCAATGTTTACCTTGAATAGTATTACCCTCCCTTGGAATGATTGAATGTGTAAACCTTGTCGCCCTAGCAAAAGTATAATACTAATATCTCGAAAATAAGTCCCTAATGATATGCCATGCTTATTGTTGCATTAATACTCAGGGGGCGCTGAAATGCCCCAAAGCATCACTTTGAAACATGAAAGACTGGTTTGGGCAGTCATGGTGGGAATGACTGGTATACTTGGTTATGGATATATTTTGCTCCCAAAATCTCAACATGCTTAAATATCTGGGCGGACTAGTTCGAGTGTGTGAATATGTGGTGCAGTGGAAGCACAAAGTGAGTTATTGATAGACCGCCCAGATAACCCTAAGGACCGAATCTTGTCATGTCACCCGTGTAAAACAGTACAACCACAAGTCTGTAAAGTACAACTTGGCTAAGTAGATTTATCGAAAACCCCGGACTCATCTCACTAGTAGGAGTGAGAAGTGTTTATGCAAGGGCAAGGGAGGGCCCAAAGGGACACCGAGTGGAGGGTGAAGTTTCCCAGTCGTGCTAGCGCAGAGGGGAGTGGAGCCCGTACGCTAGTAGCTGTGGGGAACATCCCGTGCAACATATGGGACCCACCGCAAGTGGGCAGTCTCCCATAGGGTGAGATGAGAAAAAGGTCTAGATACTTTGAAAAGTCACTGTGATGGTCGGCTCCACCACATGACTAAGGAATCGTGTGGGGCAATGAGTTGATTGTCTCTTGTGGTGAAAGTGTACAAACTCTGCAGAGTCAAAACTATTCGAATAGCCGTGCCCACGGTCAAGGGCAGACATGGGAACTTAACCAGATATAGTTCTATTTCAAAATGATTTATGAATGGGAATGGAAAAGTGGAGGGCAGTGTAAGGCCCTAGGTTTGGAATTGTCCTGGGTGTCGTCCCAGTGGTAAGTTAAGCGGCTATAACGCTGAAGAATTGCTATATGGTGCAGATGCCATGTAACGGTGGATGGAATCTGGATCGCTATTATTATTGCATGTTCTTGAACAATATGCTTTTGTTCAAAATGCTAGGTCTCAGGAAATTTTTAAGTAATTGTATTCAAAAGCACTCTTCGCAAAAGAAAATAAACTTAAGCCATCCTTGATTAGCCATACATGTTATATACTGCATTCTGTGTGTTGATTCGCTGAGCACGGGGTCGGAGTGCTCACGCTCGCTTTGCCGCAAAAATCCAGAAACAGGAGCGCAAGACCACTACGCCTACGAGGAAGCTCCCGCTACGGAGGAGAAGAAGGACGACGAAAGGATCTAAGGCGTAGGCTTCGTTGTTTAGTCAGGGACAAGTAGACATATGGCGTTGTGTGCACGTATGTTACTAGTTAGCTGGTGACATATAATGCACACAGTACCTTCCAGTCGCTTGCCTGTGGATTTGGGTTTGCTTTTGCTATGATTCCGCTGTGCGCGTTTGTAATAAAGACAATTGGCCTAATCGGCCCCTTTTGTAAACTATCACCCGACGTGGTGTATTTTAATTCATGTAATATAATGGATGATTATGCGATGTATGAAATGATTTAGCAATGTACCTGTGTGCACTAACTACTGATCCAGGGATTAGTGCAGTGAAACATAGTAAGATTCAGATTGAAAAATCTGGGTCTGACATATATCTCACATATGGCTCTCTGCTGGTCCGCCAACTCTCGTTACAGCATCCTGTAGAACCCCTAAAGGGCGCCTCCGCCGGTAGGGTGCTTAGGGCCCACACTCGCTAGAGAAGGCGAGCCTCTTTAGTCTTTTGTCAGTTGTCACCAAAGCTAGAGGAGGTGGTGGAGGTCCAATAAACCTCATTGATGTCGGTAAGGCTCCGCGTAGTGTAACGACACGCTCAAGTGTCATGACTAGGCAGCAGTGAAGTATGGCACTAACAATTTAGGATCGAAGTGAATAGGGGAAAAATCTAAGATGTCCTTTAGGTCCAACAGTTAAAAAATGACTGATTTTTGTTAGAGTGTAATATATATATATATATATATATATATATATATATATATATATATATATATATATATATATATATATATATATATATATAGCTTGATTTTTTAAAATGTTTGTTCATGAAAGAGTAAAAGCTTGTCACTCCACTGCACACTGAAAAGTGTGTACTTGCATCCCAATATCAGTTACTGCAAAAGTTGTTTTTTTTCCTTGTCTCGTTGCTAGAGCACTCGTACTGCAAAAGTTAGTTAGACCTTAGATATTTGTCCACAGAAAAAGCTTAAACAGAATATGGGAGAAAACTCGCACTCAAAAGATGGCGACTTGCCGGTCGATTTCTTCTACTTTGTTTCCTTGTCTTGATGTAGAACACCAGTGTGCTCATAGGTTGAGTTGCTGCAGAGAGGACATTTTGCGTTTCTTTAAGCAAATCACGCGTGCCTATTGCGCAATTAGTTTTTCCAAAATGAATTCAACGCGGTCCGGTACATGATATGATTCGCCTATCTGCACCGCCGCTATGGTAGATCGTCATCCAGATTCCAAGTCACTTTGACACTGAGATTCCACTAGCTAGACGGTGACAGTTAAGACAAAAGGGTGAAGTTCCTAAGGAAAGCTTTCAAGGAGTCGCGGGTCAGTGGCATCAACATGATAGGAGAAAAGACTTACATCCACCCACAAAGTAAGGCCAGCTTGTATTAGTTTTTGCTTAATAACTTTTATCTATAGCTAATGAATAGTAGTGACTGATAGAAGTTATTTATAGAAGTTAGAATATTTATATTAGCTTATGGATTTTGCCTTTTTGTTGAGTGCATTATATATAAAAAAGCAAACGACGGTGCAACAAAAGACACTACAACATTTGGATCCCTATACGACTTACGGAATTATGACATAATAAAATACACAGACGCTACAACATGCAAAAGCAAAAAATGGTGGTTGATACGTATGAAATTTTGTCCTTCCACAATGCATATAGCCTCAAGTGGTGGCTTGGCTTCAACTATTTGTAATTCAGACATTTTTTCCTTAACACATGTGTGGACCTTTCCTCAAGTGGTGGCGAGGCTCTTGTTGCTTCTGTAGGCCACTCTGAACCTCTGCAGAGCCACCGCTCCAAGTGATGTGGAAGCCTGAACGCAATGTGGAGCTTGAGGCACCCATCCAGGCTAGAGCCTTGTGCATGCCCTTATAGAAGCTAGCCTATTTATATTAGCTTTGATTTCTATAAGCAAAAAACCAGAATATACCCCAAACCATTAGAAAGAACACGTTCCTTCCAAGGAAAGTGTTAACCCCCTTATTCTATTTTTAGACCATTACCAGAAACAGATGTTGTCTGCGTTGTAGTGTATCGATCCTTGGAAGTTGATTGTTTTCTTCGATCAAGGCCTTGCATGTGGTTCAACTGGTACAATGTTTTGTTGTCTCTTGGCATTGCAACGGGCTACCACCGTCAGAGACTCAGAGTCATTGCAGACGTGCCAAAGGGCCTGGACGTTTGGCACAAGTCTCCTAGTATAACGCACCAACACTACAACAAAGGTGCCGCTCGGTTATATTGAAATAAATTGGTTTATGAAATTATATTGTAGCTGGCTAAAATTACACTGTAATTGCTGGTGACTTATTTGACGTAACTAAATTTAACAAAATTTAAAAATAGAAAAAAAAGTTAGCCCCATCACGGACAATGTAAACGAATATGTGAAAAAAGAACTGGTAAAAAAGCTTGAAAAAGACGAAATTTATGAATAGTGAAAAATAAGTCAGAAGCCAGAATCTCAAGCCAAAATGAGTAGAGCCAAAATGGACTCGTAGAGACGCTTTTTGTTCAGATGTTTTTCTTAGTGTCTTTATATTAAAAACTATGTAGCATATAAAGACGTTTGTTGAGACTTTTTTTTTAGTGTTTTTTAGTATCTTTCACTACCAATGCGTCTCTACGATCTTTGATACGATGCACACTCAAAAACTGTCTCAAGAAACATTTTTATATGCTACATGGCTCATAATATAAAGACACTTAAAAGTGTCTAAAGAAAAACGTCTGTACGAGACTATTTTATTCTAGTATTCTAGTGCAAAACCGGAAAATAGTAGAGAAAATCTTTAAGGGGATATTCCAACGTGAGACTGTCTTCGTTACCATCCGATCTTGTTTTGAGATTTATGAGATCACGATCAGACAGTGAAGAAGTAGTCTCTACGTGGGATTAGTCCTGTAGAAGAGTCTTCCGACTAACTTCTTCGGAAAGTAGGGAGTACAGCACTCCAGGACAAATGGCGTCTGATCGTGAACAGGGGAGTCCAAATATTTTTCTGGCCTTGCTGCCCAGCCTGACTTGAGACGTCGAAACAGCGGCCAAACTTCCTGTTCCGATTTGGAGAAAAAAGACTCCGCAAAAACTTACCGACATCTTTGCTGGATAGAGTGATCCAGGTCACATGGTTCGCATCTGCATGGCACCTATCTTGTCCCCCCGCCCCGGCGATCTGAGAGCCATCTGAGATCTAAAACCGGGCCGTGGCACCTAATTCAGACAGGAACCCTTCTTCCATCCGAAGCGTGTACCTCAACGGCACCAATAGAATTGAATTGAACGATCGATCTACCCTCTCGCACGCCGAACCGAGCGAAGTGGACCATGCGGCAGCGACGAAGAAAGACAAAGTGTTGGGGAGGTGCCAAGTCCCTGTGGGAAAAAAAAGAGACTTGTTTGGTGCGGTTACTCGGCGAGATGGCGATGGCCAAGTCAGGCGAGTGACCTCGACGGCTGCTCGGGCTGTAGGTAGTGCAGTGCAGCACAGCTCTAAGCTAGAAAAAAGTCTGAAAATGAGTAGGGGACAGAGATGGCTGGTGGAGACCAGTGACGAACCGGTGAGGTTGGCAAAGCGTGGACCTTGGCGGCGAGATCTGATCGAGTACACCTTGCCTGTGTTTTCCGGCTCTTTTGCTCGCATATTCCCACCACGTGAACTGCAGTACTGCACTGCTTTGCAAGTACTCGTCTTCACACATGCTGACATGCATCATGACGATGAGTACTCGTCTTGACACCTGCGAATTGGCCTTTCTGGATACAAAAAAACGAGCTCGGGTGTTGGTCTTCGGAAACGCTACACCTTTTCGCGTTTTCATCCGTCGGAATTACGACAGATAGCGTGCTTTTCTTTTAGTTTTGATTGATAAATGTATGGTCTGTGGATAATGTGCATGATCGATTCACCGGTTGCAAACCAAGTAGAAACTCTGTGTATATTTTTGGCCACGTTGTTGTTATATATGGGAGCGATTCGTGTAATGACAGGGATCAAATAGGGCGCCAGTAGGTTTTCTGTAGTTGAGACAACGTTGTCTTTGATAAGATACATGTAACGTGCACCCGAGGGAAATTGATGGAGGCTGATTACCAAGATGGTGCCTTGTTAAACCACCTACTTCGACATGGAGCTATGGCTTCCAGGAGACCCGGACAGAGTTCTTCCACGAATAAGGAATGGCTATCTGAAGCTGTAGCACTCAAGTTTCCTTCTCATCATTGCACTCCCTTGTTTCTATTAGCCTGTTGGTTTTGTACCAGTTTTGGTGTAAACGGTTGCTTCTAATGGTTAACTAGCTTAGGGCATCCATACTGTATATAACCTAAGGGCCTTAAGGTAGATCCCATCTAAACCTTAAGGTCGACTCCATAGTGTATATAACCCAAGGGGTCTTAAGACGGTTCCACTCGGCAGATAAAGAAAAATTGTATTTTAATGCTTGTGGCCAGGTCTTTAGCTTGAGGATCAGCCTTAAACGTTTTTTTGCTTATAACCTGCTTAAGATCACTTCTGTAATATATAAGGTTGACCTTAAGGTGGCTTAAAACTCTCTATTTTCATACACTACAGATGCCCTTACCACTTCTCTGCAAAAAAAAAACCTCTACTCGAGGATGGTACACTTGACGAGGACTAAGGGTCTGTTTGGTTGGTGTCTAACCTTGCCATGCCTAACCTTAGGCAATATGTGGCTGCCACAGAAAGTGTGGCTAACAAAATCGAAGTCACACTTGTGGCAAAATTTGGCAAGAAATTGAGTCTATGACGTGTGGGGCCGGGTGCTAAGAAAGTGTGGCATGCCACAGTTACGTCAGTAAACCAAACAGCTATCTAAAAACTGTGACACACCTAACTTGTGGCTAGACAATTTTTGGTCATGAACCAAACAGACCCTTATTCCTCAATTGAGGAGACGGTTTAGCACTAGTCCACTGTAAGTTCTCCCCTTTTCCGCACTACTGAATTGGAGTAATCAGTTGCAACCTTTTCTGCCAGACAAATCACATCAGGACAAGGACAAAAAAAAAGGACATGAACAGAGAGAATTGTCCGGTGCTTAGACTTTGAGTCAAAAATACTGAAAGGGACATCAGAATAGCAACAAAAACGATCCTTTCTTATGGGCTATGGCGCGTATCTAACAAATGAGCATGTAACATCAGACGGGGCAAGCTATTATTTGTTTTGCTAATCGGATTCGGTTCGTTGAGCTATTATTTGGACGGGGCAAGCCTTGGAATATCGCGCGGCGATGGCCTGCCTCGGTGCTGGGCCGCGCACGGATGTATCTGGGCTGCTCGGCGCAGCGCGGGCTGCGGTGCTGGGCAATGCGGGCTGTCTGCTATTCAAGTTTCCACGAAGTGAGATTTGGGGTATTTCGCTGCGTGCCGCGTTCTTGCCTTTGCCGACCCGCGCCGGCGTTCCGTCCACGCTGATTGGCTTCTCACGCTTCCTGCCTGCGTGGGGCGCGCGGGGCAGGGCTGGCCAGTTTCAGTGGGGATTTTATGGAGTTTTATGAGCATTAAATACGCTGACATGGCACTGTATTGATGAAGAGAGAGATGATAAAAGTTTCATGGGAGTCTGCACTGTTTCCAAAATATGGATGTGTTGAAAACTGGGACATGAAACCTCCACTGAGGGCATGTCCAATGATGATTTATGAGATAGCTCTAAACATATTATTTCATATTTTAATAGAAGAGAGAAAAGCTAGCTCTTGATCAAGAGCTAGTCTCATACACACATTCCAAAATTATATGAGGATGTCATATGGGACTATTCATGTTATGAGCTATGTGCTAAAAGTTAATATCATTAGAGAAGTTATTTTAGAGCTAGTAACTAACTCATACCATTGTACATGCCCTGAGACTGGCCTAAACCCAAAAAGGGGGGCAAAGTACCGAGGCAGCCGGTTGCTCAAAAGAAGAGGGAACTTCGGTTGGGCTTAAGGCCTTTGCATTCGGTTTGAATCAAGCCCGTTCCACCATGTTCTTCTGAATACATTGAGGGGCCCTGCCGCAGAGTGGAAATGGCCCACATGTGGCTTACAGAAAGGCATCAGCCATTCTCCTTGTAATTGGTCCTCAGATAGTTCAGTTCAGACTATTTGTCGCTGGATTAGGATGAGAGGCAGATTTTTGGATATTGGATTAGTAGAATTCACATATACTCGTAGGTGTCGTAGACTAGTAGCATCTAATAATGTAGACTGTATTGTAGGAGCCACCTATTGCGGCTATTGGTGTGAGGATGGTGTTGCAGTGAGTACTACTCCAGCCAGCAGGTTAGAAAAAAAATCTAATGCTCTCTCTGGTTATATTTGTTTATAGTCTTAGGAATATGTATTTTAATATATTTCTTTATTAAGTGAATTTAGAGTATAAGTTATTGTAATTTTTTCTCTCTCTATCTTTAATTAAATGCTTTAGAAGAAGTCAAGTGGTTGTGATATGTCATATAATAGAGACATATATAGTTATTTTGTATTAAGTATTTTTTAATTTTAGTGTTTCTTTGATCTATGTGTATGATAGAATATGGATAAATATAGCGAGATAGATGGAGCAGTAATGCTGTACAGTGGCCAATGGCCCTGCGTGTCTAATGAATTGCACAACTTATCTAATCATTAATCAATTGCATAACGTACATCAGTTCTTGGACTTGCCTCCTCGGGCGTTTTGCCCCAAGAGTTTAACCTGGCCCTGGTTGTTTTGCTCTGGCTATACTACAAACAAGGTACATCACTTCTCACCCAGGAAGTTCGAACTAGGACGGTGATGGTTCTGTACTGTTGCCGGATCAGACAAATTTGAGGAGCTAGCTGTTTGTCAGCTACCTGAGCATGCATATCTGAAACCCTAAACACTCCACGTCTCCGCCGTTTCTACACTCCGTTCATTGTTTTTTCACTGCTCACGAACTGTGCGCTCCACTGTACATGCACCCCTTTCTCCCATTATCATTAGGACATGTATAATAATATGGACACCTACTGTCTATAATATTATATACGTTATCTATAGACAGCACTAAAGACAACGTCTATAATAGCTCATCTTTTTCCATGTTTCTAGGATAAATTTTCTATGACACAATGTATTTTATTTCTTGTGTTATAATCAATTGTTGCATGAGAAACAGCCTAATTTTTTATGTTTCCTCTTTCTCTTTTATATTATCTCGTATTCTACATGGCAAGACTTTATAGACAGTTGACATCACATCATTGTATATAACCTTAACAGGCGTTGGCTGCCCCAACAAGAGCTGACAGCGCCTCATAATAATTCCCCAAAAGTAGCCACCATCCACATTTATGGGTTTACCACTCGCTCTGACATTGAGACGCCAGATTTTAGGCCTCTAAATAGCTTCTAGCATTTGGTTTTTGGAAGTCGGTTTTTGAACAGAGTAGTTTCTATAAATCATTTATAGGAGTCACTACAGGAGCCATTTTGAACATAATGGCTTCTCAATGTGAATGTACCGTACTCAATCCTTCTCGCAATCAGCCAAAAGACAAAAGCCACAACCAAAAATCAAAAGCTAAAACATTTTTGAACATAGGCTTAGTCAGAGCCAGGGCCAATCGGGCATTGTTTCCAGTGGAAATATCGCGAACTCTAGACATGAACGGAATAGCACGACTACATAGGGGGCGTGCCCTCGTCCACGAACGATGGGGTGGGTGGACAAACTTGGGCTGGGTTCTTTTGCGTTTCATGCTTATGACTTTTGGTTTTTGCTACAGTAACTAGCTTTCAAACGGTGTGTCTTTTTAAGGTGAGGTCTACAAGTCGATTATACTAGACACTGTACCGACTTCAGTTATATCAGCCAAAATCGTACACGATTGTATTTCTTTTTATAGTCTCTCTTACGAACAAACAGAATTCAAAAGTCATAAATCATAATAAAAAAAACCCACCTTGGATGAGGCCGCACGGTCGCGTCCTGTTCCCATCCAGTGGTGCGAGGTAAAAATGACAGGTTTCAAGGGGAATTCCACGGGTTTCTGGGCTTCTTTGCCCCGTTTGCTAGCACGGCTAGCTCCCCGGACCCCGGCCGGCGCACTCGCGTCCTGTAGTGCCGACTTGCCATGATTTGAGTACACTGCATCACACCACAGTTCACAACCATATAACGGATTTGTTGACGTTTACCTGTTCTTGGGGGTTAATTATTAATACTAGGTTTATTAACTTCTTTTCTCAACAAAGCCTAATGTTTGGAAGCGAGGACATCAATCATCATGGAGTCTCTACTCTGGAGTCTGATCTAGTAATGATTAAATTCTTAAACGTACTAAACGGAATGATGGCTCAAACCTCCCCTTTTAGCCAGTTCCATATGCTAATTAGGACCTTTTAGCCGACTAGTTCATACACTTTGTTTTCCTTTCTAAGATTATTTAGCCTCTAATTATTTGTAGGCCCTACTAAGTTAGCGAGCAAAGCAGAGCAAATGAATCTGGCATTGTTTATTAGCCTTCTCCAGATCTTTCCTCGTTGCATTCGTAGCTCATTCCCACAGCACCAGTTTATTCTACGGGAAAGAAACTAAAAAGGCGTCCTTTTAATTTGTCGCTGCAGCCTCGTTCGGTCAGTGCTATCCGAGTAGGGAAACCTTAAGCAAACCACTTGCCATTGTGGATGTGGAGGCTTCGGCAACAGCAACAACAACTGTGCCCTCTTGTGCTGCATGCATGATAAAGACGCATGGGAAAAGCATCCGTTTCGTTCTTCTTCTCTGGACGGAGTCCCATCTATAATGGCCTTCGTTGTCTCCTCCCCTGAGGGACGCCTGCGCCCTGCTTGGCTTCTTGTAGGAATCTGACTAGCAGCTAGCCCTACATTGGTCAGGTCCAGCTATGTTCACCTCAAGTTGCTATATGCGTAAAGAACATGGAATGTGAGCAGCATGAAGTTTAGGTTTGGTGAAACGAAGCTCATGTGGCCAATAAGAAGAGCCAAAGAGGCCTTTGTTCTCTCTCCAATGGGCAGTGTTACGTGGAGAAACGTTGGCGCACGACACCATATGCGTAGGCCGTTTAATTTATCAGGATTCTGAAAATCTGCTCTGTGTAGTGGTTTCCATGAAGGTAATTCAGCTAATGATACTTCCACTCAAAGATGTTAAAGTGATTAATAAACTAGATTAGTGCTCATAAAGTTGATATGAGGTTTGTCATTAGCAAATTAAATGGTATAGCACCAAAACTTTGTTTATATGAGCATGTTGTGCGAACGGCTGAAAATTCAGTGTAACGACTTATCACACGATAGCTCTCCGCGTCTTTAGACTAAATGTAATCGCTAATTTCACGCTGTCAGTAGTGTTTAACCGCGTGGTTTGTCCTGATCAACTCGGCTTCGGCTTCTGGCTTATTTTTCACTATTCATAAGTTTCGTCTTTTTCTGAACTTTTGGCTTTTTGTTGAGTTTTTTTGCCGGTTCTTTTTTTTCCGTATTTGTTTGTATTATACGTAATGGGCTAACATATTTTTATATTTTTAATTTTTTTAAATTTAATTATGCTAAATAAGCCTCTGTCAGCTACAGTGCTTTTTTCAGCCAGCTACAGTGTTTTCAGCCATAAGCTTTTCAGCCGAACCGATCACCACCTAAATTCATCGTTGCATTCATTTCAAGCATAAAATTTAGACAGCAATTAAATTGATTAAAGATGACAAAGTAAATTAATATCAAATACAATATACAATGCAAATCAGTGTCATTTCATCTGTCGCCGTTACACAGTGAGTACATCAATTAAAAATTTACATCAGGGAGCATTTCATATATGATCGCAATTTATTTGAGAGCTGCTAGATTTAAATTACATCGCTTCCATTTTATACATTCATTGCATTGCACCAATTTTACAAAAAAAAAATAATAAGCAGCATTAGTTTTGTGAGAAAAATAAATTGAGCGATAGCAGAAAAGACTGAACAAAAGAAGAAAAAGGATTAAAAGCAGCTGCCGTTGGAACCCTAAATTTGATATCGAAGTGGGCATTTCACTCATCAAGATACCAGACTGTCTAGAGCCAGTAGACACCTCTCATGGCCATATGATTTTATCATCCGGTGTTAAAAACAAACCAAATTCCATTCCCAAAACCCTATTTCCCAGCCAAACCAACAAATATCACATTTCACCCCATGGAACATAGTAGTAGCACTAGAGACACATGGAAGCACAGAGAACCAAAGAAAGGATAAGGCCGAGCCAACCAAGCCTCAAAGGAGAGAGAGAACATTGAGAGCCAACTACAAATAGGTAGCATTGACCAGCAACCACACCATCGCCCTCCCGTCAACCCCAAATCCATCCCAAGCCCCACACCATCACCCAACCGAAGGAGAGCCAGGGACAAGGTAGCATGGCAAGGGGAGCAAGCCGACCAAGCTGCAAGCAACAAGGAGGAGAAGGGATCGGCCCCACAAGCCACACCATCGCAAACAAGCTGACATAGCAACCGGTGAAACCTTCCCAAACCAAGCTGACAAACTGGCAAGGTAACTGCAAACCATCCCCACTTTTGCTATTGATTCATAGGAATCACACTAGGTAAACCGAACCATGCACACATGAACCGGCCGACCATAGCCATAGCAATCAACTAAACCATCACAGAGCAAAGGGAGGAGTGGAGAAGGAAAGAAGCAAGGAGAAGGGAGTATACATAGGTGGGAACTGCCAAGGACAGCACACACCATCGACTTAGCTACTCATGCTCGACAGCCATCACACTCCCCGGCTGCAAGAGGCCTCGAGCCCCGCCGTAGCTAGCCAAGTTAGCCCACCTCCATCACCCTCACCATCTTGAGCCAGAAACCAAACTAAATCTGTTAGACCATGTGAATGGTTGTAGATTAAGATATGATGAATAATTGACATTTGGTTTGCCTTGTATTTTGCATTTGTGAAAGACTTGGTCATTTGCTGTTGATGTCCTTGCTTTTGAGTGTTTTTGCTTAGTTATGAGTGATTACAATCTTCAGATACTCTTACGACCACAACATCAGACAATCTTACGACCATAGCTTGAACACGGCTACGACCACAGCAACTATCGATCACGTTCAGCTTACGAACATGGTATGCTACGACCATGTTTAAATTACGACTACGGCATGCTACAACCACGTCTATCTTCAACCACGGCAGTACGACTTCAACCTTTCAACTATGGCAATATGACTTTGGTTTATGACCACGGTAGGTAATTGTAGCTACAGTACTTTTTTATGGTCATAGCTACAGTACTCGATAGTCGTAGATTTTACTGGTCGTTAGTCGAGGGCTTTGCGGTCGGTGGTCATAAGTTTTGCAGACTACGTTCATGGTCGTAGGTTGTGCAGGCTACCTTCATGGTCGTAGATCTTGCAGGCTACCTTTATGGTCGTAGGTTTTACATGCTACCTTCATGGTCGTAGGTTTTGCAGGCTACCTTCATGGTCGTAGGTTTTGCAGACTACCTTCATGGTTATAGGTTTTGCAGACTACCTTCATGGTCGTAGTCTTGGCTGTCTTGTCGATACTCGTAGACTTTACAATCTGCTGTTCTTCCTGCGGTAGTCAGAGGCTTAGCGATCGGTTACCGTTGGCTTCACAGTTGGTACTCGTAGACTTTCATGGTCAATACGAGTGCTTCACTCTTGAGATCATCGAGTATGTCGAGTACTCGAGTTGGGCCAGTGGCTGACTGGTCAATGATGGATGGTCATTGCTTGAGGTACTCGTAGGAAGGAGGAGCTGATTCACAGCCATAGGGGGCGGATCCGGTGGCCGGAGCTGGAAAGGGAGGCATAGGAAAAGCTGGGGCGGTGCTCGGTGGCCATGGTCGGCCGGGGCAGTAGGTCAGGGCAACAAGCCGGGATGGCGCCGAGGATAAGCATGAGGCCGGGTTGGGGATTAGCCAAGGCCAGCTGGGAGTAGACGCACCGAGGAGATGGAGGCCGTCGGCGCCATAGACTCGGGAGCCAGGGACGACCTCGAAGGAAGCAAGGCAACAGAGAGGAAGAAGGGAATGTGGAAAGGAGGAGGCAGCCAGGAGATGGGTGGCCATGCCATTTGGCCGGATGAGAAAAAGAGGGGAAGAGAGGGGTAAGAAGGGGAGGAAGAGAGCAAACGTGGCCAATTAAATTCATATACTGTCGTTCAAATCATTCTATTGCGAAACTAAATACCCTGTTAATTTTAGTAGCCGTAATTAAATCGTAGAAACCCACTAATATTTATTCAGAATTTTTAGGATAAATTAATTACCATCAGTAGATTATAAGTATACACGATGATTAAATTTGTTCAAAACGATTAAAAATAGTACGTGGCAAATTAAATAGCATCTAAGTCGTAAAAATCCTCGAGTGACCAAAATAAAAACTTAGAATAGCATAAGAATGTTATATCTATAAATTAAATCGCAGTGGACGGATTAAATTGTAGAAAGGGAATCAGGACCGGAGGGAGAATTTTATCCGCGTGATCTTGGAACCCAGATTCTTAACCAGCACTCAGGCAAACTTACATTTGAGCATATGGTCAAGGTATTTCTGGTAAAATAAGTAATTACCTATTAAATTAGTATCATAGTGCATAAAAAGTGAAATTGTGTTTAAAATTAATAATGCCATGAGAAAGAAATTAAAGAATATAGCGGGTTCGATTGATGGAGCAGTTGAACTGTAGTACAAATATGAGGTGGGTAGAAGATCCCCAGATTTAAAAAAGGGGCAGGCTTGGATCCTCTACATAGGGTATTATATAAGGATGTACAAATTTCATTTGTGTAATGGACCATATCATTCATATTGACCATCGTTCCATAAGAAGGCAGGCAAAACTAGTAACTCTATTGAGGTTATTATTCACTCTATAACTGGAAAAGTAGATTTATCTGGAAAGGAACTAAGTAAGGTCTCAATTGGACTTTGAGCCATAAAGGATAAGCTTAGCGCATATATTTAGCGATGCGGAGTATCAGGTGAAGGTGATATCCAACCTAACCAATGACTATTGTTGTGGTTACAGACCAAACAGTAAACCAAGGGGGCTACCGAGAAGGCCGCGTATGGACTGCCTAGAGCCTTACAAGTCATGGAGACCTTACTAGAAGTTTGTGCTATCTAAATTGTTTGAAAAGGAGAGCTCTCTCTTCCCCATAGCGCACTTAGACACATATTTATGGCCATGGGGGCATGTTACACAAACACCCCTACCCGGGTGTACACTTATAGGGATATATATGCTATTTTCCTTACTCGAAGTTATATAAATGCCCCTATCTAGATCTATATTTATAGGGATACGCATACCTTTTCCCTGGACCTGTAGGTTCCTACTAGGCTGACCGACTGACCTACTAGCACCATAGGCTGATTGGGTCAAGGTGGAGGCCACTTCCCCAACAATTGTTTTATAATTGCAAGGGTCAAGGTGAGGGTAGTACACCGCCTCGAGCTAGTAGCTATAAGTAAGTCGGGTGGAGGTATAACACACTGAGATAGAGGTAAAAGTTTTGTACTCTAGTTTGGGTTTTGCATCTAAGGAAATGTGAAGATCCATTCGCTACAAAAATCAATGTCATAATGGGTAAAGTGATACAAGATTGCGCAATGCTTAACAAATCATGAATTCATACCTATCTCCTAGATTGGAGGCTACATAAACCAATTGAGGTTTTTATCTATTTATACGAGTGTTTGGTAGATTTCAAAAAAATTAATAATTTGAATCTCCTTCTCAACTAACAAAACCCTATTTTCTATATGTTATGAAAATGAAAAGAGATTATTTCAGATATGCTAGATTGAGATCATACAATGCATGTTGCTAATAGCGCTTGCTGAGCATTCTATACTTACCTTACTATTATTACTTTCTTTTTGTTTAGATATAGCCAGCTCGGATATTCACTTGGGGTGGATGAGGCTTATTCCGGGGATTTCTACTCTGAGTGGGAAGGGGATGGTTATGAGGATGAGCAGTATGAGGTGAATCCCTCATATGACTCTTGGGATGACTAAAGAGCTAGTGGCAACCCAGGCTTAAATTCCAGAGTATCTGTAAATTAAAATGCGGTATATATATATCTATAACTCTCTGTATAATTGAGGTTGAGCTAGGCGGTTTATTTTTAGTACTGTACTATTTGAGGCCTAATGGCTTTGTATGGGACTATAGTCCTATGTGCTTATGTTTATGTAATAATATAAACTATATATAATTATTGTTTCGCTGTATCACTATGATAAACTTATTATTTGTTAGAATGGTGTTTTCCTAAGCAGACGAATAGTAATCCATCGATTAGTGCTATTATCCTCGTCACACACACTTCACAATTTTACACGCTGATATCAACCAACAAGCTTACATGACCAAGTGGCACAACAGTAAACAAATATAAACTAGATCTGCACGGTGGGCTTCGACAACTGAATCAATCGATCAGTCTAATTAGTTTCTGACAAGTAGTCATACATTAGCATATTAGAAGTCACATGCTTCAACTTTGGCTGTATGGAGAAGATAATTCAGGTGCTATCCTACAGAAGATAAATTGGCTTAGAATATAAATTCCTCGTGGGTTTGGTCAACCAAAGCACGATAGCAATGTCATCGTATCTTGGCTAATTTGAACTTTTCAAGTAATGGGAGAATGGGAGCCTATGATAAGTAAGCAATATGCATGACTATTAGCAGTGATAAAAAGACCAATATACCCTCCGAACTAGGGACCAGAACTTATTACAAGTACCCACAGTGCCAAGAGTATTTTTCGCTTCCACCCTCTATCAGTTAACTACGGGGTGTTTATATTGCCTTCTGCTAAGTCAGAAGCCAATATAAATGTATGGCTTTTTGAAATGATTTCTTCACTTCTTTCGCTCTGAGTATAAGGTAAAGACCACGGGAGCATCATGCACCTCACTTCTCTCGCTTCCGTCTCGTGCACCTCACTCTTCTCTCACTTTTCTCACCGCTCATCACTTCTTCTAAAATCTACTTCTTTTAGTCACTACTATTTATTTTCAGCTAAAAGATATCAGCCACAGTCAATACAAACACCCTCTTCGTGAGCTGAAGTCAATAGTAAAGTGGTACACACAACAGAGAAAAATAACACACAATTTGCCTTGGACAAAATGAAACTTCATGGATAACTTTGCAAGACCTCAAAACTCGAAAGTATTACGTATGGTGCAGCTGTTGTCTTGTGGTGAAGCTTATACTGACAAGATTTACTTTTCTTGATTGATATGCAAACGGCACTGAAACACCAGCCATAAATTCTACCATGCACGTCAGTCACTAACAAGTCCTGAGAACTACAGATTTTGCGATAAGTATCCCAACAAATGTTTGTGGACTCTGGTTCCATCGCACCAGTGAGTCATAAGATGTTACGAACAATAATGCCCCGTCTCTCCATTCTGTAGCTAAAATCTCACAAAATTCTGGTTCGTTTGAAGGATATGTTAGGACTAATTGCCAGCGTGCAAGGTACACCATAGTGCCTTGCTAGTGGAGTCTGAATCCAAGCCCATGAACATAACTTTGGGTGATGCAGTACTTGCCTTTGTACAATGCATTTCATAAGGACAGTAATAGTGGCCTAGAAATGTTGAAAGGGACGTTCGTTAGATGAGTGGAATGCTATTACTTGTGTACTTATATACACATTAACATATTTTTCAAGGCATGACTTCCACAAGACTCCAATAGCCTGGTAAGACATTCCATCCTCAAAGATATAATCTAAACCACTTAGGCCAATATCATGATTTAGCAAACCACTACTCCACCCGATATCAAATGATTTTCTCAATTGTCACCTACTGGTCTTCACGAAGATGTGATGTACAATGTCTCGTCGCCAAAATCATGTGCCTACTCCGAGGTCGTCACCACTTGAAACAACTGAGTTCTATGGAACACCACATCACACTATAGTCTGTGATATCTAATTACTTGCCGTCAAGATCATATGTTTGCTTCGAGAACCGTCACTACTTGAAACGCATAAGTTCAATTGGCACACAACATGCACACACTCATCTCATCACGATCCTTTTTTTTTGTACTTCTCCGCTTGAGATGATACTCTACCCAGACTTACGCAACACGCCACAGTCACCAAGCCTCGGCCTTGCTGATGGCCGCAACAATCATAAAAAACATATGCACATTAAAGAGCAAGCAATCGATCCGAGCATAATTAACATGCACTTGACTCTCGTAAGTAAATCAATATTTTCATGGGCACAACATGACTCACACCTGCTTGGACACCCCCATGACTAACACATTCATGGATACCGCCATGACTCACATCCAAAACAAATTCAAATCAGCACAGGGGCCGATCTGATCGGGGTAACCATGCCGATCAGACAACACAAACACACGGTAAGACCACCATGACAAAACTGGTCCGACCGCAAGCCACTCAGATAAGGCCACCATTATAAAGCTGGTCAGACCGCTCTCAATTCATTCACGCAATTCAACGTAGACCTCTCTGGAAAATAGCTACCACCAACTACAGACCGGTTCTACTGCACACTGGTCAGATCATCATGCAATGGCCAATTAGACTGTTGGCCGGTCTGACCGCCAACCAAAGGCCGGTCAGACCGCCGTCACTAAGACAGTAAAAGCCAGAGATTCAAATAGCACAAAATCAAACTTAAACAATGACAACAAAGCATAAGCAAAGTTAAATACTTATCATCATCATCATAGGGTTGCCACCACATGGTATTACCGAAAGTAAGAAACACATATGACGTTTGATCCAAGCATCTCCACTAAGTGTTAACTTGCAAAATTATAATAAGGAGAAACTCCATTTCATCATGTCAGAGACAATATATATGTATCTCAAAATTAAGTTGTGTTTAGAAAACACTCAAATTCTCGTACATGAACACATAAATACCCTTGCCAAAACACAGCGTTTTTTCTCTCCCCGATCAAAAACAGAGGAAAATACAAGGTAACTAGAATACCAGTAGGTCGATCAAATCACGAAAATGACAAAGGTAAAAAAGCATAGAGCAAAATTATTCCACTCCTCGCATTCTGCAGCCCCTCCCAATCACCCGGCCCTGATGCATGCAACGTCAGTAACACAACATTTCAGAGTTTAGACACGCACGCGCCCGGCGGAACTAGGCTTAGTCCAGCCTCAGGTTAGGCTAGCTGGTTTTAAATTATCTTGGGCTTTCGTTTTTATATTTTGATATCTAAGTCACTATTTTCTATAAGCTTTGGTTTTTAGGTCTCAAACTATAGTCCATCTAGTCCGAGGCATGATTTCACCCCATGAGAAGACAGTTAGCACTTGGAATTGCGGCATCAAACTGCACTAACTCCGTGTCCATTGGAGGATGACTTCACTCCATTTGCTTTCTTGCACTCTGCGTCGTCTGCAACGGCGGTGATCTCCTTGATGAACGCGTCATCGCCAATTACTCCGTTTCCCTTGGACGCCACGGGCAGCTCCATGGCCTCTGCCTCCTCCTTCTCCTGGGTCTCCTTGTGCTTGCCCCAGAGGACAGAGTAGAGCCCGATCACGATCAGGACGCCGCCGAGGACGCCGCCGAGGTATATCCTCTCGGCGAGGATGAAGGAGCCCATGACGGCCACAATGATCATCATCAGAGGGCTGAATGCCGACGCGAACACCGGCCCGGTCTTCTGGATCACGAGGCCTTGCACGTAGTACGCTATGCTCGACGTCACAATGCCCTGAAACACCAACGGTTCGATCTCTAAGCATTTGGCACAACAATAATGTGCTCACAATGTAAAAATGGATCGGAAACTCACGGCGTATGCGGCGGCGAGGAGGTTCATGTCGAAGCCGATGGTCCAGACGGAGGGGCGGTGCTCCATGGCGAAGGTGACGACGATGGCCTGCAGGGTGCCGACGAAGCAGATGAGCGTGGTGAGGGAGAGCGGAGCCGAGTACTGCTTGAGGGTGTGCGCCTGCAGGATGAAGAGCGAGGCCCAGGCGAGGGTGGCGATGATGACGAAGAGCGAGCCCAGGAACCACTCCCTACCCGAGGGGTCGACGGCGGCGACCGGAGCGCCCGCTCCGTGGCCGTGCGGCTGCACGTGGCTCGTCCACGCCATCTGCATGAGCGGTCCCTTGTAGAGCGTCATCATCATCGCGCCGGCCACCGTCACCAGCGTCCCAGCCACCTTCGCCTGGCACCTCACCGTCTTCAGGTCCACCTTCTCCATCCTATATATTTTGTTGTTCGACACAATCAATGTCAAATGTTTGCTCCAAGTGACTCTAGTCTTCTCCAGTGTTGTTCATCTCATGTTTTTCAGAAGATATATGTACCTGAAGATTAAGGCCATCACGAAGGTCATGGCGGGAAGGATGTTGCTCATGGCGCATGCGAAAGTTGGGCCGGTGAACTTCAGACCGGCATAATAGAAGTTCTGATCAATCACAGGCCTGTAATAATAACATGCATGAGATCGCAAACATGTTAGTATTTCTGAAAAGCTGACAATTTTTTACGTACTACTGGGGTGTCCAGTAAAAGCGTTTGCAGACACCTTTTCTTGACAGAAGAATAGAATCTTCATATTGGGGTGGGGTGTCCACTTATGTCTGTTGTTTCTTAAAAAAAACTTAAGTTGGGTACACAAAATGACAGGACAAACACAAGAATAAGCGTGCACTAACCCGAGCAGTGCCAGTACGAAGATTTGGAGGAAGGCCGACCACGTCATCCTGGGCCTCACCTTCCTGCATTTTTTTTAACCAAGTGATGGTATGATCGATCGGCTTCAGATGAACTATGTGACAGAGAAATTGTACTACTTGGGTTGCCGTGTAGCTAGGTATAGTAGCTACCTCTCGAGGAGCAGGGCAAATGGCGCGATGGAGATGGTGGCGAAGGCGTGGCGGTACACGACGAGCACGTAGTGGCTCATGCCGTGGTTGAGCGAGACCTTGGTGATCACGTTCATGCCGGCGTAGCCGAACTGCAGGGAGATCATGGCGATGTAAGGTTTGGCTTTCTCGAAGAAATCACCGCAGCAACCCATGGTGAATTGGTGATGACAAGTTGGTTGTTCTTGCTAGCTGCAAGCTTGGTGATTAGCAAATGGGTAGGCTATGGCTAGCTAGCTACAGCTAGAGAACTCAAGGAGCAAGAGAAGACCTTGAGTTGAAGGAAATGCGAACAGTTCACTGCTCTATTTATATGCTCGTGGCAGGGGTATTCTGGGAAATCCAAGTTTTCCTTTCCCCCCATCCATGCCGGATCCGCATATGTGCAGACGTAGGTAGGCCTTTTCCACGAGCGTCTTCGTGGGTGGCAAGGTGGGCCCGTCTGTCAGTCAGGGAAGGCCAGTAGCTTCGGTCAGGTTCATCTGGTGAGATAGCCTGAATGATGGGCTCTTGAAGCAAATGAAGACCACCTGGAGAACAAAGAGATCTCAAATGCTTCTTCTTTGGTTGGGGTAGCACTGTAGCACCAAACGTCAGTGGCAAACCATCAAATTTTGGTCATATTTGACATGAAGAAGGGGGAAGCTTTTAAGTACATATTGGAAGGCAGAGAAATCAGCAGATCTCTCCGATAGTCCGATGTCACAGAAAACAGTGTGCTGTAACTAACTTGATGCGAAGATCAGATATGCAAACTTCTAGCTAGCTGGCCGACATGCATGTTTATTGCCTTGACAAAATCTGATTGCATACATTTCTTATCTAGGCATAGTATTGAGGGTTAAGTTCTCTACAAAATTGCAAGGTTGCAAATTCTATCCACTAAAAGGGGAGCAACGGATCGATTCTGGGCGAAGTTGCCGTGCCATTTTCATGTCGCTGTCGACCTACTAAAGGAGGAGCACTATATTTCAGGCGTTCTTGTGCTGAATTCGTGGACTACACTAGTGCCATGCATTATATACTCTGTAAACGCAACCGTCGCCACAAGAAATACACGGTGGGGCGGCTGCGAAAAGCTACAACCCCAAGCAGAGACCCAGGAAGGAGACCTGAGTGCGATCTATGGCCCATATTTTAGTGTCGGATTTGATGGTAGTATGGCTAGGTGTTATCGATCCCTGCAGCCTGCATGCACCAAAGAGCTTATCTCAACTCAACTCATAGCTTATAGCTTGCTAGATAGCTATTGGGACTATTCTGCATTTGGCTTTTGCTCTTACGAAAGATGGATGCGGTATCAGACAGAGAAATGGGAAAGGAAATTGGGGAAGAATCTGTTGCGTGTTGCTTATTACAGGAAATGAGCTGGCCTCCAAATCTAACCTCCCATTGGCTCTCTACTGGCCTTGCTATACATGCGCAGTATTGCATGAGTGGTATATGTGCATTTTCAGTTGCTAGCTAAGGTTCTTGTTTGTTTAGTTTCTTCTTTCTTGTTCAAGTAGTCAGAGTTGCCGGCTGTGTGCCATGCTCATACCAATTGATGACTCCCTGTAGTTATAGGCTTATATATAGCATACATGTTTTTTTGAACAGATTGTAGCATGCATGTTACCATGGGGATGTTCAGAATCAAAGCATGAAACCGTGAACAGAGGTATGTCAGGCATGTTCAGATGCATTGCGTTGCGCAGATTCATCCATCTAGCTCGATCGCATTAGCTTTTGCCTTTTGCTGCTTGTGCCAGCCCCTTTACATGTCTGCCCTTTTCTTGTACTTATTCAGATCCTCGAGGAGAAGCTTGATTTGACTTGATGACCCTGTATATAAAACTCCAAAATCATTTGAGCTTGCCAGTATTATCCAACGTACTATGTTGCTGTATACCAGTCAAAATTTTACGTGCAACGTCCAGCGTGCTGAATTAGTTTGTCCCGGATTCGGGCGTAAAAGGAGAAAGTAAGGTTGAATCTGGTGTCAAAAAGACATATCTTGAAGGTTTGAAGCATGCATATCAAATGACAAGAGATTACAGGAATCCTAATTGAGATTTCTAGATATAGGCGAATCAGACAGATGATAATAGCAAATCCCAACCAAACGATGAACTGATCTTCAGCTGCTCAAGTAAATAACGCGGCATCCGCGTGCGTCACGCAAGCCGACTCCAGCCTTTTGTACTCTCTCTCTCTCTCCCATGTCACAGATACCGTAGTATAGATAGGCACGCACAACGCTAGTGGCGAATGACTAGCCAGCTAGCGTTCTGATCGTATTTTAATTAGGTGCGTAGAACAATCGAATGGCAACTTAGCTAGCTTTTGCAGTGCTTCTTGTCTCTTTATTACGAGTGACGATCGTATACAATTCAGGAATCAAGCTATCACTTTAGTTTGGCGTTTGTTCCTATCGTCGTATCACGCGGTTATATATGTAAGCACGTATCCCATTATTGGATCCCCATCATGATCAAAATGCTCCCCGTCTGTCTAATCGAAGGAGCAGAGAAAAGCAGCAAGCTAATTAAAGGTGCCCGTGATGCGCCATGCACTCATGCTGCCGTGCAGGCACTGTTCCATTGATGAAAAATACTCTGGAATCTCTGGGTTTTTTGGCCTGAAATTAGACCTAGATCATCTGATTAATGCGAGGGATTCTGCCGGTGTTGGCATCCGTAAAGGCTGCGAACACTTTATGCTGATGGACTTGAAGATTTATTTTTTTTCTTGGAACAAGATAGACATGAGACTCATTTTTTCTTGAGACAAGATAGGCGTGAAATTATAGGAAACAAATCAGCCCAGCCCACGTCTCATCCAGCCTGTTGTTCTTCGCCCGGCAGTTGCTTATTTTTGGTACTGGAATGGGCCTTGGGCCTGTATTGCCGGTTCGTTAAAATTCCTATTTTGCCACATCCTGCTTGGCCCATAATGGGCGTGGCCTGAGTCCTGAGATGCCGCCCAGAACGAGATTTGTAGACCCAGTTAGTTACACACGGCGAGTAGCTCGACCCAGTTACACATCGGATTACTCGAAACTTTTTTTCCCCTAAAAGGAGACGCAACAGGTTTTGCGATACTAACTAAAGTCAATGTGACGATCCGCTTGACTAGAACGCCTTGAATACCAAGATCTATTCTTGATTAGAACGATGTGTATTCTTAATCCGCAAGCAAATCTTAAACAACGCAAGCATCTAGCGCCACTTGCGCTCTTGCCACCAAAGCAATCACCAATCATTTCTTCTATTTAATCCCCTCCCGACCAGATCTTCCATCAGATAAGACAACCCTCGGAAACTTCTGAGCAGCGAAGGTTTTTACTCTGTTCCATAAACAACTCTCCACTCTTTTTTTTTAATATAAAAACACCCTTTTAAACTAATTTAAAAAGGTTTTTGTTTGACATGGCGCCTATGTAGCGCTTGTTTTGAGACGTAAGTTGATTTCGAAACCATTCAGCATGGTAAACAAATAAATATGGTCCCACGTGTGAGCCTCCAAATCCTTCCTCCTCCTCCTTCCTCCCCCTCCCTTCCTCTGTCCAACGAGCAGAGAATTCGCCAGCCCCGTGGGCCATCAAGCCGTTGCCATTGATGGAGCAGGAGGAGGGAGTAGGGCAAGGCAGAGCACGAGCTTGCACTACCGCAGTAGTGGGCAAAGAGGGCTGCGGCAAGGCGGGGGCAGCCACAGTGCGTGCACGCGATGGAGCGAGCAAAAACCACCGTTATGTCACTCAAAACTTTGGTGGTTTGTGAATACAATGCATTGATCAAAAACAAAACTTGGCATCTTGTACCAGCTAAAGAGGGAAGAAATATAATTGACTGCAAATGGGTTTACAAGATCAAAAGAAAAGCTGATGGATCACTTGACAGGTATAAGGCTCATCTAGTCGCAAAAGGATTCAAGCAAAGGTATGATATTGACTACGAGGACACATTTAGTCTTGTGGTTAAAATTGCAACTATTTGAATAGTTCTATCTATTGCAGTAAGCAGGGGATGGTGCCTCAGGCAATTAGATGTACAGAATGTGTTTCTTCATGGCGATCTTGAGGAGGAAGTCTATATGAAGCAACCCCCGAGATATGAAGATAAGCTGATGCCGCATCATGTGTGTAAGCTAGATAAAGCTCTTTATGATCTTAAACAAGCACCTAGGGCCTGGTTTGCTAGATTAAGTCATAAACTGCAGCAACTTGGTTTTAATTCCTCTAAAGCTGATACTTCACTGTTCATTTATAACAAGGGATCGGTCACAATATTTTTGTTAATATATGTGGATGACATTATAGTGGTTAGTTCCTCACAAGATGCAGTGACAGCCTTACTCAGAGATCTTGCAACAGATTTTGCTCTAAAAGATCTTGGTGACTTACATTATTTCCTTGGAATTGAGGTTTCAAAGACAAAGGATGGTATTCTGTTGTCTCAAGGCAAGTACACATTTGATTTTCTTAAAAAGGTAAACATGTTACACTGTAAACCGGCAGTGACTCCGTTATGTACATCAGAAAAGTTGTCATTGCAACAGGGAGAAGCTCTTGGACCAGAAGACTCCACATGGTATAGAAGTGTGGTCGGTGCACTTCAATATCTAACTCTTACCAGGCCAGATATTCCCTTTCCAGTGAACAAAGTCTGCCAATTTCTTCAGTCGCCGACAACAGATCACTGGACAGTCTTGGCACTGGTATGAAAATCAAGAAAACTCCTTCTACACTTGTTAGCGCTTTCTCTGATGCTGACTGAGCCGGTAGTGTTGATGATCGACGCTCAACAAGTGGATTTGCAATATTTCTTGGATGCAATCTTGTCTCTTGGAATGCACAAAAACAAGCTACGGTATCTAGATCAAGCACGGAGGCTGAATATAAGGCACTAGCCAATGCTACAGCAGAAATAATATGGATCCAAACTTTGTTGCAAGAGATGAAGATTTCTAGTCCACCGGCAGCTCAGATTTGGTGTGACAATATTGGTGCAACATACTTATCAGCGAACCCGGTGTTTCATGCTAGAACAAAACACATAGAAGTTGATTACCATTTTGTGAGAGAGAGTAGCACAAGGACTTTTGGAAGTAAGATTTATCTCAACTAATGATCAAGTTGCTGATGGATTCACAAAAGCTTTGTGTAGTCGTAAGTTAGATATGTTTAAGTACAATCTTAATTTATGTAAGTTATGATTGAGGGGGATGTTAAATAGAATTGGCATGTATCTCCAAAGATAGAAGGATAAGCTTGGTTGCGCCTAGAATAGAAGTTGTATCCCGACTCAATCATAGCTACCATGTATTCTCAAACCGTTGTAATCTCCAAGCCGTCTTTCTCCTGGCTATATTAACGAAGGTACACGGCCTCGAGAGAGGTGAGTACGCTTCACCAAATCCCATATGGTGATCTCCTTGATCAACGCGTCATCGCCAATTACTCCGTTTCCCTTGGACGCCACGTGCAGCTCCATGGCCTCTGCCTCCTCCTCCTGGGTCTCCTTGTGCATGCCCCAGAGGACAGAGTAGCGCCCGATCACGATTAGGACGCCGCCAAGGACGCCGCCGAGGTATATCCTCTCGGCGAGGATGAAGGAGCCCATGACGGCCACAATGATCATCATCAGAGGGCTGAATGCCGACGCGAACACCGGTCCGGTCTTCTGGATCACGAGGCCTTGCACGTAGTACGCTATGCTCGACGTCACAATGCCCTGAAACACCAATGGTTCGATCTGTAATCATTTGGCACAACAATTATGTGCTCACATGTGCAATGTTCGAGATGTAAAAATGGATCGGAAACTCACGGCGTATGCGGCGGCGAGGAGGTTCATGTCGAAGCCGATGGTCCAGACGGAGGGGCGGTGTTCCATGGCGAAGGTGACGACGATGGCCTGCAGGGTGCCGACGAAGCAGATGAGCGTGGTGAGGGAGAGCGGAGCCGAGTACTGCTTGAGGGTGTGCGTCTGCAGGATGAAGAGCGAGGCCCAGGCGAGGGTGGCGATGATGACGAAGAGCGAGCCCAGGAACCACTCCCTACCCGAGGGGTCGACGGCGGCGACCGGAAAGCCCGCGCCGTGGCTGTGCGGCTGCACGTGGCTCGTCCACGCCATCTGCATGAGCGGTCCCTTGTAGAGCGTCATCATCATCGCGCCGGCCACCGTCACCAGCGTCCCAACCACCTTCGCCTGGCACCTCACCTTCTTCAGGTCCACCTTCTCCATCCTATATATTTTGTTCGACACAATCAATGTCAAATGTTTGCTCCAAGTGACTCTAGTCTTCTCCAGCGTTGTTCATCTCATGTTTTTCAGAAGATATATGTACCTGAAGATTACGGCCATCACGAAGGTCATGGCGGGAAAGATGTTACTCATGGCGCATGCGAAAGTTGGGCCAGTGAACTTCAGGGCGGCATAATAGAAGTTCTGATCAATCACGGGCCTGTAACAATAACATGCATGAGGTCACAACATGTTAGTATTTCTGAAAAGCTGACAATTTTTTACGTACTACTGGGGTGTCCAGTAAAAGCGTTTGCAGACACCTTTTCTTGACAGAAGAATAGAATCTTCATATTGGGGTGTCCACTTATGTCTGTTGTTTCTTAAAAAAACTTAAGTTGGGTACACAAAATGACAGGACAAACACAATAATAAGCGTGCACTAACCCGAGCAGTGCCAGTACGAAGATTTGGAGGAAGGCCGACCACGTTATCCTGGGCCTCCACGTCGTCCTGGGCCTCACCTTCCTGCAATTATTTTTACCAAGTGATGGTATGATCGATCAGCTTCAGATGAACTATGTGAGAGAGATTGTACTACTTGGATTGCCATGTAGCTAGGTATAGTAGCTACCTCTCGAGGAGCAGGGCAAATGGCGCGATGGAGATGGTGGCGAAGGCGTGGCGGTACACGACGAGCACGTAGTGGCTCATGCCGTGGTTGAGCGAGACCTTGGTGATCACGTTCATGCAGGCGTAGCCGAACTGCAGGGAGATCATGGCGATGTAAAGTTTGGCTTTCTCGAAGAAATCCATGGTGAATGGGTGATGACAAGTTGCTTGTTCTTGCTAGCTGCAAGCTTGGTGATTAGCAAATGGGTAGGCTATGGCTAGCTAGCTAGAGCTAGAGAACTCAAGGAGCAAGAGAAGACCTTGAGTTGAAGCAAATGCGCAGCGTTCACTGCTCTATTTATATGCTCGTGGCAGGGGCATTCTGGGAAATTCAAGTCTTCCTTTTCCCCCATCCACGCCGGATCCGCGTATGTGCAGATGTTGGTAGGCCTTTTCCACGAGCGTCTTCGTGGGTGGCAATGTGGGCCCATCTGTCAGTCAGGGAAGGCCAGTAGCTTCGGTCAGGTTCATCTGGTGAGATAGCCTGAATGATGGGCTCTTGAAGCAAATGAAGACCACCTGGAGAACAAAGAGATCTCAACTGCCGCTTCTTTGGTTGGGGTAGCTAGCGCTGTAGCACCAAACGTCAGTGGCAAACCATCAAGTTTTGGTCATATTTGACATGAAGAAGGGGAAGCTTTTAAGTACATATTGGAAGGCAGAGAAATCATCAGATCTCTCCGATGTCACAGAAAACAGTGTGCTGTAACCTAGCTTGATGCGAAGATCAGATATGCAAACTTCTAGCTAGCTGGCCGACATGCATGTTTATTGCCTTGTCATTTCCATTGTGGTCAGTAATTAGGTCCGGTCAGTGGGCTGTGTTGGCACTTTGGCTGGGGGCCCCCGGGGGGGGGGGGGTCATGTGTGAACGCTTGAACCCATGCTAAAAATTGACGAGCTATGGAAATACCATTTTCATGTGGCTAATTATCAGTGATCAAGGTTAAATTTTAGTGACTAGTATTTTTTATACTCTCTCTTAAAAACTAAATTGCACTGATCTTAACATAGTATGGTTAGTATGTGGTTGTCGTTGCAAACGAAGTTAGTATGTGTTTGGTTGCTGGGATGAGGTGGGATGGAATGAGATGGTTCCTTTGACCAAGCCTATCCATGTGTTTGGTTTGAGGGATGGGGTGGGATGGAATGGTCCAAAGTGGGATGAGCCTGTGCAAATTTAGAGAATATTCTTCTTAGATGCTGGACCATGTGGTTCCACTTTTTTTGTGGAACCATCTCATCCCATTCCCATCCCATTCCATCCCAGCAACCAAACGCCCCTAGCTAGCTTTGTCAAAATCTGATTGCATACATTTCTTATCTAGGCCTAGGCATAGTATTGAGGGTTAAGTTCTCTACAAAATTGCAAGGTTGCAAATTCTATCCACTAAAAGGGGAGCAACGGATCGATTTTGGGCGAAGTTGCCGTGCCATTTTCATGTCGCTGTCGACCTACTAAAGGAGGAGCACTATATTTCAGGCGTTCTTGTGCTGAATTCGTGGACTACACTAGTGCCATGCATTGTTTGGATCCCCATCATGATCAAAATGCTCCCCGTCTGTCTAATCGAAGGATCAGGCAACTGATTGCAGGCTCGGCCGGTGCGCGATCGATTCTGGCATTCTGCCTCCTGCTGTCAGACACATGATGGTCGTTTACTTGCGGAGGAATTCCCTGTTCTGCAACAACGGGCTGCCTTCTACAAGAGACCCGTGGTTCTGTTTGTTTTTGCCATCTTCTTTACACCCATCTTAATTTGTTTATCAGGAAAGTGTACGGTGCCCTCGGGCAAAAGAGGAAGAAGGCTGCGAACACTTTATGCTGATGGACTTGAAGATTTTTTTTCCTTGGAACAAGATAGACATGAAACTCTTTTCTTCTTGAGACAAGATAGACATGAAATTATAGGAAACAAATCAGCCCAGCCCACGTCTCATCCAGCCTGTTGTTATTCGCCAGGCAGTTACTCATTTTTGGTACTGGAATGGGCCTTAGGCCTGTATTGCCGGTTCGTTAAAATTCCTATTCTGCCACATCCTGCTGAGCCCATAATGGGCCTGGCCTTACTCCTGAGATGCCGCCCAGAACGAGATTTGTAGACACAGTTACACATCGGATTACTCGCAACCTTTTTTTTTTCTAAAAGGGGACGCAAGTTTGTGATACTAAAGTCAACGTGACGATCCGCTAGACTAGAACGCCTTGAATACTAAGATCTATTCTTCGTCAGAACGATGTGTATTCTTAATCCGCAAGCAAATCTTAAACAACGCAAGCATCTAGCGCCACTTGCGCTCTTGCAACCAAAGTAATCACCAATCATTTCTTCTATTTAATCCCCTCCCGACCAGATCTTCCATCAGATAAGACAACCCTCGGAAACTTCTGAGCAGCGAAGGTTTTTACTCTGTTCCATAAACAACTCTCCACTCTTTTTTTTATATAAAAACACCCTTTTAAACTAATTTAAAAAGGTTTTTGTTTGACATGGCGCCTATGTAGCGCTTGTTTTGAGGCGTAAGTTGATTTCGAAACCATTCAGGGTAAACAAATAGCAAATAAATATGGTCCCACGTGGCAGCCTCCAAATCCTTCTTCCTCCTCCTCCCCCCCTCCCTTCCTCCTCTGTCCAACGAGCAGAGAATTTGCTAGCCCCGTGGGCCATCAAGCCGTTGCCATTGATGGAGCAGGAGGAGGGCGTAGGGCGAGGCAGAGCACGAGCTTGCACTGCCGCGGTCACTGACGGAGCTAAAGGGTGGTCCGGGTGGTCCACGGACCACCATGCGCTCGGCCCATACAAGGCCCATAGATATAGGAAAATTCGGATCCTCAGCAGCCAAACATCGAATACGTGGGAGCGTCCGCGGCCTTTCGCGAATACGCATTGTGCGACCCTTCGTATTTCTCTGTGCGGCCATCCTGCGCCTCTTCGTATCCCTTGCTATGTTGTGCTTCATAGAATATGAATACGATTATACGAACGATAGCAGCGGCGGCGGGCCGGCGGCAGGCCGGCGCCGGACGACAAGTAGCAGCACACGTGAGTCCTCTGCAGGTACGTCTCAAAAGTCAAAATCTTCATCCAATTAGCCTGCTCATTTAGTCATGTTTCCTTTTTTTCTCCCAATCTCTCCCTAGAGCTAGAGACTAAGCAAATAAGCCCTAACTCGAGCAGAACGCATCAGCTATTGTTGGTGGCCACCAGCCGGTGATCAGCGACAGCGATCCACCATCAGGCATCAGACGTTCACAGGCCGCAAGTCACAAGGTACACAAAACCTTATTTTATTCTGTGTCATTAGATTATATTATTGGAATGCATGGTTGCATTGGACTATTTAATTTTAATTGTAGGATAGGATTTTTTTTAAGAAAGCTATACTCGTCTATTTTATGAACTTTGTATGTTCTTTTTTTTCTTAATTGCGTTTTGTAATTCATATACTTGTGTACCGACATGTTAAATTTATAGTGGTTAAAAAATATTTTAGATAATGGACCACTATAATTACAAATCCTGACTACGTCATTGACCGTGGTAGTGGGCAAAGAGGGCTGTGGGCAAGGCGGGGCAGCCACAGTGCGTGCACGCGGCGGAGCGAGCAAAAACCACCGTTATGTCACTCAAAACTTTGGTGGTTTGTGATCAAGGCTGTAAGAAACTGTCAGCACATGCATATCCTCCAAAAAGCTAGATACAAAAGTTACGTCGGGTTAAAACTTGTTGCCAAGTAGTTGCAGATGATGCAGTCAGAGATATTTTCTGAACATACGAATCATACAATATTGTACATGTCAACTGCTGATCATACAAATCGATAGTACTAGTCCGTCGTACGCAAGAACCCAATGCACCAGCTAACTGAGCGGAGCCGAACCACTCGCAATCTCCAACTATATGAACCAAGAATCCTGGGCCTCTTGTTCCAACTTGCAAGCACAGTGATCCAAATCACTTACGCAACTCGCAAGCCAAGACCACCTCGCCATGGAACTCTCCCTGACCTCATCCCCTCCTCTCCTCCTCATCCTCTTCCCTCTCCTACCTCTCCTCTATTTTCTCTACATGCGCCAGGACCCCAGGAAGCAGCCTCGCGCCCATGGCCTCAAGGTCTACCCCGTCCTCGGCACGATGCCGCACTTCCTCAAGAACCGGGACCGCTTCCTCGACTGGTCCACCGAAGTCATGAAGTGCAGCCCCACGCACACCATGTCCTTCAAGGCGCTCGGCCTCACCGGCGGTGCCATCACCGCCAACCCCGCCAACGTCGAGCACATACTCAAGACCAACTTTGGCAATTACCCCAAGGGCGAGCTCGCGGTGTCCATGCTCGAGGACTTTCTTGGCCACGGCATCTTCAATTCCGACGGCGAGCAGTGGCTGTGGCAGCGCAAGGCCGCCAGCTACGAGTTCAACAAGCGCTCGCTGAGGAACTTCGTGGTCGACACCGTCCGGTCCGAGGTCGTCGGTCGGCTGCTACCGCTGCTCGAGCGGGCCGGCCGCGACCGCCGGACGCTGGATGTGCAGGACGTGCTCGAGCGCTTCGCGTTCGACAACATCTGCCGCGTCGCCTTCGACGAGGACCCGGCTTGCCTCGCCGAGGAGAGCATGGCCGCGCCCCAGAGCGCGGAGTTCATGCGCGCCTTCAACGACGCGCAGAATGCCATCATGGCCCGGTTCATGTCGCCGGCCAAGTCGCTGTGGCGCGTCAAGAGGATGCTCAACATGGAGCCCGAGAGGCGGATGCGGGAGGCGCTCGGCACGATCCACGGCTACGCCGAGAGGATCGTCCGGGAGCGCAGGGAGAGAGGAGAGGCGGGGCTGGTACGCCGGGACGACTTCCTGTCGCGCTTCGCCGCGAGCGGCGAGCACAGCGACGAGAGCCTCCGCGACGTGGTCACCAACTTCCTCCTCGCCGGGCGCGACACCACGTCCTCGGCGCTGACCTGGTTCTTCTGGCTGGTGTCCGGGCGGCCCGACGTGGAGGACAAGATCGTGCGCGAGATCTGCGAGGTGCGAGCATCGAACGGCGCTTGCACGGCGGGCGCGACGTTCAGCTTCGACGAGCTGCGCGACATGCACTACCTCCACGCGGCCATCACGGAGTCGATGCGGCTGTACCCACCGGTGGCCGCCGACACGCACAGCTGCAAGCAGGAGGAGTTCCTGCCGGACGGCACGTTCGTCGGGAGCGGGTGGCTGATGACCTACTGCGCGTACGCGATGGCGCGGGTGGAGGACATCTGGGGCAAGGACTGCGCGGAGTTCAGGCCGGAGCGGTGGCTCGACGAGGAGGGCGCTTTCCGGCCGGAGAGCCCGTTCAAGTACCCGGTCTTCCACGCCGGGCCGAGGATGTGCCTCGGCAAGGAGATGGCCTACATACAGATGAAGTCCATCGTGGCGTGCGTGTTCGAGAGGTTCAGCTTCCGGTTCGTCGGCGGCGAGGGGCGGCCGGGGCTCGTGCTCTCGCTGACGCTGCGGATGAAAGGTGGCTTGCCGATGCAAGTGAAGCACAGGAGCAACTAGCAATGCTACTTAACTAGGCATCATGTCCATTTCGTTACGCTTGGTTTGTAGCGCGTTGTTCTTGCATAATCTGAGGAATAAAGCAGCAATGGACGAGTTATCAATGCAATATTAAGCACATCACTTACTAGCAATGTAGAAATGACACGCTTGTCTTCTTCAAATAGCTCACCCCAATTGGAGCTTATGTAAAAGTTGCATTGCATCACGTAACTGTGTTTGATTCGACGATTGGGGCTTGATCACTTCAGTTGGGAAGGGCGCTTCTCATCAGTGGCCACATCGCCAGTCCCCCATCGAGCTGAGCCTGCATCAACCGTCTTCTGGGCATGTCTACCTTTCGATTCGTGAGTCGTGATTTGCTGCTGAATGGCACTTCCTGAATAAAACAGAAGATGAGACAGGCATGAAATCGGCGTGGTTCAGAACGACACTCAGCAGGACAAACAAAATCTTTAACATCGGATTATTTATTCATCTATTCATTCATTGCTATAATGCTATGGCATGACTGCCTGGCTGCGGTGTACGTAAATCCGAACTAGCTAACTTGGCATGACTCGTGAGTTTCTCGTGTGCATGCTGGAGACAACCTTTGTAGCAACAAAAACAGGATTAGAGGAAACCATCGGAGTCAAGGAGCAACCGGATGGTCTCGGCCCTGCATCATGAGAGGCTACTGTTAGGGGAGTGCCCCTGCTCCCTACCTTGGCCCAATCGGCTCACTACACCAAAAGACTCATTAAACATGTAACCATGTGGTAAACCCAAGATGGCTGTTACAGTGAAAAGACATATTTGCACCTACAATTGCAGACCTTGATAGGAGCATTTATGTAAACAACCTCCTCATGACTATAAATGTATGCCTTGAGGTGCCATAGGAGAGAGGATTCATTTTTAATACAAAGGGTTAGTGTTATCCTAGGAGATCGCCTAGGGCGTCTAGGCACTGCTTAGGCGTTGGGCCCAAGCTAGATGCTGTGAATAAGGTGTAGTCGGTGGCCTGGGTGCTTGGCCCGCCTAGTCGATCAACGCCGGTCCAAGGCGGACCTAGGCGAGCAAGGCGACATGGTGCTGGGCAGCCCCGATGCGGCACTAGGCGCTCTGAGGCAGCGATGGGCGCACAAGCTTCGCACTGAAAAGGGGTAATCCTAACTCATCTCATCTCCTCGTTACTGTGCGTTTGTGCCTTGCGTGCGCACCGCCTCCTATGTCTCCTCATGGATCATCGTCCCTGTCGGTCACCGCCTCTTGTGGGTCCTCCTCGGCTCGCCGTCCATCCCCATGGCCTCCTCTGGCTCCTCATCCCCGTCGCCTCCTCAGGCTCGCTCCTCGTCGGCGTCGCGTGCGCCTCCAACCCTCCTTGTCAGCTCGTCTCGTCCAGTCGCCCGCAAGTAACATGGGCTCCTTGTCTTCTCCACCTCCATCTGAAATGAACGGCGCAATGGCCACAATGCCCAAATCTACTTGTTGCTGTCAGGATTTGCAGTTTTGCATCATCGCCCTCATACTTTCCGAGCCGAACTGACTAGTCCTAGAAACTTGATTCCCATTTCCTACCAATGGTTGGATTTTCCACCAGTGATTGATGTGTGGCATGCCATCAGGGATCGATGCTGTATCGGACTTGAATGGGATGTAGCAACTCAGTACTTTTGCCTTACTCTTTCGAATTCATGCAGCAACTATTTGGCCGTGTAGGTGCCGCCTAGGTGTCCTAGGAGCTAGGTTAACATTAGCTATGCAACAAACCATTTATTTATGTATATACCTTCTACATCATATCTTTACGATTTCTCATATTTTAGACAGCTTCTTTATGACTTCTCTAGTCATATTATTTATTATTTGGTCTATTACCGTAACAGCGTCTGGCCGGCCGACATAGAGGACAAGATCGTGTACGGAATCCGTGCAGTGCACGCGTCGAGCGGGAACACGGACACGCCGTTTGGCTTCGATCTTCCATCCCTAACCGAGGAATAGGATGTGCCTTGGCAGGGAGATGGCCTACATACAGATGAAGTCCATCGTCGCTTGCGTGTTCGAGAGGTTCAGCTTTCGGTACGTCGGAGGCGAGCAGCGCCCAGGGCTTGTGTTCTCGGTGACCTTGCGGATGGAAGGCGGCTTGCCGATGCAAGTGAAGAAGAGGGAGAACCTAAATTGCTAGGCATGCCCCCCTTCGACACAGAATCCTTCTCGTTCCTTCCTATTTTGGTTCTAGATCTTCGGTTTCATCTGAGAGCAAAATATAACAAAAGGGTACTAAAAAGATTGGCACAAAAGGGAACCCGGAAGGATTGTGCTGGGCATTTGGAGTATATTTATGAAATAATCTGAAGAGAGGTAAAACTCACCGGATTGTCCCAGCAAAGAACAAGGGGATCCAACTAAAGAATAACAAAGATGACGAATGTATTCAAGCATCTGTTCAAGTGTTCCTCAAAACTCTGAAGATGTAGTAAGTACCAATTCTGTCCTACCGCACTCTTGGATGATAAGTAGCATCTAGGACACAGTATATTCAGAATGCAGTACTCAAGAAAACATGTTCTCTGACAAAACAACATAGTATTAAAGATTGTCACAACCAAAATGGATAAATTGATCGGTGTTGAGAATGTGATTCAGATATTAAATTATTAACCAAAACAACAGGAAAAAAAGGATGTTCAGCCATTGTTACAGATGGACATGGGATGCAAAAAGTAAAACTTACAGTTGGAATACAGTGCGCGTCAAATTGCAGTGCAATCACAATCATCGTTTGTTCCCAGTGGGTGAGTTCGTCCTTGTGCAGAGAACCTTCCTTCCCTTGGCCCGTCTACGCTTCAGAACCTTTCTTCCAGCAGTAGTCCGCATCCGCCTGCGGAAACCATGTACACGGGCAAGTGACTTCCTAGATCTTGACCTCTTGGTCATGCAGAGGGCAGCCCTTCCGGCCCTAATCTGCAGACCACGAGATCTTTGCGTTGTTACTCTATTGTAGCTGAACTCAATTCCCAAAGATGAACCTGGCCATACATAATGTTGAAATATCAAAATGCTGAAGTCATTGTGTTATGGCCTATGATCCAGTGAGGCTGTGAAGTAAACAGACAAATAGTACTGTGTGCACTGCTCATGTAAACAGTACCCACACGTACTGTAGCAGACTTATTAGGAATAATTGTGCGTGTATTTTCATATTAGGAATAATTACATATACATACACACACATATATATATATTAGAAATAGATAGATACATATCTTTCTATTAGGAATAGATATCTTAATATTTAGATAGTATGAATATGATATTACCTTTAATTGTTGGTTGCATTAGATTGTGTTAGTTTCCATATTGTTAGAGGCTAATTTCATCTATATAAAGAGATGAGCCGCACTATTCATAAGCAAGTAATGAATAAACAAAGGTTCTCCAAATAAGCCTCAGAGCCTTTTTACCTTATCAGGGAAAAGCCCTGCTGACAGTTAGATGAGGGCGAGTGCCTTATCCTTGGTTTTCGAATCTGTACCCAACCACTGACCACAGCATTTAGTATCAGAGCCAACTACTACTCCGCCATCCATGGCAAACAGCAAGGGTTTCGATCCTATGAATGCCCAAGCTTCATGGTTCCACTACTAGAGCTTCCGACCTTTGACGGCAAGGAAGATCCACAATCTTAGTTGAATCCACGCGGTCGGCCGACACCGTGCCTTCGAAGATACGGAGCGCAACAGCTGTCACGTGGGGGTCAGTGACGTCATCGCATCTCTCCCACAACTATTGCATCTCGGGGCAAGAAAGATGCTGCTGCCTTACGGCGTTTGTCCTTACCGCCGGCGACTCCGACGACGTCAGCCAACGCTAGAGGGTTAGTATCCTCACTGTTGTGCAATTGGGGTTTTCTGATTATCTTCCACGCTGCACGATATCGTCACAGGCTCTCGTCGATATGGGGTTACGAAGGACTTCAACCATAGATGCCACCTGACAGCTCGAAGACGAGCTGTCTCGCCACGAGGGGTGTAATGTTATAGCCTATGATCTAGCGAGGCACTGCAGCAAACAGACAAACAGTATTGAATGCATTGTTCATGTGAACAGTACCCGCGCGCACTGTTCATGTAAACAATATATGCGTGCACTATAGCAGAATTATTAGGAATAGTTATGTACATATCTTCGTATTAGAAATAATTAGATATATATATCTTTATATTAGAAATAGATAGATGCATATCTTTCTATTTGAAATAGATATATTAATATTTAGATAGTATAGATATGATATTATTTTTAGTTGATTGGTTGCATTAAATTGTGTCAGTTTCCATATTGTTAGGGACTAACCTCATCTATATAAAGAGAGGAGCCGCACCATTCATAAGCAATCAATGAATAAATAAAGGTTCTTTAAATAAGCCTCAGAACCTCTCTATCTTATCAGTTATTCAGGTAAGAGCCCTACTAACAGTTAGATGAGGGCGAGTGCCCTATCCCCGGTCTTCGGACCCATACCCAACCATCGACCACAACACATTGCTAGGTTGGAACCGAGACAAGGGTTTGATGCATAAATCTAGGATTTGCTAAATAGAACAAACATACTCAAAAATCAATTATTTAGCTGTCTTTGGCTATGTTTTTGTTCTCTGTGATTTATTTGATTGTACTTGGACAAGATTATACTATGTTTAATTGGTTCATTTCCCCCAAAAATTGTTTAATTGGTTCATTTAGTCCAACATTACTATGCTGATTTTAGGACCACTTGGGGTTGCTTTAGGTGGTAGACAAATTGGTTGTGATTGAAGAGGTATCAAAGTTTGAGTCTTGAAGTTGTTCGTTCATGGTTCAATTGTGTTAGCTGATTTATTTCATTACATCATTCAATGGTTCACTCTAGTGCAGCTGCTTACGAAAACTCAAGTTTTAGTTAAGAAAACAAAAAGTCCTAAAACTTGAAGATGTTTTGTGAGATTCCTAAAACTTGAAGCTGTTTTGTGAGATTTTTGCAATGTGTATATGATTCAGGCTGCAGAATTCAGATACATATACTACAATCTACAGATCACCTGACGCTACTGGAAATCGCAGGACATGGAGAACAAAAAGAAACCTTCAGCTTTGCACGTTTTCATAATTTTGTATTCACTCAAACTGATCACTGAAATATGAACATTATCAGTTTCATGTTTGGACACTGAAATAAAATCTGGGTCTACAACTACAAGTTAACTTTGTCTCTCATTCGAACTGTTTACGCAAATTCGTTGGCTCGTGGTTAATTACAAGAGTGCTCAGACTCTAGAATCGGGCATTTCTGATTTCATCGAACCTTGTACATCAACCAACAGGTTCAACAGTAATGGAATTTAAGATTTTTCAGAGAAATGCCGGAGAAATTTCAGATTTTTCAGACACCTATTTAGGGTATATTTCCCTTCCACATGCTAAACAATCGTCGAAGTCCCTATGTTTTTCTGTTTCCTGTTTTGACTAACACAACAACTGAACCAGTGAACAAACTACACAAGCTTAAAACACTATATCAACATCTCATTGCGCAGAACTAGACCCAACACCCACAGTTCCAAAGTTCAAACCCGCACAGCTCTTGCACGTACCCTCCCTCTAGCCCCCCAACCTAACGGAACTAGCACAGCAATACCGATAAATCGAACGCAAGTAATGAGGAGAAGCTCTCTCACCTGCGAACGAGGAGGCGGAGGTGAAGGCGAGCGACACCGAGACCGCAGCCGAGAGCGAGGCGGGGGAGGCGGAGGACGTGGGGGAGGACGAGACGAAGGAGCTCCGGAGGAACGGGGACGCGGAGGCGCCCATCGGAGTCGCCTTGCGAGGGCGGAGGCCGCCGCCGATAGCCACCGCGGAGATCCTCCCGGAGTGGAGGGAGAGGGACGGCAGTGGAGAGGGCAGGGCTAGCGCCATGTCAGGGGAGTCGGGGTGCGGGGTAGCATCTCCCACTCGATGCTTTATCTTATCCACGACTGGATGCGATGTTTGGGTCTTGTGGGCCTTTCTTTCGGGCCAGATGTTGTTGGGCTGATAAAATAGTTCCTAGCCCGCGAGTCCTACCTTGTATGGGCTTCATCATCCGAAATCCTAGTACAGTACACCCATTCGTTGTCTTCAAACCGCATTCGCCTGCGTGCCTGACTCCGACCCAACCAACCGACCACGGGATCTCGCCGTTGTCGCCATCTTCCGATGGACCTGAGTCGGTTGCTGCTAGGGCGTGGCGCCCTCTCCTCCTCCTCCCTCATCATCGACGCCGAAGCCCTCCTCGTCATCGCCTTCCTTCTCCTCACCCTCCGCCGCCTGCCCGTCTCCCTCTCTCCTTGCGTCGACTCGACACCGGCATCCCACCGGGTGTAGGAGCATGGGAGCTGCGACCCCGCCTCCTCGCTCGACTGCGCCGACCCGCAGCTCTTCCACCTCATGATGCATAAACTTAAAGCATGAAACATAGTCACTGCCAGAAAGAGCATGAAAAGCATTCTCATGAACCAGGGAATAACTAAAACTAGCATAAAGCTCAAGTTTTAAGCTGATTATTGCTCTCAGAGTAGAGTTGCACAAGACTTTGATCTTGGCCTTCTCAATACGTTGTCTAAACTCTTCACCAATTGATAAGACAACTAATGGTTAAGATTTGAGCTCTAGTGCATTACTTTAACTGCCATATAAATTTGCATATACTAGGACATCAACTCCAAATTTTTGGTATAACAGAAGAATCCAAGAAATTGATTATAAGGCAGTACTCTGTTTGACAAAAGAAGATGAACAGGTAATACTACCACAAATACTCAAAGCAACAAAGGAACATATGCTTTGAGTACTAATCTGAAATCTAAAAGTAGACCACTACATAAATTATAATCACAGATCTGGATGCCACTTCTGACAGACCGAAAATATAACTCAAAGTGCAATGGAACAGAAGTAAGTACCACAACCAGAGCTCAAATCTAACTAGTTGTACAGACCAATTTCAACATTAGACAAACTTCATCATAGAGCAATAAGTCCACATCCTACAAGCATCACATGTAGTGTCTCCCGTGTAACGACCCACGTCGTTAATTAACCCTAATTAGCGAATTAGGACGTTAAGTAGGATTAATTACATAAATGATAATCTAAAATTGCGAGGAAATTTAAACTTTTATGCGTAGTCGTATAAATTGAAATCAACGAATGATAAACTAGTAACTTGTTTCCATAATTTTATTAACGAGGATGAATATCAAACTATATGGACTGAAATGAGAAACAAAAATTCAATTGCACGACAAATAGCAACTTTCAAGTCAATTAAAATATATATAACAGTACGTAGTACAACAGTAGTTAATTACAATCTGTGTAGGGTAAAATCAGTAACATACATTGATCGATGATGAGAACTCATATTAAGTCAAATAAAAATATTGCAAATTGCATTACATGATAGCGACAATCCAAATTACAGCAAATATATATACAATTCCATATCTCAACCAAATAACCCTTTTCAACAATTAAGAGTTTACAATACAATGGTATTCCGTTAGAAAGTATATGATTTAATTTACACCAAGTCCATCTCATGCATAATAATTATTACAATAGAGAAATGAAGAATAGAAATTACATTAAATTGTATGCCTCAATATTAAGAGAAAGCCCTATTACATTCAGATCATCTCATACATTAGAGACTATCGTTGAACGGCCACCACACCGTTATTTCATTTGTGAGTGAACTAGTAACTGTAATACCGAAAAAGACCGAACAAAAGAAAATAATTAAAAGAAGAAATTGCCGTCAGAGCCCTAGCGATTAACTTCGGGCAGGGTAATCCGTTCACGGAGATACCTGACCGTCCGGGGGCCAGTCGGCACCTCTCACAACCGTAGGCTCATCACACGGTATTATATATATACAAACCTGTTCTGAACATAGGAATCCAACCAAGGCAAAGACCAGAATATCATAAATTATTCCAGCCCAAACCCACAACAGAGAAACACCTGTCAAAGCCCTCACCACGCAAATGCCAACCACAGTGAATCAGATGCACCGGGCCAGAGCAGCCACGCCCAGAGGGCATCAACAGCCAACAAAGCCTCACAGGCAAGCCATCCAAACAAATATCCCACATAGCATACCAGTAGTCAAACCGAGAGAATAGAGCACAGAGGGACAAAGCTAGGTAAGGTAACATTCCCCAACTCTTCCAGCCAATCCCCAGACCGCGAAGGAGTCCCAGCCGAGTGGAGCCGAAGGTCCAGGGAGTGAAGAAGCGACAAGCCGAAGGAAGATGGGGACATGACGGCCACGGGAGAACCGCAAGCCAGCAACCATCATCCACCACGCCAGCCAGCATCAAGCATCAATCACAGCCAACCGGCCACCACCCCAACCCCAAACCCTAGCATCCCGCACAAGCACCAGTGCAGGTAAACCCCAAAAGCCCAACATCTATGCAATGCCATTATCCCATTCCATCCAACATAGGTTAGCGAGTAGCAACCATAAGCATTCATCCACAATAGAACACATGAACCATAAGCATATCACCGGAAGTAGCAGAGGAGAGAAGAGGGTTACCGCGAGGGCGGCGGCTGCGGGAGTCACGGCCGAGCCACCGGTTCACCGCCGCCAGTACTCCCCCGGCGCATGGCGACGGCTCACCGGCGAGGACGGCCACGGTCACCCGCCTCCCAAAACTAAACCCTAGGCAAACCTCAAAATGTTAGTAAATTACAAAAGTAAATCAAGCTAGAAATGGGGAAAAAAGGGGGGGGGGAAAGCATCTGTTTTGGCCAGATCTGGCCGGAGATCCCCAAGCGGCGCCGGCCATCCCGGCGGGAACGGCCGGCCAGAGGAGGCGTCGGCGGGGAGCCGGCGTGAGGGGGAGCAGCACCGAGGCAGAGGCGCCGAGGCGCGGGCGCGAGAGAGAGGCGGCGCATGAGGGGAGCCGAACCGGGCGGCGGCGCTAGGACCCGAAGGCAGGGGAGAGGCGGCGTGAGGTGAGAGCAGGGAGGCCGAGAGAGAGAGAGAGAGGGGGGAGATAGAGAGAGGGAGCCGGCGGAGTGGGTGAGAAAGGAGGAGAGGAGAGGAGATGGAGAGGCGTCGGCAGGGGAGTGAAGAGGAGGCGTCGGTGGGAGTAAAAGAGAGGGAGAGGAGGCGTCGGCAGCCGAAGGGAGGCCAAAAGCCCAGGAAAACCCAAGAAGAGGAGGCAGTTAACCATAGATACAATTAGGGCACGAATAAGATGATACTAATAGCAATCTTAATAAGAAATTATGTAGATTATAAATACATTTCATGACCAATTGCCATGAGATAGAATCATTATAAGCATGCCCATGCATATTATTAAGCTAATATTGCCAATTTCGCCATTAATCAAAATGATTAGTTAGAATGCAATAATTGGTAATTTCTTAATCTTGCATTTAATTTGTGGATACTATTAAAATGAACTGGGAACTATCGCATTCTGTATAAAGGAACGAAATGAAAATTAGCGAATCCTGATTATAATTAATAGAAATCTTATAATGACCAGAATCTTATAAATAATTGAACCGTAGATTAATTTAAGTCTAAATAGCAGGAAAAAGGCTGAATCTTCAAAGGGAACCATATCAGGGCAACGAGGAGACTCAGCAGTTTAATATAAACTCAGGCAAGCATTCATTTGATCAAATCTTTAGCGTATATTGCTCAAAACAAGTATTTTTGTATTAATCTAATATCACCCTGCATGAAATAAATAAAAGGAGATTTAAATCGAGAAATGGCTATAAGTGAAAAGAGATAGATGGCAACTGATGGAGCAGTTGGCCATCTAGGTTAAGTAAGGGTGGGCAGAGGTTGCCAGGGCAGGTGAAAAAGGGGCAGGTGTGGGACCTCTGCATAAGAATAGAATATAAGAAGTCACCAGCTTCATCCGTGTGAACAGACCGTACCAAACCGTATCAACCAACATCCCGTTCGAGGACGGACAGACTAGTAGCTCTATCAAAGTGTTATATTCTCCACATGGGTAAGTATTTTAGTTGGGAGAACCCACACGATCCGGGCCAGCACTTGGGTGCCGGGTGGGGGACCCCGTGGAGGAACCCACAAGATCCGGGCCAGCAACTGGGTGCCGGGTGGGGACCTCCACCCCAGCAGGAACCCACACGATCCGGGCCAG
Source organism: Dendrocalamus latiflorus (assembly GCA_017311315.1). Lineage (NCBI taxonomy): Eukaryota > Viridiplantae > Streptophyta > Magnoliopsida > Poales > Poaceae > Dendrocalamus > Dendrocalamus latiflorus. Next base: position 27,509,546 of record CM029648.1, read on the forward strand.
CACTTGGGTGCCGGGTGGGGGATGCAAGGCGCATATATTAGCGCAGGTGGAGGTTGGGGTAGGACGAGGTCCGTGGGCGCCGAGCGAGGGTGAGAAACCACCTCGGGCCGCCCCAACCAACAACTATGTCGAGGTCCGTGGGCGCCGAGCGAGGGTGAGAAACCACCTCGGGCCGCTGGCTGAGAATAGTTGGGTGGAGATATAATTACTGAGATAGATGCAAACGTTCTGTACTCTGATCTGGGCACCGCATCTAAGGAATTGCGGAGATCCATGAGCCACCAGGATCAGGGTGATGATGGGTAAAGTGATACAAGCTTGCGCAATGCTATCAAAATCATGAATTCATGCCTGTCTCCGGGAAAGGAGAATTACGGAAACTTATGGGGGTTTTTGCTGTTCATGCGTATGTTCAGTAGTTTTCTAAATTAATAAATCGGACTTCTTTCAAAACCAACAAACTTTATTTTCTATGTCATGGGAAGGAAATTGAGAAAGGAAAAGAGTATAAAAATAAGTAAGAAATTGGGAATAGGAATTGAGATTCCTAAATGTGGAAAAGATAAGCATGTTGTGCATTTTTGTTAATAACGCTTGCTGAGTACTTTTGTACTCACCCTTGCTATAAATCTCCCCTTGCTTAGGAGCATGTCAGTTCAGAGAATAGCAAGTCAAGTGGAAATTGCTTGGATGGAAGACCGTGGACTCGGATTGCAATAGGTGCAAGGTGGGCATCCCGTGCGAAGGTTGTGTTGAGTATGAGATATTCAAGCCTTTGAGGCTTTGTAATAAAATGTAGCCCTGCGTTCGATATTATTGTAATATCGTGTTTTGTCTCTAATTATTGTTCTGCTGCAACACTCTGGTGGCTTATTATTCGTTAGAGCGATGTTTTATCTGCTAAAACGAATAATAATCCGTTGACTGGCGTTATTACCCCACGGTAATAATGCGGGTCGTCACATCCCGGTACTAGAAAATTCATAGATTTGCAATTAACTAGTATGGCTCACAAAACAAGTAATGCGCAAAGAGAGTCGAGAATCTCACTGGGTGGATGACACTCGAAGCCACCGAGAATAACAGGCAAGGCACACCTAAAGGTGCTGACCCAGAAAACATAGCGCCCCACTATGTCGCGGTGAGAGGGTGAGGTCGTCGGAGATACAGTGCCTACCGTTGCCATTCGAGACACACCAAATCGACAAAGCTAAGATGAAGGAGATGCCGCACAAGGACACCGAGGAGCACCGGCCCAGTGTGCCTCGCCGTCGAGCACCAGGGGCGGCAAATCACCATCAAGACCGGTGGTTAATCACCGAAGAAGATACCCCAAGGACCAAAATCTAAAGCCAAATTGGGAAGGAAAAGAGAAAATTGAAGAGATAGAGCTCATTGTTTTCCGATGCACTCCATGGAGGAGGTGACCTCCTTTTATAGCTGTGAGGAGGAGGGGGAGAGGAGATCGGCGCGGTGGCCACCAATGGCCGGGGCCGAAGCCCATAGGCCGCAAGTGCCACTGGCGCCGTCGCATCTTGCCGAAGCTGCTGTTACCCCCTGGAGATCGGATCTGCCGAGTGATGCTCACATGGGAGGAGACTAGATCGATAGGTGGGCCCCATCCCTTTTTCCTTTTCTTTTCATTTCTTTTTTTCAATTAAGAAATTGCTGAAATGACCCTAAAATACAACAATCTTGAGCTGACATAATTCAGCATGGCGTCACATATGGGGGATCCACCCCGGACGAGGTCTTCGGACCAACACTAGATGAAGTCCAGAGTCAATCTCGAATGAAGTCTGTGAACCAACCCCGGATGAGGTTTGGAGTCCAACCTGACCAACCCTAGACGAGGTCTGCGGACCAATGCCAGATGAGGTTCGAAGTCCAACCCCGGACGAGGTCCGGAATCCAACCCAGGGTGAGATCCGTGGACCAACCCCAAACTTCAGGCGTTTCCCCCTATAAATAGGTGTAAATGAGGAGCGGATGGTCCCTTGTAAAACTCACACCCATATGCAATACATTCGTACGGTCGCTTGTAACACACACTCATATGCAATATATTCGTACGATCGCTTGTGTGTGATTCTTGTTGAGTCCCTTTTTTGCATCCTCGGCAATCCGCGAATCCGACTGGAGGTGCCTACAAGTTTATCGTCCAACCTCATACCAATGATAGTCTTGGTGGAGACACTTAAGGCAGAGCACATCAACGTGCATTACCTGGGTGAGTTTGAGGAGCTCTGGGGGACGGATAGCATGTGGTTTTTGGAGACGAAGAGGCTCAACGGTGGGGTTCCTGTGTTGTTTGATGGGTACATGCACTAGCTGGTTGACAGGGAGGTCTTCCTCAAGGGGAAGAAGGTCGAGGTGCTCCGCTGATGTCTTCTCCGAGATAAGGTGCTGAAGAACTTGGCATGGCATGCCTTTCTCGAGTGAGTATTGCATAGATCATGTTGTCTGAATTTTGTTGTTAGGTCTGCATCTGTATATCATTCAGTCAGTATCGCTTCCAAGGAAATTTTGGTAACCATCCATCAGTGCTGCTAAGAGCACAACTATTGTACAGATTACTTCTTAACAAAGGGCGCCAGCCACAACTAAGAGGCACCATTATTTCAAGCTATCCTAACAGTGCAGAGGGGCTAATTCATCCCAGAATCAAGGGGTCCTAGTTGGTACTAGTCTGATCCTCCGTTTTTCTGTTGAAGGTGATACCCTGATCGCTCGCTGGCGGCAGGCGTTGCTTCTCTTCCTCCACTTGCTCGAGCAAAGCCTGCAGTTCAGCCTCTGACAAGCTCTCCAATCGTTTCTGGAACGAAATCAATAGTCAGTCACAACCTCTTTCTATAGACTTGAAACATATCAGAAGCTACAAACAACTATGTGTACAAAGTGCCAAAGGTCACCTCCATGACTTGCTTCTCGTAGTCCCTGAGCTGCTGGGCGTAGGTCATGTCCTTGTTGGCCACCCGGAACATGTACGTCGAGATCCACCCCACCGTCATCCCGAGCACGATGACCAGCTGGACGACGTTGCCGGATTGCAACGGATCGACTCCGACGAGCTGTGTTGAGTTAAGGCAGGGTTGTGAGTGAGCGGAAAACAAACAGGTTCGTCAGTGATATGTACCAAAAAAAAAAACGAGCAGCTGCCAGCGAAGAGGAGGTTGGCGCTCTCGTCACCTCCAGCCCGTATTTGAGGGCGACGCCGAAGAGGGTCACGCCGAGGCCGATGAGCAGCACGTCTTTCCTCGTGTACCCGAACGGCGTCTGCACATGGAAACGCGAGTGATTGCTTAGGGTGTGGAAGGCGGTTCATTTTTCCGGATGCATGGCTTCAGCGCGTACGTACCTTCTCCTCCGTGGGTTTGGAGTCATCCGAGCTGCTGCTTAGCGCAAAACGCCCCCTCTGTCTCACTGATCTGAACAACTCGTTCGGTTGCAGCACAATTTTGCCTTAGGAGAGCAGCAACATACAGAAGAAGAGTAGGTGATTAACCATCTGATGGCTTGGTTTATGCAATCAGATAATTGGCACAATAAAGGAACAGAGAACATGGAACAGTGGTAAAATACCAGAATGGCCAGCGGGCAGACAAGTCGTCCTGCCAGAGCGGAAGCCGGCGGCGGCGAGCGCGGCTGCGGTGGGCCTCCCGGCTGAGTGGGGGGAGATGGAAGCGATGGGAGCGGCCAGGGCTGCCGGCGCCATGCTTGTCGAGTGCTAGCAGTTGCCGCTCGGCCGCACACACCACGCGGCTCCTTTATCTTATCCTCGACCGGTCGACAAGAGGACAGTGCTGAGCCGCGCGTACGTACGTATACGAGCCAGTTCTCATGGTCCCTACGCTCCATTCACACTTCACATCGGCTCACGCCAATCAAGCGAAATATCGCGCTCGTCTGGGTAAGAGTGGCCGTCCATTCCCCTCCCGCGCGAACCAAACAAGAGACCGTGCGCGTCCTCATGGCCTCTTCTTCCGTCTGCTCCCCGCTCTTCCCTTCCCTCCGGCTGCCCACCTCCTGCTGCACTCGCTCTTCTGCTCCCCACGCTGTGTCGTCGTCGACGGACAGAGCCGTCGTCGCCGCTGCCACGCGACCGGCGCCTCTCGCGGTTGCTAGCCACAGGAGGAAGCTGGTGCTGGGAGCGGCACTGAGCGCTCTGTTCTTGAAGACGCCGCTGTCCGTCGGCGCGGGCGAGGTCGAGGTCGTCACGTACCTGCCGCCGGCGCCGTCCAACCCGGGCTTCGTGTTCTTCCGGACCAACCCCAGTCCCCAAGGACACCCCTGCCCTCCGCGCTGGTGACAATTCGGTTCTTGCTACTTTCTATCTCCATGCATTGTTCCTTTTAAGTGCTACCTATCTATCATTTAGAGAAGAACTGACCAGTATAATTCCTATGTAGCCGTGTAGTACGTAGTGTAATTTCGTTAATCCCTCTGTCTGGAGAGGTTCTTAAGTTGGTTTTGTGGCATTGGAAACGAGTTATATCTACTCAGTTCATCAGCTGAGTTCATCTTTACCAATTCTAGGCAATGTGGAACCTTACGAGTTCATTCTGCCGCCGACCTGGAAGCAAGCGCGAGTGGCCAACATCCGCCGACCTGGAAGCAAGCGCGAGTGGCCAACATACTGTCCGGGAACTACTGCCAGCCCAAGTGCGCCGAGCCATGGGTGGAGGTGAAATTCGAGGACGAGAAGCAGGGCAAAGTGCAGGTGGTGGCATCGCCGCTGATCCGCCTGACGAACAAACCGAACGCCGCGATTGAGGACATTAGCAGCCCCGAGAAGCTGATCGCCTCTCTGGGGCCTTTCGTCACCGGCAACACCTTTGACTCCGACGAGCTTATTGGTACTTCCATCGAGAAAATCGGTGACCAAACTGTAATGAAGCTTCCCTTACAATAATTGTGCAGCCACTGCAAATCTTTCTCTCAAGTTAGTAGTAGTTAGTAGTTACTGAATCGTGTTGCTGAAACCTGAAGCATGTGCATTTTTTCATGTGATGCAGTACTACACCTATGTGTTGAAGACTCCACTAGCACTGACCGGTTCTCACGGTGGTGCTCTTCGTCGCAAGCGCCAACGACAAACAGTGGCCGCCGTCAGAGAAGGTTCTGAAGACCATAGTAGACTCATTTCAAGTATGATTGCAGCAAGTGCGATTTGTGAGGTGGTTAACTTCGACGGAGTATTTGGCAACCTTGGCCTTGGGTTGAGACTTGAGACTGAGTTGCTTCTCTGAAATCCGAGGTACTATTAGTCTATTTTGACAAGAGAAACTTGTTTTTGAGGCTTGGAAAATTAAGTAAAGAGCTACCTATCGAGTTATTATATATAAAAAGGTGATAGTAGAACTGTTTAATGTCTATAGCTTTTCTTTTCTTTTTGCAAACGTTTAACGTCTAAAGCTTGTTGAAGAGGAGCACGGCCGCGCCGCCGACCACTCCGGCTTCCTCGAAGCGGTCGGCACCGAGATGGAGGCACCCTTGGAGCGCCTGCTCGACCGGCTCGAGAGGGCCCGCCGGTCGCGGCGCTCCTGTCCGACACCTACCTGCCGTGGGTCGTGGGCGTCGGCAACCGGAGGGGATTGCCCGTCTACTCGCTCTTCCCCATGGCCGCCGCCTTCTCCGCGTACTACCACTTCGACCGCCTCCCGTCGTGGCTTGCCAGCGAGCACGCGCCGGCCTCCGGTGCCACAGCAGGTGAGGGTCCTTGCTTCCATGGCATGTTGCTTCCAAGCATACCCTGTCCTGATTAATGAATAACCCGCATTTAAATCAACTTATACATTGTTGCATCTATACAGTGCTGAATTTAGAGGTTCTAGGATCTGATTTATGATTAGTTACATTCATACTTATTGTTGTGATTACATACCAAATAGTAAAAAGGGGACTACGAAGAGGCCACAAAAGGCTGTCCAGAGTCTTACATACTGTGAGGGACAGGGGATAGAAGGCTGTGCTACCATTTGTCTGAAAAAGAGTCTTGTCCCCTATGGCACGCTAAGATATATATTTATAATCATGAGGAGACTTGATACATAAATAATTCTATTTAGATCTACAATTGTAGGGGAAATACCGTCTTTTTCTTGCTATAGTCCTCTTAGGCCAGTCATATGGCCTTATGACAATTGGGCCTCCTGGAGAAATGGGTCGACTGGGTCAAGGTGGGGGCCACTCCTCCAATAGTAGCCTCTCAAGGTTGAAGGGCCCCAATTTCTATGGGCCGAGACCATGTCCGATATTACTTGGTCCCCTCCGTGCCTTTGGCCCATTGAATCCTAGAGTACTGTAAATTCCCGCCAAAACTTGGCTCATCTCGGTCGTGTGGGTGCCTTGCGAGAACACAAGCCAAAACATGGAGGCACTTGGTCTGGCGATCGTGGGACACGAGCCACCAGGGCAATTATGGTGCGGTGCATGCCCCTCGATTATCGCACCCACTACGCGGGCATTGAATGCCCCTGCTGTGCATTGTACTTATACGTTGGGGCAACACCATTTCTGGGGCTACTTGCTTGTTTTCTCTCATTTCTTTCGGCTTCCACGGCCTCCACCACCACTTTCATTTGTCGTCGTCGATCTTTCTTCCACCTACCATGGTGCGTGGGACTGAGCGTCGTGGTCGCAATAGCACCTCTGCCCCGTTGAGCAACCATGGCGTTCAGGACGATCGCTGCGAGGTTGCCACCGGCAAGCGTTGGAGGGCCTCTAAGTTCAACAGTGTGTTTGTGAACACACTCGGCCTGTCTATCGTGATGGAGGAGTTGGTGTAATCACTCTTGTGTGATGGTGAGATTTCATCCGGTGAGCTTGTCCGCCTCCCCGTTGACGATGAGGTCACATCGCGGCCGCGGGAGGGCGAGACACTAATCTTTGTGGCGTATTTCGATGCCGGGCTCTGAATCCCCACCGCTTGCTTTGTGGGCAATCTTCCCCAGCTGTACGACCTGGAGCTTCAACAACTTACACCGAACGCCATCACCCGGCTTGCCGTGTTTTCATGGGCGCCGCATTCGGAGACCACCCTCCCAAGCGCTACCATCTTTGCTTCCCTGCATGACGCGCGGTGCCAGCCAAAGCGGGTAGTGGATGGTAAATATTTGAGCCTGTGCAGCGTTAGCCTTCAGCTCTGCACCGACACTTTGAAGGGATTCCTTGTGAACTCAACGCAGACGAAGTGGGAGTCCCACTAGATGTAGCGATGGTTCTACCACAAAATTGAGCATGACAGCAACCTGTGCTTCACTAGGTGGATCATGGACTTCGTTTCATCGCACCGTGTCCTCTTCCACCTTCACATACTTCTTCATTTTGTCGAAAAGCTTAGCCACCGTTCTTATGGGTTTCTGGGTGTTGCATTCCATGAGCGGGCCCTTCCAAAGGCCGTGAATGGCAGCGTTGATGATGGTCGTCTCATTGATGTCCTTCACCTGACAGCGGACCTTGGCAAATCACTTAAAGTACTCTCGTAGCTTCTTCCCCAGAACCTACCTTATTGCAAAGAGTTGATCAGCATCAACCCGCTTGGCATAGTTGCCTTGCAAATTATTGTGCATGAGATTCTGGACCTATTGCCACACATAAATGGAGCTGGGTACGATTATGAAGAATCAGGACAACGTGACCCCTGTAGGGCAAGCGACAGTGTTTTTGCCTTCGTCGAATCGTCTCTCCCCGCTGCTTTGTGTTGGCAAAGAGATCACGATCGCTCACACGAACTCACAATGTTGAGGCAAGAACAGATGAAGACACAATGTTTTTATGTTGCCTGATTGCCACACCTTTCGGCTCTTTATTTATAGCAAAACAAGGATCTAAACTAGGCAAGCAAAACTCTGAAATGAACTCCGAAACTGAGTCTGCTCGTGAACAAAACCGACTCCTAATCAAACTCTAAACAAACTTCCGATACGAACTCTTAAATAGAACAACAACGTATTATACTTACACTTTGATGGCCGTCTCATAGACGTGCAGGAATTTGTGGAGATCCGTGTCACCCATGTAGGGTTCCACCGTGGGCATTTTGAAGTCCTTCGGCCAAGCGCTTTGCTGCTGTCAGACCCAGATTTTACAATCCGGAATCTACTGTGTTTAATTGCACTATTCCCTGGATCAGTAGATAGTGCACACAGTTACAGTTCTGAATATCAAAGTACATATCATGCGGAAACGTAATTAAAATAATAAACTTACACATGGGCCGATTAGGCCGAAATCAATAAATTGCAGCAGCGGAAGAACGAAGCACACAGGTGGGACCTTCAGGACATGCCCACAGGCAGCCAACTGGAGGTTCGCGACCTAGCCCTTGACATCTTCATCTTCATCTTATCTGCCAGCTTGTCCACTCTTGTTGCTGAGGCGAGGTGACTTGTCTCTTGATTCTGAATTTTGCCGCAAAAGCGAGCGTGAGCACTCCGACCCCGTGCTCCGCGAGCCAATACACAGAATGCAAATAAATAGTATGCATGGCATAACAAAGGGAAGGCTCGGGTTATTTTATTTGCCAAAAATTTGCTTTTAGCGGCATTATTATTCTTAATTAATCAAAGTTTCAGTATTACTACCTAACTTCATACTACAATTACCAAAATCGACTTAATCCACCGATCATACTTTGTACTATGAATTATTAATGATCCAATCACGTCATTACTTATTCATCAGCCCCTTACCCCTGAACTCTAATGATTCTCTAACATAATTACTTTCAAATCCACCGATATCATTTGTATTCAATCCTTTTTGTCATTGATTTCAACCCATAATCCAATAATCCATCTCCTTTTTCCATTACCTATTCCTAGCTAATCCTCAAATATACCTCCACCAAAAATTCAATTTACCACGATTATAATCCACTAATGACTCCTTAATCTCCTCAGAAATTTAATTCGTTCCTCTAGTAATTGATTAACTACTATTAATTCCCTATATTAACCACATCTTCCAAGGATTAACAATCACTATTATATATCCACCAAGAATATCATTAATCAAGAATTATAATCCGATACTTGTAATATTCCACCAAATCCTCGAAAATTCATTTGATTCATCTAGTAACTGAATCTATTAATTCTAATATTGACATCTCCCAAGAATTTATTTCTCAGTGTCATGATCCAATATTTATCTGTGCAATTCCTACATCTCCAAAAATCATTTAAATCATCTATCTAGCCTATCGTACAGCTAGACTTCACCAACTTATTTCTCCCAGAACCCACACTATCATTTCCTATTCAAGACCGATATGGATCTACCAATGTACTCTACAAACGTTCCTCTCTTTTACTCGCGACCCTGTTTATTCCACCCATATTTTATTTTGTAAGAATAGAAATGCCACTATTGGAATATAATACATAAAATTTCCTGAGACCTAGCAGTTTTGGACAAAAGCATAATGTTCAAGGGATATTAACATGATTCTCCATACATAAAACATTACCTCATATGCACACTATTACCATGGCATCACACCATGCAGCGTATTTCAGCGTTATAGCCGCTTAACTTACCACTGGGACGACACCCAGGACAATTCCAAACTAGGGCCTTACACTGCCCTCCACTTTTTCATTCCCATCCACAAAGCATTTTGAAATAGGACTATATCTGGTTAAGTTCCCATGTCTGCCCTTGACCGTGGGCACGGCTATTCGAATAGTTTTAGACTCTGCAGAGTTTGTACACTTTCACCACAAGAGACAATCAACTCATTGCCCCAACGATTCCTTAGTCATGTGGTTGAGCAGACCATCACAGTAACTTTTCAAAGTACCTCGCCCCTTCCATCATTTCACCCTATGGGTCGTTCCCACTTGCGGTGGGTCCCATACGTTGTGCGGGATGTTCTCCTTCTGAACGTCTAGCAGCTGGCTCCCCACCCCTGCTAGCCCGCCACAGCAGAACTTCACTTCCTACGAGTGTCCCATTCAAGCCGTCTCACAGACCGCCACTTGCACATCCTCACACCACCTCCTGGAAGGATGACTTTCAGGGTCCGGTAAATCTACTAAGCCAAGTTGTAATTTACAGACTTGTGGTTGTACTGTTGTACACGGGTTGACATGACAAGATTCGGTCCTTATTGGTATCTGGGCGGTCTATCACTAACCACTTTGTGCTTCCACTGCACCACACTCTCACACCATCGAACCAATCCGCCCAGATATTAAAGCATGTTGGGGTTTTTGGAAGCATAAATTATCCATAACCAAATATACCAGTCATTTCCACCATGACTGCCCAAACCGGTTTCTCATGAATAAAAGTGATGCTTGGGACAATTTCTTGCCCCAAGTTCCTAATCAATGCTAAGCATGGCATACGATTACGGACTTATTTTTGAAATGTTACTAATATATTTTTGCTAGGGCGACAAGGTTCATATATTCAATTACTCAAAGGAGGGGGTAATACTATTCAAGGTAAACAATGGCATATAACTAGAATATCAAATTTAGCATGTATTTGTATGAAAATAACAGCATGCATTTTGTTAATTTAACACAAAGTAATTTGCATAAATGTGGGTTCAACATGATCAAAGTATTGACTCGCCTTGGTCACAGTGGTCGGGATCTGGATTTTCTGGTGCTTCTTGTGCTGCCTCGAACTCTTCCTCCTGAGCTTCGTATGCTATTTAATCGTGCGAAATACCCAAATAAAAGCAAAGCAACCAATCACTCAAAAGATCACCAGAAATTCACATGAACTCTAAAAATTATGATTTTAGTTCCATTGGACAGATCTTGAATTTAGATGAATTTAGAAATTTGTCTCATTCAATTTGGAGTTAAAATGAATAAGTTATGATTATTTGAAGTTCTCAGTTCAATTAATTCTATAAAATATGAAATTTCTGACAGTGGGACCCACATGTCATATTTTAATTTTTATCTTTTCTTTTATCATTTTTCTCTGTCTCTATGACCGGTAGGGCCCACATGTCAGCCTGTCCGGTCACTGACAAGTGGGACCCAAGGGCCCTGGACCCATCTGTCAGCGGGTGACGCCGACAGGCGGGGCCCAGAAGGCAGCCGGCCCGCTGGCCACAGCAGCTGACGGGCGGGCCCCAGCTGTCAGTGAGGTATTTCAAAAGAAATGCTCGACCGCAGGCGCGGAGCCAGGGGCTCGAACGCGCGTCGCGGGAGCGAGGGGGAGAAGAGACGAGCGCTGATAACCAAGTGAGCGGGGAGGCTTTGCCTACCATATATGGGCAATAAATCCCTTTGAGGGATGTCGCGGAGGCGGCCGGGCAGAGAAAGTTGGGGGCGACGGCGCCGGCGGCGAGCGGTGGTCGGAGGGGTCCGGGTTGTTCGTGGAGTATAATCCTCAGGCGAAGGGGAGTCTTCTGGTGTAGACGGCCGGAGTGGAGAAGCACGGTGGCGGGCCGGCGGCGTGTGACGGCGGCGGCTCGGGGAAGGCTGCCGAGGCCGGCGATGTTCAGGCGACGAGAGGTCCGGTGAGGGAGGCGGTTGGCTTTGCCGTGCTCCCGCGAAGCTCTGGGAGCTAGGGATTGCCCGGAGGTGACCGGGAGCGGCGGGGAGGGTGGCGCCGGAGTTGGGGAAGAAGGCGTCGCCGGCGGGGATTGAGAGTGCTACAATTCAATTACTTGTGGGGGAGGGAAGAGGGGAGTGCTGCGACGCGATTTCGGCTCCCAGGTGGGGTATTTATATCCGGTAGAGGGGACGCGCGGCAAGACCTCGCTGGCTTCCGCTCTGCTCATGATGGCGGGGGAGATGAACTCAATCTCCCCGAGATTTTGTAGGAGAGAGGGGGCGGGAGAGGTTCGTCTCCCCTCCTGTAGGCCTTGGATATTTTTCCCGCGAGGTGAGAGAGAGAGCGGAGGAAGATCAGCTGCGGCAAGCTCGAGCGCGAGAGAGAGGAGCGGCGCTGGCGCGTGGAGGAAGAAGAGGGAGGAGGAAGAAGCTGACAGCTCGGTCCCACCGGTCAGCGGCAGAAGCGCGGGCGGGAGCGGGCCACCGGTCAGCGGGGGGGGGGGGGGGGGGGGGGGGGGCGGACGCACGCGGGAGGCGAACGGGCCGGATGGGCCGGACGCGCATCGGACGGCCGAGCGAGGACGAGAGGCGAGCGTTAGAGCGCCGAGCCCGCGTGGCAGAAATTGCCAGAAAATCCAATTAAATTCAGAAAAATATGAAAATACCTCTAAAAATTTCAGAAAAATTCACAGAAGTTCTGGATGACCTTTTGGACTTAATAAAAATACTTTCACTATTTTTGGTATTTAATTTATTTGCTTCTCTTGTTATGTTTAATTGTATGCATACATATCCATAGTTGATGACTTTCTTATTATATTTATTTCCTTATTTTTACAATCATTTACCAATTGAGGGTTCTAGGCCAAATCTCTCCCTCTCCTTTTCTGGATCATCTTTTCATATTCTTAATTTAGATTTTAACTCTCTACTATTTAAACATGTTCATTTCTTATTTAACTTTTGGAATTTCCACCAACTTTTTCTTAGAAAATTTTCCATAAACTCCGAATCCAAATGAAAAACAAATAAAATAATTCAAAAACTCCACCATTTAATATTTATATTTTTCAGGATGTTACAGCTGCAAACCTACGTTGAGAGGGGACTCAAAGTCAACCCTCCAAGGGGCGTTGCGGGCGTCGGCGGTGGCTTTGTGACTCTCTGTCCTCTCTACGGCCGCCGTCACTACTACTGCGGTGGGAGTTTGCTGACTCTGGATCTCCTGCATTTCGTGCATGGCCCTTCGTAGGCCTGTCAGTTCCCACTGCAACGTTCTGCAAATTGTCTCCAGGGTGCCTTGGCTTGGTGTAGAGACTAGGGCGCCCTCTGTTCGTTGCGCGGTGATGGCAAGGGCGTCAGGGTCGGTGGAGGTCGTCGCGTTGACAACGGGGACATACATGTGTAGACATACGTGAAACAACTAAAATTTAGCATGGTTGAAGCTTGACAAATTGGTACTCAAATTGTCTCAACAGAAATAGCCAATTTCTCATCCATGTTCAATCCCATCTTTATCATTCCTCACTTAGACAACTCCACTGACATTTCTCAAGACTCCCAAGTCAGTAACATCGTATACGTGTTGTTGTCATTGTACCCTATGGTTTTCATTTTGTAATAATTGCAGGATGTAAATTGTGTTGATCTCAATCTTCTATGTGGTAGCATGCAGCATTATTCACTCATATTTTTTTCCCAGCAGATAAATCTGATCAGAGACTTGAGCACTATATCTCCGGCCTGGTTTCAAGTTCAATAAGGTTATCTGATCTCAAGCCCTTAATTCACAACGAGAGAACAGTTAATTATGTCCTAGCAGCTGTCTCTAGCACCAGAAATGCGCAATGTCTCCTCTTTACCACTATGTACGAGCTTGAGGCCAGCGTCATCGACTCACTAAGATCAATGCTCTCATGTCCAGTGTTCCCAATTGGCCCCTGCGTTCCCTTCATGGCCCTAGATGATCAGCATACCAAGTCCAACAAAGAAGTTACCAGCCCAGGAGACTACTTCACCTGGTTGGACTCTCAACCAGTGAACTCGGTGCTCTATGTCTCCCTTGGAAGCTTTCTCTCCGTGTCAACCTCTCAGCTTGATGAGATTGCGTTGGGTCTTGCAGCTAGTGAGGTCGGATTCTTGTGGATTCTTCGTGAACAATCTCCTCGGGTGCAAGAACTTGTCGGTGACACCGACACGGATAGGGGCATGATACCACCATGGTGCGAACAGTTGAAGGTTTTGTGCCATCGTTCAGTTGGGGCCTTCCTGACACATTGCGGGATGAACTCAACACTTGAAGCCGTCTTCGCTGGAGTACCTATGCTCGCCCTACCACTGTCGTTTGATCAACCAATTGATGGCAGGCTAATTGTGGAAGAATGGAAGATCGGGCTGGAGTTGAGGGATTGGACTGAAAAGGATCGCCTGATCAGAAGCGAGGAGATAGCAAGAGGTGTTAAGAGGCTCATGGCCTGTGATGAAGCTGAGGCGAAGGCAATAAGGAGACGTGCCCTAGAGTGGAAAGAGGTTTCTCGCAGAGTAGTCAACAAGGGTGGATCTTCATATCACAATCTCAGTTCATTGATGGAGATGTTATGCTCATCACGATAATTGGGACACCAGTATCTGGTATGTACCGAAATTGATCAGTAATGTTCCAAAACTGATGTTTGAAATGTATCATATGTACTTCCACCATTTTGTTTGTCGGAGCTCTATTTGGATAGTGCTATTTTAGCCCTTACGTGTTATACTTCACACATTCTTGAGAGAGAGAGAGAGAGAGAGAGGCTATACTTCACGCCTGAATGCACCCCCCCCCCCCCCCTCCCTCCTTTATTGAACGTTCTTCAGCTTACACTCTAGGTGTGGGATCTTGTGGCAAACTAACAAGTGTGTGAATCAACTTGATATACTCTAGTTGTAGGATCTTATGGCAAACTAAGAAGCGTGTGGTTTTTTAGACTAGAAGCGTGTGAATTAACTTGAAATAACAAAATTATTATTTTTATAAAGTATGTTGGAGAACTGCGTATCTTTTGCAGTAGAGAGGAGAAAAAGGCATCATACAAAGTTTTGGCACAATGCAGATGCAATTCGAAATCACCCCGCAAGTTTAGAATTACTGGTGAAAATCTGATATTGATGTTTGGGACTTGGAACGATATGTTCAGGACATATGTATGATATAAGAGGTGTGGATTGCATTTTTCTTTTCTTGGCTGCAATTAGTGGTAACTCTATTCATCTATTGTCTTTGTTCCTCTTCCTTAATGAACGGGAATTTTGCTCAGTAATATCCAAACATGAATATTGTTGTAGTTACCAACTAAACAGTGGAATGAGAGTGTGGTAGTGAAGGAAAACAGATGTGCAATGCTTGGGGTCTTCCCCATGCCCAGGATAGCTTTATATATATTCACATAGGGAGTATTTTACAATTATATCCTTACACCTAAGTATCCCTCTTAAGGACATTTATGTCATTATACATGCCCTATTTTGGGCTTTACAACCTTCTAACAGGTCGGTTGGGCTTAGGTGGGGGCCACTCCTACAACAGGAGCCTCTCATGGTGAAGGGCTTCACAGGCCGAAGCCATGTTGCTGAACCATTTGGCCCCCTCCGTCCCTTCGGCCTGTGACCTTTGTGATCTTGGGAATAAATGGATTTGCCGGCGCAGCCTAGCTTTCGCGCCGAGGGTGCGGAGTCGAACTAGCTGCCGAAGTCGTCTCCGACTGTGAAGTCCTCCAACTGCGGAGCCGAAGTAGGTGGCGGAGCCGCCCAACCAAAGCGAGATCGGGCCCGTCCCGCGGACATGTTGTCGACGTGTGGGCCAGGCCCGCCCCGCGTATGCGAGGTTGGAGCCGATGGCGGACTCATCCTGCGGAGACGAGGCCGAAGCGGACGCGGCGTGGAAGTGTTGTCCGGGGTTGCCCTGCGGATGCGAAGTCGAAATACGGCCCGGCGGCTTGCGGCCCGAAGACAGTGTCTTAATGGCTCCGAGAATTGCGCCAACCCCTAGGATGTCAGGCGGTCGCACGACCGCAGTCGTACGCGCCTTTCCAAGGAGGCGAGACACGCGGCGGGAAATGACTGGTGCGTCATGCGCTGTCAGGCGGTCGGGCGACATCACGTCTCCGGCTTCCTCCGGTCGCGCTTCCCGATGATGGCTGCCCCAGGTAGAAAAGAGGCGACGTCAATGTCACCTGGCATAATTTTGAGTGATTTATGTTACATTGCAGTCCAAGATAGTTACTATTGTCATCAAGCAAAATCGATACCTTTGACAAGCTATTAGCCAATTTTCCCCTGATGAATTGGTGGGCTGTTCTCTGCCCCCTCTTCGAATATAGGTTAGTCAACGCCGATAAGAGTACAAGATGACAAAATATCTGAAAGCATCGCAACGTCACCATCACGTGCACCAAATCACGAATTTAATACTTCAGCACCGAGGCGACGTCTGTTTCTTGACCCTTACCTGCAACGCACTGGACGCACTGCTTTTGCAACTTGTAATTGGAAGCCTCCGAACAGACGCAGATGGCAACATCATCGATCCACCTATTGTCTATTGTATTGCTAAACTAAAAATAAAAGAAACCACTACGTTTATTTTTAAAGGTGAAATATTCCTATGTTAATCACACTATGATAGAAAACGTCATCATAAATCATTCACACCTATCATCATAAATAGTTATCAAACTATCTAAAATTATGTATCTGTAATAATAGGTGATTATCATAGACAATTCTCAAACCATATGTGATAATTACAACACAGACGATTTTTCAAAAAAATAGTCTGTGATATATCAGGTATCACAGATAGTTCTTAAATATAGCCGTTTGTAATATGCTAATTATCACATACGGTTAATGTCAAAAACCGTTTATGATATGTCATATATCACAGAAGGTTCTCAAACATAGCCGTCTGTGATATCTTACATATCACAGGCTGCTAATACTAAAAACAGTCTGTGATATTCATATAGCACAGACGGTTTATTGCTACAAACCATTTGTGATAGCTATTTGAATATCTATATTATTTCCTGTTTTTCGGCTAACCTCAGAAAATGCTAGCCATGCCCTCTGAAAACAAGCAAACATATTAAATATATAGCACAAAACAATCATTACACAGATCTCACAAAATGAATTAAACAACTAAATGAAGTACATTACATAGACCATTTGTGATGATAGTTTTGAACCATCTATGATGACCCTTTTTGTAGTAGTGGATGGTGACGGTTGCATGTGTACGTGTGTTTGATATCATAACGGTTCGTATTAAGCAATAATTAGAGAAAAGTAAAAGATAATTATATGATAGAGTAATACATTAAAAAGGGTAGGAATCCATTTAGAATTAGACTTGTTGATGGAGATTAAGCAGAAAAGCAAAATCAGTCCAAAGAATCGACTTATATATAATAAATCTACTTGTGTAAATGCACAGCTAGTTCGTCACAAAATGTCCTTGGCCGACGCCGCCCGCGCCGTTGATCGGCCGAACTGCTACGTCGTGGCGCTGCCGTACCCCGGCCGAGGCCACATCAACGCGATGCTGAGCCTGTGCCGCCTGCTCGCCGCGCGCAGCGGCGGCGGCAGCATCTTCGTCACGGTCGTCCTCACCGAGGAGTGGCTCAGCCTGCTCGGCGTGCCCGAGCTGCCCCTGCCGGAGCGCGTCCGTGTGGCCACCATCCCCAACGTCATCCCCTCAGAGCACGGCCGCGCAGCCGACTTCTCCGGCTTCATCGAGGCTGTGCACACCAAGATGGAGGCCCCCGTGGAGCGGCTCCTCGAGGAGATGCTGCCGTCGCCGGGGATGGCGGTAGTCGTGGCCGACATCTTCTTGCCGTGGGCGGTGCCGATGGCGGTGAGGAGGGGCATGAGGGCCTGCTCGTTCTGCCCCATCTCCGCCACCCACTTCGCCGCCTTCTACCATTTCGAGCGCCTTGCTGCCGCGCACCACACAACGGGTAGCACCGGCCACAGCTTGGCCGTCACAGGTCAGACACACTTTTCTCCTAGCACAAGAATTTGTTTACAGGAGACACCTTTAATATGTGTGCGTGTGTGCCAATTTGCCATCGTAGTACTCTATCTCCGTCTTGATGAATTGCAGACGCGAATGATCAGCTGTGGAATCAGCATATCCCTGGCCAAACTTCCTTGACATATCGCGATCTTGAGCCGATCATCTCTCATGAGACCAATCTAGGGCGGTTCATGGCGAGAATTCGCAGTGTCAAGGCAGGTCTGCTTGTGCTCTTCACTTCATTCTACGAGCTCGAGGCGGGCGTCGTAGACTCGCTAATGTCAGAGCCCTCGTCGCCTCGAATGCACCCGATCGGCCCGTGCATCCCCTACATGACACTCCAAGAACAACCGGCAATGGGCAGGACGAAGGACGAGTACCTCACTTGGTTGGACACGAAGCCTGAAGACTCGGTGCTGTACGTGTCACTGGGCAGCTTCCTTTCGGTGTCACCCTCCCAGCTCGCCGAGCTCGCCATGGGGCTTGCTGCAAGCGATGTCAAGTTCTTGTGGGTGCTTCACGACGAAGTACGTTCGCATGTTCGACCGTTGCTAGGTGACAGCAGCAGCGGCCTACTCGTGCCGTGGTGCGATCAGCTGAAGGTGCTATGCCATCCTTCAGTTGGGGGTTTCTTGACGCACTGTGGCATGAACTCTGCACTGGAGGCAGTGTTTGCCGGCGTGCCAATGCTCACTCTTCCCATAGCGTTGGATCAGCCAACAAATAGCCATCTTATCGTCGACGTGTGGAAGATTGGGTATAGTCTCAAGGAGAAAATGCAATCTGACGGGATCATCGGAAGAGATGAGATTGCACAGGCTGTTAAGACGTTGATGAGCTCTGATGCAGCAGAGAGCAAGGCAGTGAGGAGGAGAGCGCTTTTCTGGAAAGACGCTTCTCGCAGAGCAATCGAAGAGGGTGGATCTTCGTCCGGTAATATCAACTCTTTCTTAAGCTGTGTTTTTTAGTAACTGATAAAGACCTTGTATCCTGAAACCCTTGAATATCTTTCAGGCAATTCAGATGTATAACTGCAACTTCTAGATTAAAGCTCTCATTACTCATGTTATCTTGTATATGAATACGTCATACATGCTAATCATTTAACTTCATACACAGCGCCTGAAGGCTGTGGTTGTCGTTTACTGGTTTTGATGACTATTGATCCTGAAGATTTTTGAGCAGTGTAGGATCGAAAACAGCAATCAGTGGGGGTGAATGATTATCGCCGCTTTTTGGTACATGAAAACAAATCTCAAACCAACAGAAAAATAATGTAACTTACAAAGGTAGAATTCAACCACAAGACGCTCCGCTCGACCGCTCGCTTGACTATGCACAGGCTCGATGAAGGTTACTACCGCTCAACGTTGCTCTGCAACTAATTTATATGTAGTCGAAAGCTTCTGCCGCTCGATCTATTGCTCTGTTTTTCTGGCAGCGAACCAACACCTTTCCACGTGGTCGTACGCTCCAGCCCAATCGCAATCACCAGCAATCTTCAACAAATCATGAACCAGATTGATTCAAAATGATCTTTATTACTGGGTTTCTGTGGATTTACCAAGTGCCCTCACAAGCACTCTTAAAAGCCTTCTCGACAAAAGCCATAAAAAACTGGTCACGTTAGCCTTTAGTCTCTCCCTGTTTTTATACGCTAACATCCCAATCGTGTCCGACTCAAACACGAACATAACACTTTATCTCTTCCAACAACTAAGGGACCCAAAAACCCTTTCGAACACGGGTTTTAATCAAACTTTACCTCTTTCAAGTTATGGACTACATCCACAACTCCTAACTCAACACGTGACGAAGCCTCTAGGACATCACCTCTTGTATCTTCATCACGCACCTTCACCTTCCGTGTCGAAGCCTCTTGGACCGCACCGCTCATAGCTTCTCCACAAATCACCACTTTTGATCTCTACGTGCTCCAGCGTGAGCCCGACACCTCGCGTGACATCCTCAACTATTTGGACCTCAGATTTCCCCATCCTAGTCCCGATCCTCCTCGTCACCGACCATGATCGTCTCTACGCCCACATGCACATCAAAGACCAAACAACTTTATCCCCAGCATAAGTTCTTCACAACTTGACTGACATCAGCATACACATGTATAACACAACATTGTCTATCTATAGATAAGAACCAAACCATCTACAAATACCAACCAAGTTGTCCATGACCACAATTTCCATCACTATTCAGAAATCAGTCTCAGACTACTCGATACGGCCGCTAGCTCATCAAGTACTCAAAAACCATAACTACTCGAGAAATACCATCGCTCTACACAAAACACTCAGGAATAATGCTACCAACCATAGAACCATCGAGTTCTAACTACTGAATACTGATTACTACAACCACCTAGTACCTACCTGGTACGGCAGCAACAACCACCGAGTACCAACCTGTCACTGTATCTCTGTCAACTGCTACCGAGTAACTACCTGGTACTGTAGCAACGACCACCAATCATTAACCGTCATCCACAAATCAGTCAACCACTGACCCAACACAAGTATTTGAGGTACTCGAAGATCCCAAGAATTGAAGCACTCGTACCGATAATGAAGTTTACGAGTACCGAACGTGAAGCCAACAGTAACTGATTGCAAAGCCTACCGATCGCGAGGTCTACGACTACCAACCACTAAGCCTTCGACTATAGGTCACGAAGTCCACGACTACGATCACAAGGTCTATGACCATCCATTACAAAGTCTTCGACTATCGACCAGTAAAATCTTCGACTACCAAGTACCGACCAGTAAAGTCCACGACCATTGAGTATCAACCAGTAAAGTCTACCTCTATCGACTGATTACAGTAACCACAACCATAGAAAGACACTATAACTGCGACCATCAAAAAGTATTGTAACTTACCATCTTCGACCAAGTATGGTCGTTCTCCCATAATCGATGTTCCATGGTCGAAATATCATGGTCGAAGCTGGACATGGTAGAAGTCGGACGTGGTCATAAAGCCGTGGTCGACATACCTTGGTCGTCAGCTGTGGTCATGGCCTGCCATGGTCGAAGCCTGTCGTGGTCATTCTACCATGGTCGAAATACCGTAGTTGACGTCTGCTGATCGGACCACCCAACTCGAAGCTGATCGGACCACCCAACTCGAAGCCGTTCGGACCACCAACTTCAGTGCGTGGTCGAAATCAGCCAGTCAGACCGCCCAATATAAAGCAATGGAATTTGTGGTCGTGCATAACCTGGTTGGTGTCTGTGATGGTTTGGTTCTTGTCTCTAGATAGACAAGGGTGTGCTTCGAGTGTGTGAGTGATGATGTCAGTCAAGTTGTGAAGAATTTATACCAAAAAAATGTTATTTGATCTTTATGTGTGCAGGTGGGCATGGAGACGATCATGATCGGTGATGAGGGGGATCGAGACTAGGATGGGGAAGTCTGAGGTCCAGGTGATCATGGATGTAACGCAATGTGGTTAGGCTCATGCTGGAGCACATAGAGACCAAAGGTGGTGATTTATGATGAAGCTACGGGTGGTATGGTCCAGGAGGCTTTAACATGAGCAATGATGGTGTGTGATGAAGGTACAGGAGGTGCTGTCCTGGAGGTTTAGTCGCATATTGGGTTAGGAGTTATGGATAGAGTTCGTAACTTGGAAGAGTTAGAATTTGAATAAAACCCATGTTAGGAAGGGTTTCGAGTCCATTGATCTGAGAAAGAGATAGAGTTTTATGTTCGTGTTTGAGGCGGATGTGGTTTAGACATTAGCCTATGAAATCAGGGAAGGCTAAGGATTAATGTAAAGCTGGGTAGAAAGTTTTAGTGCGGTTCTAAGATGGCTTTTGTCCAGAAGGTTTTTAGAGGTGCTCACTTTGTAAATCCACTAAATTCCAGCAATAAAGATAGTCTTGAATCAATCAGGTTCTCGATGTGCATGAAGTACGCTGGTGATTGCTAGTGATTTGGATTATACGACGACGAGCAAAGCGTTCGGGCAAAGCAATCGAACAGATCGATCGGACGAGCAAAGAGGTCGAATAGATCGGTTGATCAAGTAGTCCTACGCTGGGCATCTGATCAGACAATTGATTTGTGAGTAATCGAAAGCATCATCAATAGCCTGGATACTTTGAAAAGGCAGCAACAATCATTCGCCTCCTCCTCCTCTTATTGTAGTAATCGATCCTACAAATTGTTTCAACACTTCGAATTCAATCATGCTCATGAAGATTGAAGAGTAGAGTTCCAAACATCAAATTCTCTAGGGAGAGAATTTACGAAATTATAATCTGCAAATATTTCCAATTCATCATTCATACTTATGAAGAACTGTTACAGATAAAATTCAGATGACAGATATATACCCAAGGTGCACTATCGCATAAGAGGCAGAACTGCCAAATCCAAATAGCCATCAGAAGTCAGATAATACTCCCGACTCCTGGCCAACTGCGCGGAAACTGTAGAAAGTTTTCAAACCTTGTTGACTCCAATACAAGCAAACATAAACAACCTAACGAATGTCAGACTCGCCTTCCATTGCACTCTAAAGCAGAAGCGAACAAATCCTAGACGAAGCAAATCTCCATTTATTTGCAGAATTCCACTGCTGGTGGGCGCAGCGCGACTCCTCCGAACTGCTCGCTGGAATACTTCTTGTATACCACCCTCAGCTTGCTCTCAGGGGCAGTCGAGTGTGAGCTCACAAGAATCTTTGCACACTCCCTGAAAAATCATCACATAAAAGGTCAATATTAGACATCACATTATCAAAGAGAGATTTCAGTAAAGCCAGTGTGGTGCTTACATTAGCTGTGACTCAGTAAAGCCACTGTGGTGCTTGAGCGTGTCAGTCCATAGAGGGCTCCTCTTCAGGGTGAGCCTAGCTGCATAGACAGCAGAAGCAGCAACCATCGAAGGCAGAGACATCACCAACCCGTATTGCACCAGCGACAATTCGGAGAAGAAGAAGACCATATGTTCCATCTGCATTCAACCAAAGAAATATAAGTACAAAATCTCTGCTTGAAAGTGCAACTTGAATCCATCGGATGGGAAACTACACAGAGACACCAGCTTGATTCTTTACCTCCTTGTCATTTTTTATATCTGAAGACGTCGCCTTCAGAAAGCGCACAATGAAGACATATGGCGTAGGAACAGTGAGATTCCACTCAAGCCTATTCAGAATTTGCTTCTCCATGGAAAGAATCTGTTCCCTACTGTATGCGCTGTCTGATATCAAGATGAAATCGTTCACCTGCAAGTACGCAGCAGCTAATTAGAACTAGAAATGATCGCCGGAAAGCAAAGGGTGAGGCTTTCTGTCTCTACCTCTGGGGCCCAAATTTCCTCGTACTTGCAGGCGATCAGCATGGCTGAAACGCCGACCAGCTGCAGCTCCCTTCGTAGCATGGGCTGCAACGAGAGGTACCGGTCAATGATGTACATAGTGAGGTAGAGGGTCTCCGGCATGAGTTCAAACTTGTGATGCACTTCAATAATCCAGTCTGCAAGGATGGCCCTCATCTTGGAATTGATCTCCACCTGGGAGTCAATGTAGTCGCATGGGCGGCACTCATTCTGCAACAATCCAGGAAAGATCAATTTCAGATACAAGCAGATCAAAAGATTTACATGCACCTAAGGACAAAGGATAGGAGGAGCTGTGCAGTTACCTCAGCAATCTTGTAGAACTTGTAGATATCCTCAACGTAGTCCACGACAGCCAGCTGATTGTCGCCGTCAAGCTTATCAATGTCTTCAATCACTTCTCGAGGTTTATCAGTAATTCCACAGGCAACCTGGCATTAAATGGAGAATCAGACTAATTCCACTGGTTCATGACATGGCTAGAATGTAAATGTCTTGAGAAGTTTTTCACAGATAGCGCACCTTAGAGCGAGCTGTGAGCACAGAAGTGAGGGTGTTGATGACCTTCTTCCTCGAGCACTTGCGGACGGAGCTGGCGCTGCCCTTCGACTGCTTCTGGCTCTCGTCGGAATCAGAGCTGACCTCGATGACACGCTCAGGGGGAGGAGGGCCGGGCTTGGAAACGACCTTCCTGGCCGGCTTCGGCCCAGGCCTCGCCTGCTGCACCTTGATTGCGGCGGCATTCGCCTGCGCGTTCTTTAGCAGCTGAGCACCAAAGCTTCTGGTGATGGGGCGGTTCACTGGCTCCTGCTGCTGCGGCATCCTGTTTCCAAGAACAAGTGAGTGTTCAGAGAAAGAACACGAAACGGTGGTACTGGGGTAAGTGCTCGGTTTCTTCCGTACCCTTCGGACACGCGGACGTTCACGAGGTTGCCGATATCGCCCAGGGCTCGCCGGTTCTTCGCGTCGGGCCTGCCGGTCACGACGGCCTTCTGCTTTCCCAGAGCGGCCACACCACCTACAGGAGAAACGAGAAGAATATTCTATGAGAAATTCCTCCTCAGAAGTTGGACAAAACCACATCTAATCGCATCAAAATTGAATCTTTTCTTCAGACGTCCAATTCGGAAGCTGGTAATTAAATAAGAACAAGACAAATGTGCAAACTGTCCATCAAGTTGAGTTAAAGAACCCGAAACCAGAAGGCCCTGAACAAACAAAAATCGATTCTTAACAATGCACCGAAGAGAACTTAGGGGGAAAATCCTATGAACAGATCGGGGACCCACATCAAAACCCAATCTTGAGCAAGAAACCGTGCGGAACAAACGAATCAAGAACTCGAATCAGACAGGCCCGACCACGCCAAAACCCATCTTCCCCCCAATCAAGAACCCCACAAGACGAGCCAGTAAACCAATCAAGAACCCGCCCAAGGTCCGTCCTCTCACCTCTGTTCTGCAGCTGCGGAGCGGCAGCGGCAGCGACAGCGGCGTTCTGACTGCGCATCGCCATCTCCTGCTGCTCCTCTTCCTCCTCCTCCTCGCCGCCCTGGCCGAAGAGCCCGGAGAGCACCGAGGCGAAGAACGAGTGGAGGCGCGCGGCCCGCGTCCCCTCTTCCCCGCCGACGAGCGCAGCCACCGCGGCTCCGGCAGCAGAAATGAGAAGAAGCGCTTTTCTCTTCTTGGTTCCTGCCTTGCCTTGGTCAATCAATGGCGTGGGGAGGCGTGTGATGGGTACAGTTCTTGGAGGTGGCGGCTTTGCTGAGGAGGGAGATAATTACGACGGGTGCAGGGTGCTGTCGGGCGGAGGAGCGGCTCCAACGGTCGGGAGGGATTCGAATCGCAACGGTCGGTAAGCGGGCGATCGGACGGCTGGGATTGGTCGCGGCGAGGGGGGTGTGCCCCAGGAAACTAGCCGTTGGGGGTAGACTGGTTGCTTTCGAGATGGAAAAGCTGGTGGCCATTTTTACTGCTTGCCATAAATATGAATGGAATGGGTTGTTTTATGTTTATAGACTTGCATTTGACAGGGTAAGAAGTAATTAGGGCTAAGTGTTACTGAGAGAGATATTTGATAATTCTAGGTTGTTAAGCCCCGAGCATAGTGTGTTGGCGTTTGTGAGTTACTGTCCATTGCTCACGAGCACCCTTCCCTTGAATTCGCATACCTGTTGCTCCACAAATATTTCATCGAGGAAAATGCATCCAGATCCACTGTATCAATTCAAGATAATAGATCTACCTCAGTTCATGATTGTATCAGAGAAGATTGAGCTAACTTCACAAGACATGAAAATGATCTCGATGATCAATTTTGGCTCTACTCTAAACAGCTTTTAAGCCTTCGGCTTCTGCCACTTAAAATACATCGGTTTCTTAATTTCAGTTTTATGCTTTTTTTTTAGTTTTTCTTTTTTTTTCTCTTATCCTAAAAGATGTCATGATGCTTCTTAAATTTTTTGACTTCGAAAAAGCGAACAGCTGATAAAATACGCTTACAGCTAAAGTTAGAAATAGAAATTAGATGTCAAATTTTAAAGTTGTTTGGATCGGCACCTTTACGCAAGAGAGATGGCATTCTAGCTCACCGACTCTTGGAAAAACCCTCATTCATTTACTCCAATGAGCAAGTACTCCATAAGACGGCGGAAAGGCAATGTGAATACGTGGTCCATACGTGCGCTCACACAAGCTCGATACCACTGGCTTTGGATTGAAGATCCATATCTTCAATCGACGCATGTGACTCTGTGACAGTGGACAGGCGTCTTGGAGAGAAATTCGTACACTGTAGGGCCCTTGTATCGTCTTGTCTTGATGGATTTATGACTTTCTGTGCCTATTCTTCTCATACGGATGAAATACTTTAATCTGGCGTTGTACGCCTGAGCTTTACTGGTTTTGATCATCGATACAGGTTGGTCAATTAGTCCAAATTAGACATGACGTCGCATTTTAGTGGAGTTTATCAGAGTGTTCTCCGATGTTATATACGGCATGTTTTTAGGGAATATACGGCATAAATTGAGCAGAATACATTAAGACTTGATAGGTGTAACATCCTAATTTCCACGTATTTTAAAACTTTTTTAAAATAAAAACAAAATTTTAGATTTTTTGAATTAATTAAAGCTTAATGCAATTTTCATAAATAAAAAAGATTTAATATGAATAAAGTAAACTTCAATTAAATCAAAACCAGTTTTATTTTGATTCCTTGCATTGCAAGAAATTTCTTGAATTGTTTAGAAATTATTTTCTATTTACTAGAGCTCAAGTTAATTTATCCCCTTTTTTGAAATTCGGAAACCTTTTGAAATTTCAAAAATCCTCTGCGGGCTGGATTTCTTTGCTCTGGCTCATCTCCTTTCTCCTTTCAGCCTGGCTCAACTCCCACGCGCAGCCTAGTCCAGTGCAACCAGCGGCCTGCTTCACTCGTGCTACCACGCGTCATTGTCGCGTTTGCCCGTGGCTCTCTTCTGCTACCACTCGGACCCACTTGTCAGCTGGCCTGTTCATCGTCTTCAACCTGTTCTCCTTCTCTGACTCGTTCACAACGTCGCCGCCATGCCCGCATAGGACTTCGCCTCTCTTGTGAATAA
This sequence comes from Dendrocalamus latiflorus, assembly GCA_017311315.1. NCBI lineage: Eukaryota > Viridiplantae > Streptophyta > Magnoliopsida > Poales > Poaceae > Dendrocalamus > Dendrocalamus latiflorus. Next base: position 27,536,103 of record CM029648.1, read on the forward strand.
AAGGGCTATGTGAGCCTCGTTTTTCACACCTCAAGTCGTCCAGCATCTCTCCGAGCCAAAGTCATCGCAAGGGATCACGCCAAGTTGCAGGGATTCGAGATTTGCTTGCCGCCACCGCTTCAACTCCGGCAAGTGATTACTCGAGCCTCAGTGAGCCCTCGTATTCTCCGACCACCTCTCGAACATCCCCGTGCGCCACCTTACCTCATCTACACCTCGTCGAAGTCAAGAACCTGCCGAAGCTAGCCATAGCTGTGCGCCCGATTTGCTTCACCGTCGGCCACCCCCGCTCATCCCTAAACTCCGCGCCAAGGTAAAACGAGGTTACCGTCGCACCATCTCTCTTTTGCACCCATCTGCGTGATCCGCTGAGCCTCCTCTGGCCAAAACTTCGCCGCCCGAGCTAGCATCACCGCTCACCGCGCCAACCTCCTCTTGTCAATCCAAGCCGCTAGATAGCTTTGCCTTGATGAGAGGAAGTTATCGGTGAGTTCACCACACCGTTGCTTGCTGTCGTTCGCCGTCGCTGGCGTCAGACCACCGACGCCGTTGATCTAGCCACGTGGGGGCTTACATGGCAACCGAGTCGGCACCCAGCTCAGCCTCCCAGATCTGACATGAATGCCATGCAAGCCCTAGCTGCCAGCTCACACCCACCGTATTGCCCCGCCACATCACGACCATGTCACCCGCCACCTAAGAGCCACATGGATGCCACATCAGCACATCGAGCCACGCAAGTGCCACGCAACCTGAACCCTAGATTCAAACCCGTCGACTTGGTTCACCATGAACTGCGCCTATGACACGTGGGTCTCAGTTGTCAGCCCTAGCCCATGAACTCAGTGAACCATAGACCCATGAACCGTAGCCATCGACTTGGTCGATAGACCAAAGGCCCACCTGTTAATCTCTAACTCTTTTTCCAAAATTCTTTTTGTTGTGATTACAGACCAAACAGTAAAGTGAGGGTATGGTAGTGGAGATAACAGATAAACAATGCTTACCCCTTCCCCATATTCAGGGTAGCCATATATATATATATATACATACATATATATATATATATATATATATATATATATATATATATATATATATATATTCACATGGGGAGTACTTTACAAGTATACCCTTACACTCATGTATCCCTCGCAAATTCACAAAATCACATGATTCTTGCACTACGAAAAGAAGCTTAAGCGATAATTGGACCGAGAAATCTGAAAAAAAAATCAGCAAAAAATTACAGGCGAAAATCTGAAGAAATCGAGGGGTTGACGCGGCAGCCGCACGGCGCCGAGTCCTTGAGCTCGTCGTCACGCTCTTCACCAGCGAGTTGGGGACGCAGCGGCATCGACACCGTCGCCGCGCTCCTCCGCTTACGCCTCAGCGACCTCGACGCCCACAGCGGCGAGACTCCGGATGCGCCGCCGTGGCCTTGACTCCATAGACGCGTGCCTCCACATGGGCTCGACGTCGTCGCAGCCTAGACTGGGGTTATCAGATTTGGGCAGCCAATTTCGAAGGTGTAGTCTGCCTTCGTCGATTCGCCGATTGCCGCCGCCAATGGTTGAACTGCCGGTTGACACTTTCGAAGTCCGTAGTGAGAACACGAGCGAAGAGAATGGGAGATGTGGAGAGGAAAGAATGGGAGTTACGGCTAGAAGTTGATGATTCCGGTTCCGATTCGACCCAACGGTCAAACGGGTTTTGGCCCCAATTGTCCCTGATTTTATGTGGGTTGGCCCTCGCCCCATTGCCGCCAAAATTTTAGGGACGGACCAGTAGGCCAATGGACTAACTCGCTTCCTTTACATCCCTGGCCCAATCCAACGGACGGATATGGAGGCGTTCAATTTAGCGATACTTCTTTACTATAGTTAGTGTGATTTATTTAACATAATTTAATTTAAAAATTTTAAAAATAAAAAACAAATTAGTCCATCATAGACAATATAAAGGAATACGGAAAAGAAGAGAAAAAGATAAAAAAACCCAAAAATCAAAAAATAAAAAAATGAAGAAAAGAAATAGTAAATTAAAAGCCAGAAGTAGAAGCTGAAAGTCCGCCGTCCATCTCTCTACCCGTCCGCCGTGCACCACCCGCCATGCCTCCGCCGAAAGCCACGTGCCGCGCCCCGCGCCCACTAGCCGTGGTAAGGCGCGCCGCGTTGCCGTCCATCGTACCCCGGGCGTGGTCCGCCCGTGCCTCCCAAAGAACATCTCAACTTGCATTTATAAGAACATTTCCACTTGCATTTCTACACATCTATTTGGAATTGATCCGATTCAAACTTCACAATCTTTTGTAAGAATGAATGGAAAATGCAGTAACACGGCTGGAAAGTGCATAATGAATGGGTGTGACGTAGATATTCGTAACTTCAACTGAGAAGTAGAATATTGCCATGAGCAAATGGAGAAAAAACATATATTGGTTGTGATTCATCTTTCTAATTTCTGTGTTACACAATGGCATGTAGTTGCATTGCATCAACAAATCCTGAGCAAAATCTGGAACAGAAGAATGAATGAAACGCTTCACATTCTTTAATTTACAAAGCATCGATCTTTGGCTCCAGGAGATGTTCTCTACGTGGATTGTGCTTCAAGCAGGATGTTTGAGGCCAAATTGACATCGTAATTTGTCAGTGCAAGAGCCTGCATTGCAGAACCACGATCAAAACCCATGGAAACAAGCCGAGCGACTGAAGACTCCATTGGATTTTGGGTAGTTGTGTGCGCGCCCTGAATAAGATACAGTACCCAAAGGCAAAATTCAATTAGAGGAACAGAGGGATCACGTAAAGCAGGGAATATCTACTTGTTCAATCTTCAGAGTAATAACCAAAATATGAATGATAACCATCTAACTTCATTGAAGAGGAAAAAACCAGTCCTATTTTACTTTAGGGGTCCAATAACACCAGTATGTGAAAATAAAAAACTACAGACAGAAAAAGTACAGACAAGCGATAAATTTGTTGGCTGTGGAAGACACTTATCATTATTTCGCAGGATCACTCAGATGCCTATAGGTGCCTGTTGTTAGCACTTAGCACCATGACGTTCCTCGGAGCCAATATTTAGATCCCCAAACAATGTATACATAGAAGTTTGAACAATTGGTATGATATCCTAATTCATTTGTTCTCTCTATAACAAGCATATGAACTACTGTCAAGGTTCAAAATGTAGAGGACATCAGTCATGGACTAACATCTTTAGTTACAAGAGAAGCAGACAAGGTGCTAACTTCTAAGTTATCAAGCTAATTTCTAATTATCAAGAAATTATAACAAACGTAGTTACATCTGTATAATCTGGATTTCCTTTAGCATTATTTTATTTTGTCAAGCACTAAATATTAAATGAAACTAAAGGCCTTTTCAGTGCGCATTCCTTAAGAACTTTGGATGCTTTCTTCAATTTGTAAAAAAAATCTGCTAATCTCTCAACAAAATCAATATATTGCAACATGATGCTGATATAAGGGGTCTTATAACAGATACAGTGTACAAATACTTGCCTCCATTTGATGAGCCTGTTGAGAAGGAATGTTTCCATCAGTACTTGTAATTGGCAATCCTTGATAAGAGATGTTAGATAAGGGCCATGATAACCGTGAGAAGGGTGATGTTGCAAAATCTGGGAGCTGTAATGATTCAAAGTTTCTTTTACAATTGTCTGCAGGTATTTGTAAAGACCACTATAGGCACTAATCACACGTGAAATATACATATAGTAAACCTTACCAAGGAAACACAAATACCAAGACAAGAAAAATGCCATTCACAAAATCTCCTAATCAACAACAAAACTTTATCATTCGTACCGAGATCATCAGTCAACTCAATTAGAAAGCTAAACATGGTTTTGAGACATTGCACACAACTATACCAATATGCCACCATCTGAACCATATGTAGAATATAGACTAGTAGAGCTAAAGTGATTGCATGTAGAAAGCATGGTAATTAATTGATACTTCAACATGACGTAAAAACATTATTCACACTTCTGCAAAGATGTTTGTAGAGTTACCTTCAACCTGCGGATGCCAAATATATTCAGACGATACAAAAGCCCAGCTAGTATACCAGAAAGTCCAGGTATAACAGAACGTCTTCCAGATGAAAAAAGAAGCTGAAGATAGAAAATTAAATACATAAAGCTACAATACAGTAGAACTGTGGAAGATTCAATGATAAGTTGTCATAGGACTGACCTGGAGTCCTGCCAAATATATGAATGACTTGTCACTTAAACGAAGTCCAAATATGCGAAACTTTGTTGAGATTGGAATGTCAAAGAAGAATGGTACATAAGACGCAAATATGAGGCCATATGGTCCAGATGTCAATGGATTTAAAGAAGGATCTGCACTTCGAACGCTAACATGTCAGACAAAAATCGAATGCAAACAGCTAAATTTCTGTCACCGAGAAACAAGAAAAAGGAATGGTGTGAGTCCAAAAATCACAGTCAGAAGTAAATACAAACAGACCAACTAATGAATATATTACAACAGTTAGCAAATAATAGAAAAAAACACAACTTAATGTGGTGAAAACTAGTTGTATTATTGCTTATTTTTTTCCCTCAAACTACAAGGAAATGGCTTAAGACAGGTCAGAACCATGTTAAATTACTAGTCTATATTCTACTTAATGTTAAATTCCTTAATGTGGTGAAAACACATTTTAAGCACCATGCTTGGATGGGAACAAACAGCTTATCATTGATAATGGGCACATATGAAGAGTCCACAATAACACTGTAGCCCTTGAACATATAAGGAAATTAGCCTTCACTACCGCATAAAGAGCAACATGGTAAAGATTAATTAGAATCCAGATCTTTTGTGCACAGAAAATCATGCTGAAGGTATACTGTATTTGGCCATGAAAAATCCTTATGATCTTGGTTTTAATCTTCAAGGAGATAATTTCTAATTTAGTAATTTATATGCATCTATGGCCTTGTTCAAAAGTGATGTGGATTTTGGCTGATTGCGAGAAAGACTAAGGGAGTAAAAGACACTTGCATTGAGAAGTTACTTTGTTCAAAGCAGCTCCTGCAGTGACTCCTACAAACGGCTTATAAAAACCACTTTAAGAAGCCGCTCATTCAAAAGCTGGCTTCTAAATGCCAAAAGCCAGAAGCTTTTTGCAACAGGACCTATATGGTAGATAAGCATTCCTCTCAAGTATCAAGTGAAACCAAAGTTGAAATAAAGCAAGACACCCATACCAGACCAATAAACTGATCAGAACGGAACACCGATCATTTAAGCAGCATTTGACAGGATGATACGTTACGAAAAGAAAAGAACGGTAAAGCATACCTTTCAGGTAACCTAAAGCAAGGATCTGAAGCAGTACAGACACCGTCATGGAGAAGACTATAAAGACCTACAATGTTTAAATAACTACATGAGCACCAGGCCACCAGCAAATGAAATATAGCAAGTGCATATGCAACATCTTGAGCACAATATGTACTTACAGCATACTTGTTTGAACCTATTTGACGCTCAAACACCCTAAAGTAGTACAGCAGGGCGGCTCCAAAGATCAGCTCAGGCGACAACGAGAAAGCAAACAACGAGGTGATAAGCTTCCATATCTGCAGCTTTTCGTAAACATTCTGCATTGAAAGTGATGGTGAACCCAATCAGCTGCCTTTTACAGCATTGTCATATGATCCCCACAAACATCTACCCAACTGCAGCTCAATCCAACCAAATTGACACAGACATTCAGGCAACGGGGATTCTACTACGTCTGCATCTTCAGAACAACACTTGATATACCACTACACATAATTCCACTTTTTGATCGCAGAACACAAAAGCAAGCGTTGCCCCCCAAAATTAAGAGTGTCTGCAGCAGGTAGGATCTAGCACAAGCTCTGGGTAGCGAGTGACTTGGTCCTAACAGTAGGGCGACTTGCCTCGTAGGACAGGCCGAGGTCGAGGAAGCGGCCGCGGAAGCTGAAGGGGACGGAGAAGAGCGCGGCGGCGACGACCACGGCCCTCGACACCGGCGCATTGTCTGCGCGGCAACAGATCGAATCAGGTTGGTTGGTCCAATCGTACTAAGATTGTGAGTGGCAACAGTAGATAAACAGAGGACGGGAAAGAAGCCCAAAAAACGATTTGAGAATTCGATTCAGTTGGGTAGAGAGATCAGGGCGATAGGTGGCGTACGGAATCCCGGAAGCCCGCCGCTCATCGCCGGCGGCCGCGGGTGGCCGGGAGGAGGAGACGAGCGGCTCGGTGTCCGGTCTGGTCGGTGGATGCGTGCGTGCGACGAGGCCAGCCTGTGCGGCCACGCAGCAGCTTCCGGAAGCGTCCGAGCCGAGTCGAGTCGAGTTTTTTTTTTTTTTTTTGAGACCTGTGGAACACGGCACCTGCGCTGGGAGCTGGGAATACGCGACGGCCCGTGTGAAGGTGAGAGAGGACGGCTTTGCGGTTTGTGTCTCACACTTTGATCACCACGGAAATGCGTTCATTAGCTCAAAGATTGACGTCATAGTTTTAGACATTTTTACTAGTATATCTTAGTTGTCTCTAGTTATATTAAATAAATAAAATTTATATAGAAGAGAGAGGAGATGAGGAGAGAATATGTTATCTCTTATGTAAAAGACGATTTGAGTCTACAAACCAATATAAATAGTAAGAGTGTATGAAACAAAAAAATATGGTGAAAATAATATAAAATAGTTAGAGGAATGATTTACGGTTAGATATATTACCTCTAGTGCTGTCTTTAGATGAGGTGGAAATCTTAAAAACAATCTTAAGAGACAGACTATTATACATGTCCTTAGATGGCAATCGAGTTGCCTTTAAGGCAAAGCCACAATTTGCAAAACCACCAATTCAGGATACATCATTTCCCGTTGCAATTTGTTCGTCCCACGAGTTATTTGGCAGTCCTAGGACTCTTTGCAAATCCTAGTAGTACGCGTGTTTCCAAGTACGTATAAATAGAAAAAACGCATGATTAAAATATCATAACTTGTTAAATCTCATAAAAATAAAATCATAGAAATTGTTCAAAAGATATATTTGGATGCACCACAGGAAAAAAATATGAATTTTGAGATTATATGTTAATTGATTAGAGAGAGAATGGAGAGACAAAAATAGAAGGTGCACTGGAATCCTCAAAATAATTGGTAGCATGAGGTTAGACCTCTTGCTAGAATTCCACTAAAATTTATATGATTTTTTCTATCCTACGAAATTTCTTTGAAGCAATCCTACAAATCAAATATTCCTCATAAGAAATTTTCCTTTGAAATAAATTCCTCCATTTTCCCCCCTCCAAAACCCATTTGTTTCAAAGAGGCCCTCAGACAATAATTGAGGTCTCATTTGAAATGAAGAAAAAACGTAGGAATTTTAAAGGATTCAATTCCTATGAAAAATTTTCCTACAAGGCCGTCTGGAACAAAAGAATGTCATCCAAAAATACAAATGAAATTCCTATGGAATGAGTTATTCCAATGGAATTTTTGGAGGAAAATAAACATGAGCTCCAACCTCATGTTTTCTTGGTTTGTACCATGAATTTCTACATTTTTCCTATGTAGCATCCAAAAGCCTCTTTTGAAGTTTTTACGATTCTTAAACCCCGTAAGAATCTAGTGGGAATGACATTTAATTCCTATGCTTTTCTTGTTCCTTTTTTTTCATTTTCCACATTGGAAAATGAGACATACCCAGAGTTGTTCGAATCCAACATTTGTTCCACCTGTTGGCAGTTGAGGACCGACAATATTGGGTGGGTTCTTTTGGGTTGTGACTTTTGTCTTTTGAATTCTGATTGTCCATGAGAGAGATTACGAAGAGAGAGACGGTCGTATGCAATTTTGGCCGGTACAGAAGAACTCGATACAATGTCTAATATAATCGACTTGTAGACTCTACATTAAAAAAATGTATCGTTTGTAAGCGAGTTATTATAGTAAAGTACAAAAGACATAAGCGCTAAGCCAAATCTAAGTCAGCCGTTGTATCCTGCCACCTATGCGATCTAGGTCAAGGGATGGGTAAAACCTAGATGGCGTACGTGCAAATCTTAGAGCAACTCCAAGAGATTAGCCAAAAGAAGTATCTAAATTAGTGATTTAGCTATTCTCTAAAATGAATCTCACCCAAAAAAACAAGACTACTCCAACAGGCTATCTAAACTAGAGGGCGCGCGGTGGGTCGCGTACGCGCGGGAATGGGGCGCAGCGCGCGGGAAGGAAACGCCGACCGCGCCAAGAGGCTGGATGGTGAGCGAGGTAGGCTATCCAAAAATAGAGAGCGAAGGAGGAGGGATGGAGAGCTACTAAATTTGGAGAGTCATTTACAGAGTCTGTTGGAGACGTTTTTTCTTCAATAATAGCCAAATTTACCTTTAGAAAATGATTTAGCTCTTCTCTTGGAGTTGCTCTTACAGTAAACTAGAGAGCAAAGTGGAGCTTGTTGGTAGGCAAGAAAATACGTTGATTTTGGAGTAGTTGCCAAACAAAGCTCGAAACACACGTATCTATCTTCTCTATTTTCCATTAGAGTTTTTTTTACCATGGAATGCTCCATACCCATCCATTGTGCTAAGATTTAATGGCTGAAAACACAAGATATCTTATGGTACTGTCTTATCCGTCGCAAGCCAGAGGGTGGAGGTACTAGAGATGCAAACGGATCGAATACGGACGGATAATGTCTCTACCATATTTGTTTTCATATTTTTTCGGATACGGATACGAATACAAATACGAATAATATCGAATACAGATACGGAGCGAATACGAATCGAAACGAATACGATTACGAATATTTATCGGAACATGAAAACCCCTTAAACTATACATCCAAAATTAACGAAAATACGTGAATAGTTTATCTTGTCAAAATATTCATGAAATCTAAACAAGCATAGTCTTTTCATCCACAATGAAAATATACTCTATAGTCGATCAGTACATAGCATAACTACATAAGTAGCAACAACGTGCAATTCATGGAATACACATGATGACATGATAGCAATTTGAACAAGCATAAGGATATTTCATTCCTCCATTTCATCCACCAAGTCCTCCATCTCAGCATCTCCTAAGACTTCTTGTTACTACAAGTTTTATTTGAATAAATACTCAAAGCGCGGCGGCTGGCTAGGCAGGTGAGGCAGCAAGTAGGGATTGGACACAGCAGCTGTGCAGGTCGAAATACATCACAACATAGGAGCATCATAATTATTTTATAATTTCTCTAAATTATTTTTAGATGTTGTATCTACTGCGAATAATTTATACTTTAGTTTTTTTTGGCTATTTTAGACATTTACTTTTTTGTCAACTCTGAACGCTCGTCTCGGAAATCCTACATCCGCTACTGCCTAGCTACCTGTGCAACATCGGACCTCGCTCGCTGAGGCTGCTAGAGGTTCATTCCAAACACGTGTTGAAATTTGGCACCACCAGTTTTCCAGATCCTCTCAAACCTTTTCACAGAAAATTTTCATTCCAATAATTGCGGAATTGCCTCTTCGTTCCATATGCTGTCGTCACAAAGAGTTAGGCACTCTTATCCCCAAATCCCATCCGCAAAGACTTGCAAACCTCGCGTTGCTCACTTGCAGAAATTACGCACCCGAACAGCTGATAGTCATCAGATGGGATCCTTGACTGAAATGATGGAAAAATCAGCTAAAATATAACCGAATCGCGATTTATCACATTATAACATTCAGAAGAATTATAGCTACTAGTTACATATATCAACTAGGATCCGACTACAGCACGGGGCAAACCGAAAACCCGGATAAGGCTGTACATCATTCATAACCTGTTCTTGCTCCTCTAATGAACCTTGGACAGAGCAAATCTTCTGCTTCATCTTATCGATCTCAGCTACCAAAAATTCAGAAGGACGGCAGCAGCAGGTGAGTGAATTACTCAGACGAACGCGGAGTGCCGCAGCTGGACAACAATTATACAACGGGATGGCGATAGGCAATTAGGCAGGCAGCGAATATCTTCAACTCAGGGCATCCACCGGCCAAAATCTCCGCCACGTCGATATCTCGTCTTTGGTTTGGAGCTTCCTGATTCCTCCGTAGAAACCGTCCGTCTCGTCCCCTTTCTCCCTGTGATCTTTCCTGCTCACGGTGGTCTGCCTCCATCTCGAGCCAGGCGCGTAGTGCTTGAACTCCAGGACGACCACATCTGTCAGAAAACAGAAGAACGCACCAAGACATTCAGATGAGCAGACACACAAAGAAGCGCAACATGCTTCCGATGTTCAATTGGGCAGGGTCCTATTCCTGTATTCCATGAACTGCAAATATAAATGACAAAAAATGGCCCCAAATACTAGGAAGACACTACCACATTTTAACAGCCTATGGATACGAACGGCACAAGAACCACGAAAGGGGAATATTAAGGCTGTAGCCGCAGCGTATCTCGCAATTTGCGCTTTGGGGACAACGAACCTTGATCCTCGAAAAGAAGAAAGGGGCCAAGAATCTTTATTGTCTCCGATATGTTCCCGAATATTTCTCCTCCCTTCTTTTGTATCTTTCACCACTTTCAGTATAAGCAGATGAGATGGCCACTCTCACTATTTTTGTACGGTAACTTTGCGCTCTTTTTCCTCATGTTTTTATCTCGGCCGCACGTGTTATTGCCGACAACATCTAAAGGTGAGAAAAGAAATAAAGGAAGGTAAGTGGGTCTTTACCGTCTTCATGGCAACGACAGAGATGCTCGTTTGCATTGCATGACTCCAGGTGCCCCACGACACCATACCACCAGCCTGTGATCCACAGCAGCAAGGCATCAATTATCGAGTGCTAAACCAAATGGAATTTTGCAATGGCATGTTGTACAGAGCTAGCTCCATTCCAATAGCCATCCAGGTCTTTTTACAGGGTTAAAACTGGCTTTGCTGAACAATTTGTGTTAGTGCGTGATGTGAAGCGCATACCGTAAGGGAAATCCTTGCTCTTCCTCCACTGGATCTCGAAGTGGTCTCCGGGACGCAGGTCCTCCACCAGGCAGCCTGAGACATGGAGATCGTGCGCCGGCGTGCTCACCGGCGGGGTGCGGATCCTGCTCCACTGCACGCCGTCCTCCTCTTTCGCCGGTTTCCGGCCGTGAGGCGGGTACCTATCAGAACCCATCATTTGCCCGTCCATCGCCCATTAAAACCGATCCCAATCACAGCAAATGAATCCATAACAACTCACACTACATTCTTATCGCCTCCATTAACATTTAGTATACCCTTCTTTAAAAAAAACATTAACATTTCTCAATCATTGACTTAACGTGTCTTTATAATGCACTCCCCGAATTGTACTTCAAAGAGGATAACTAACTCCTAAACTCCATGAGCACTACATGGATTAATCAGCTTCATTCACTTGTGGTCAATTTAATCGGATCATAGCAGCGAGCTACTACCAGCAGCAACAAGTAAATTGGAGTACCTCGCGGTGAAGGTGTCAGTTCGCCTGTCATAGCGGAGGTGAGCGTCGTAGCAGGACAGCACGAATCCAACATGCCCGTCCTGCTAAAGAGATTATTCTCCCAGTATTAAACAAAGCGCCTTCTACCTAATCTAGAGACTGACTACGATTAGAAAGAACAAACTCTAATTACAACTGAGCAAAAAAAAAGTGGAGTATACACTGAGCATATACTAGTACTAGGAGTTAGATTGTCTACCTCGCGGTTGTACACCTGCGCGGGGAACCAGAACTCGCCGCACTCGAGCGCGCGGTACCACGCAGCCACCGTGTCGACAGGCGGCGCGGGCGCTGGCTCGGCGGCGACGGTGGTGGCGGCGGCGGGGGTGGCCGAGTCCCCCTTGAGCCAGCGGCAGCCGATCCAAGAGAAGGGCCACGCGCACGCCAGCGAGTCCACCCAGCTCCTCCGCCTGGCCTGGTGCGGCAGGGTGGTGGCGCTCCTCCTGGCGCTCAGCTCCGCCTCCCACTCCTTGCGGGCGGCGGCGCCGAGCACGCGGCCCCACTTCCGGCGGACGTGGCGCTCCCACAGGCTGTCCATGGAGCAGCGGTCCCTGAGCCCCACGCAGACGCATGCCATCGCGGCGAGCGACGCCGGGGACAGCTCCTCCAGCACGCGGTCTAGCGCCAGCTCCGGCAGGTCGAGCACTGGGAGCGCCGCCTCCGCCTCCCCCGCCAATGCGGGCGCCGGCGCATCCTCCCTCGCCGCCACCGCCTTCGCCTTGGACGGCGGCATTCTCGCCCCCTGCTCCCTCCTACCCCGCACGGTCGAGACGGAGTGCCTGAGTAGCTCCCGCGCGAGCAGCAGCGCGACGAGGCCGAGCTCCCGCACGAGCTTGCAGGCCTTGTACGAGGGAGGCGCGACAAGGAGCAGCGTGAAGGCCGGGAGGGTGGATATAAGGAGCAGCGGAAGCATCTCAAGGAGAGGAATGGAAAAAAAACGACTTTTTGCTGGTGCTGGTGGTGCCGATGCGGTGCGCGAGGTGGTGGTGGTGCAACGACAGCAGCAGCACCCAGCAAAATCCAACCTATCCCAGCTGCGTGTATCGTATTAGGGACTCGCTAGCTAGTGTCTGAGAGGGAGAGGACGCGGGGGTGGGAGGCGAGGAGAGGATAGGCGCGGCCCCACGCGGCCCAGGAAAGCGGGGACAGTGGCGACGAGGTGGCGACGGCCGCTTTGCAGCCGAATGATGATTCCTGCCTCCTTGCGTCGCCTCGCCTCGCGCTCGCCGCTGCCTCCTTCACTTGATGATATGGGCTGCTTGCCTCTGCCTCTGCTTTTGGGGAGCCCCACTGGAAAGCCACCCCACAGGAACAGCACGAACCTAAGCTACTAGTCGTCTACTAGTTTAGTAGTAGTAGCGTAGTACTATGAAGAGCTGAGCATGGTGGCGACCAGCTTGGCCTTGCCCAAGCTTACAGCCTTACATGCTGCTGCTGCTGCTGCTGGATGTTTGTTTGTTGGCTCTCTCTCTGCCTTTGTTTACTCCGTGGCGTGGAGGATTTGCCTTTGGTGGAGGGGAGGTGAAATGGGGTTGGGCTAAGGTAGCAGAAGGTACTCTATGGAGAGAGGCTGGTGAACCAACAAGGGAGGGAGAGATGGTGGTGATCTTCTCTTTTCGTAGGTTTGGAGGACGACGAGACTGTGGTTGGTGGGTGAAGACAGCTACCTGTTGCTTACTCCTAACACACCACCCTTACCATACCACTGAACTTTCTTCTTTTTGTTGCAAGCAAGCAACAGCGCTACTAACACACCATCCTCATTTTGCTCTCGCCGAAACGATCTTCGCCTTCAACCTCGCAACTTAAAAAAAACCTTGCGTGTTCGTTTCAGGAAAGGCACCGGCGAGAGTGGTTAAGGTGAGCAGCCAAACAGAACGAGTTGTGTCCAAAGGAAGCCGTGGAGAAAACAAGGCGAGGAGGGGCGAGCACATCCCAACTTCTCCCTTGGTTGTTCAACCAACAACTTGGGCGACGACAAAAGAGGGGCGTCTTCTAGCTAGCGCGGGCTGCACACTGTTGTGGTCAAAAGTTGCAGCTTAACCACCTGTTTGGTGCTGAAGACCGTCCTGCTCGCTTCAACTTTAACTGCTAACTTCTAATTTTTAATTTACTATTCTTTATTTCACCACTTTCTGATTTTTTTTAGCTTTTTTAGATTTTATTGTCTTTTTCGTATTCTTTTGTATTGTCCATGATGAGCTAGTATTTTTTATTTTTAAATTTTTTAAAATTTAATTACACTAAATAAACCATCATCAGCTATAATAAAAAGTAAGTCAGCTACAGTAAAAAACCATAAGCAACCACTATTTAACTATCCTTTCCCCTTCTGGGATGGATGATGAGCAAGATTTGTGTCTGGCTGTGGTTAAACTACTCAAGATGGTTTTTTTTGTGGAAAGAAGTTAATTAATCGGCCATTAGCTAGCTCGCACAATGCGCTCTGCTGAGAGGCTTCCACTCCAGAGTTTGTTGTTGTCTTAACGAATCTCAATTTGGCCAGCCCCCTTAATTTGCAAAAACTATTTCCAAAGAGAAAAAAAAAATATAGTATCGTGTTGCTTGCTTGATCTATGCACCAAGGTCATACATGATTTGTGGATGGGTTTTTCTCGATTATGGCTTATGACTTATAGTTTTTAGTTCTAACATGAATATTTGTATGAATGAACCGAATATTGATAAGTCGTTTCAAAAAGATTATCTTGATAAACTGTTTTGAAATGACGATGAAGATATCATCATATTTATTTGTTTGAAAAAGATATGTCAAAAATTGAAAAGAGCTCGTCACATGACATGTTTTTCCTCAAGCTAGCTGGTTGAAGAATGCCTAGAGAGTAGTGTTTATTCTTTAAAAAAATATGGGATTGGTTCTTTTAAACAAGATAGTAATTAATTTTTTAAATAAAGTGTCTTTTTAGGTGGAATCTATAAGTTGATTGTAGTAGACACTGTCTTGACTTTAGCTATATCATCTAAAATCATATACGATTATTTCTCTATATTCTTTCATGAACCGTTAAAATTTAAAAATTTAAATAAAAGTGACCAGCTACGGGTTAAAAGAACTACCTTTATACGATCAACATTGAACCGACACGAAGACGTAGGTTTTTCTTAGTGAAAGGAACGAGGAAGAAAAGGAGGATTATAGCCCCGTTCGGTTGGGCTGAAAATAGCGTCTTATGACTAAAATTGTACTGTAGCTGTCTGAAATTATATTATAGCTGAAGATGACTTATTTTGTGTAATTAAATTTACAAATTTTAAAAATACAAAAAAAAATATTAGCTCATCACAGATAACACAGACGAATACGGGAAAAAAGAAACAGCAAAAAAGATTAAAAAGCCAAAAGTTCAGAAAAATGAAATTTATAAATAATAAAAAAAATAAATCAGAAGTTAGAAGTTTAAGCCGAAATAAATGGAGCATATAAGTACTATACCATTTTTTCTTCTTCTGACTTTCTTGTACAGTTGACTGATTAGAGAAGTACCGTTGCCATGTGACGGTACTTGCACCTGACGCCTAGTGTACTCAAATTGACCAACTTATCTGAACACAAACTGATCGAGCCTCTGCAAAACGAGAACAGCCACATGCCGATCCCAACTAATAACTACTCTGAACATCAGAGATGAATTACAACAGCATTTTTTTTTCCTGCGAGGCACTGGTCTTGATGGGCTGGATTTGGTCTTGTATTGGTCGGTGATGTGAACATGGACGTTTAGGGTCTGTTTGGTTGCCTGTATGGGGTGATTTGCACCAGCGTATGCAAGGAGATGATGTTTGGTTGCCTGCATAGAGAAGAGAGCCTGCATGAGTGAATACAAAAAATCAACTGGAGCCAGGCTGAGGAGAAACGTGGCTGAGGAGCTTCCCTCCTCAGCCTGGCCACGCTCATGCAGCTGCATGATTCAATTAACCATGTCCGGCCTTTTCCCGTGTATGAAACGGAATGTTCTTCAGAAGAACTTTTTTTAGATTAAAGAGCTGAAATGTACCCCTTAGAGCATCTCCAACAGTATGAGCTAGTTACTATCTCTAAGACAACTTCTCCAATAGTACTAACTTTTAGCACATAGCTCATAACATAAATAGCCTCACATGACACTCTCACATAATCTTGGAATGTGTGTATGAGACTAGCTCTTGATCAAGAGATAGCTTTTCTCTCTCTTCTATTAGAGCATCTCCAACAGTATGAGTTAGTTACTAGCTCTAAGACAACTTCTCCAATAGTACTAATTTTTAGCACATAGCTCATAACATAAATAGCCTCACATGACACTCTCACATAATCTTGGAATGTGTGTATGAGACCAGCTCTTGATCAAGAGATAGCTTTTCTCTCTCTTCTATTAAAATATGAAATAATATGCTT
This sequence comes from Dendrocalamus latiflorus, assembly GCA_017311315.1. Taxonomy (NCBI): domain Eukaryota; kingdom Viridiplantae; phylum Streptophyta; class Magnoliopsida; order Poales; family Poaceae; genus Dendrocalamus; species Dendrocalamus latiflorus. Next base: position 27,552,039 of record CM029648.1, read on the forward strand.
AGAGCTAGCTCATAAGTGTCACTATTGGAGATGCTCTTAAAATATGAAATAATATGCTTAGAGCTAGCTCATAAGTCACTATTGAAGATGCTCTTAAATTATTTAACTCCGGTCGTGGTAGCAAGTCAAAGGGAATTTACCCATACTATGCACATGCTCGAATTAGAGCACAGAGGCGGCTTTGGGTTAGCACTTAGCAGCCATCAAGATAGAGGCGGCTTTGGGTTAGCAGCCATCAAGATAGAGGCGGCTTTGGGTTAGCACTTAGCAGCCATCAAGATTCGAAGGCAAGGTACGTGGCTTCAAAGGAACTTCGTTCGACGTGTCGTGCTAGATTTTGAAAGTTGAAAGGCTCGAGCAACCAATGATACTTGATAAGTGAAGAGGTTTATTATCATCACTCTACCGAAAGGGCGGAGAGAACCTTCTGAAGTTCGGCAGATAAAATTCGATGTTGCTGTACTGTTCCATTCTAACTGTATTGTTCCTACTGTAGGGTGGCCCAACCCCATAGCGAAGTCTTGCAACTAGCCTAATATATAATAGACTAAATAATATAGTGATATATGTATAAAAGAATGTACCAATGTACCATCACCTTTTGTAAATATTAAGGGATAGGATGAGAATTTTTCACCCTATCTCACTCATGTATTTAAGCCCCCAAGAGGAGTATGAAGGGGGCAGATTCTCTCATTCTTACTCACCAGCTCTCTTTCTAACTCTCTTAGTGTTATATCTCCCATGCAGAAGGGTACCCTGTATCTGTTGATGTAGCTATGCTACAACACTTGGTGCCAACCGTAGGGACCGCGTAAGAAGCTACGCTAGAGAAGGCTGCTACCAGAGTGCTCGTGCCGCGAGCACCCCAGATGTTGCCATATCCTGGGCTATTTCCAGCGGCTACCCCATTGCACCTGCAGAGGTGGAGCGACTTTTCTCATCGCCGGACACCAGGGAGTCAGTCTTCGTGTGTGATGTAGACCAGCTCCGAGCTACAGAGGTGGAGCGGCATTTCTCGTCACCGGACACTAGGGAGTCGGCCTCAGAGACAGGCTACATCCTCTGCGTGAGATCTTCGTATACATGAGTACCTCGTGGTCAGAGACTTTATCCGACCACTCCGTAGTCGTAAGCACTTAAGACTTCATCTATGACCGTGTTGTGGCCAACTCTTCGCCAACAGATATGACCTTCTTGCGGTCGAGACTTCGTCGACGCTAGTCCCAAGTGTGGGGACGAAGCGCCCGCTCCAGAACCTTCATCCCGCCGCTGACTTCATTGACACCTATCACAACTTTGGCAATGTCGTCCGACCCCTCAGGATCGAAGCTTCACCGATGCTCGTCTGACCACCTCGTGGTCGTGACTTTGTTGATGCTCATCTGAGTCATGACTTCGTTGGTCCTCGATCGACTCCTCATGGTTGCATCCTCATCGACGCCTGCCTCCACTGGACTTCACCGAACCTCTACCGAACCCTGCACGAACGTCACCTCCACCGGACCTCGCATGGCCTTCGACTTCATCAGCCTCGGCTCCGCTGGACTTCGTGTGGCCTCTGCTGGCCTTGGTCAGACCTCACATGGCCTCCACTGGCCTGCACGCCCTCTGCCCTCCGTCGGTCTCGGCTTTGAACCTCTGACTTCATTAGCCTCGGCTCCGCTGGACTTTGTGTGGCCTCCGCTAGCCTCTGTCGGACCTTGCATGTCCTTCGCTGGCTTCCATTAGACATTGTGTTGCCTTCATCGGTCTTCGCGCCCTCTGGTCTCCATCAGCCTAGGGTCCGCACCTCCGACTTCATCAGTCTCGGCCCCGCTAGGTATTCTACAACCACTTTGTCATCGTGACTTCATCGTCATCAATTGCCTGACCACCTGGTGCTCGCAGCATCGTAAACCCTTCCTTAGACCATGATGTGGTCGTCAGCCTTGCCACGACCTCCACGAGGTCGTAGGCCCCTTGCACAAATATGCTATGGTTGTGTGCCTTGTTATTACCACCGCATCATCGTACGCCTTTATACAAACACGATAGGGTCATGGGCAAAAATTGACCACTTTGTCATCTAAACCCTTTCTTCGGCCATGATATGGTCGTGAGCCTTGCCATGGCCACTGCGTGATCATATGCCCTTTCTATGAACATGATCTGGTTCTGGGCCTCACCACGGCCACTTCATGATCGTAACACATCTCTCCATCATTTTCCGGCTCGTCTAAGTCCAACACTGGGATCCTCCCGTGAGTCTTTGAAGTATAAAGTGTCGGGAACTTAGTCGTTCCAGGCAACTCTATGGAGTATAAAAATCGCAAGGTGGTCACGCGCCCCATCGTAATATGCGGAATAAAAGTGCTGGGAACTTAGCCATCCTAGACAACTTTACGGAGTATAAAAAATCACACGATGGCCTCGCACCATGACGTACTCTGCGGGGTATAAAACGTTGGGAGCTTACATACTTTATCCGACCGCCTTGTGGCCGAGAACCCGTCCGACCGTCTCATGGTTGTGACTTCGTCTGACCACCTAGTGGTCGTAGACGCTTCGTTCGACCGTCTCGCGGTCAAGACCCCGTCCAACCACCTCGTGGCCATAGACGCTTCGTCTGACCGCCTCGGTGTTGTGACTCTGTCCGACCGTCTTGCGGTCGAGACTCGTTTGACTGCCTCATAGTCATGACTCCGTCCGACCATCTCGCGATCAATGCCCTGTCCAACCATCTTGAGGTCGTGACTTCGTTCGACCCCCTCGTGGTCGTAGACGCTTCGTCCGACCACCTTGCGGTCGTGACTCCATCTGACCATCTCGCGGTCAAGATCCCGTCCAATTGTCTCATGGTCGTGACTTTGTCGAACCGTCTCGTGGTTGTAACTTCGTCCGACCATCTCGTGGGCGTAGACGCTTTGTCTCGCCGCCGTCTTCTTCGACCGCTAGTCCGAAGGGTGGGGGACGGGCCGCACGCATCAGAGTTTTGTCTCACCGCCGCCTTCGTCGACGCCGAGTCCAAGAGTACAGGATGGAACACGCGCATCAAAGCTTCGTGTCGCCACCACCTCCGTTGAGCATGAGTTAAAGGGTAGGGGACGGACCGCGTGCTTCAAGGTTTCGTCTCACCACTGCTTTCGTCGACTCAAGTCCAAATGGGACGGGACAGAACACGCGTGTTAGAGTTTCATCTTGCCGTCGCCTTCATCGCCCGCGAGTTCAAAGGGTGGAGAACGGGCTGCGCGCATCAGAGTTTTGTCTCGCCACCGCCTTTATCGACGCTAAGTCCGAAGGGTGCGGGACGGAATGTACACGTCAGAGCTTCGTCTCGCCGCCACCTTCGACAACCGTGAGTCCGAAGGATGAGGGATGGACCACGCGCTTCAATGTTTCGTCTCGCCGCCACCTTCATTGACCGCAAGTCCGAATGGTGGGGGATGGGCCGTGCGCGTCAGGGTTTCATCTCATTGCCGTCTTCTTCTACCGCGAGTCCGAAGAGTGGGGGACGGACTATGCACGCTCAGAGCTTCGTCTCGCGGTCGAGACTTCGTCCGACAACCTCGTGGTCGTAAACACTTCGTCTGACCACCTCATGGTCGTTGACATTTAGTCCAATCGTTTCGCGGTAATGACGTCGTCTAACTACATCGTGGTTGTTAACGTTTTGTCTGACCACCTCGCGATCGTGACCTTGTCCGACTACCTCATGGTCGTTAACATTTTATTCGACCGCCTCACGGTCATGACCTCATCCGACCGTCTCGCTGTCATGATCTTGTCCGACCACCTCGTGGTCGTTAACGCTTTGTCTGATTGTCTCGCGGTCATTAACTCTTTGTCCGACTATCTCGCGGTCGTTGACGCTTTGTCCAACTGTTTTGTGGTTGTGACCTCGTCCGACCACCTCATAGTTGTTGACGCTTGGCAAATGAAAGAAAATAAGAAAAAAAACACCATTATATATTCACGAACAATACAAAAAACCAAAAATAAAGGTTAAAAAAACAAAATTAAAAGTCGACCCGTTCTAAATGAGTTCTTGCTAAAAAAAACTCAAAAGTAAGTCGAAGCGGTTTAAAGTATTTCCTACAAGAATATGCCCACATTTCGATGCTACAAATGCGAGGGAAGCATCACGGGCAGGCGGTTCCCAATGGTGCTTGCTTTCAGGTCACTTCAGACTCATGTGACGCGACAACTATGCTATCTCGGCGGGGTGTGGACTACGATGGCGCGCATGAATGAGTGCCAGTATCACCCATCGCCCATCGCTATGCATACTTGACAGTATCGTCTCCCCATAACGCACCGCCATAGGCGCCGCGCCGTGCCTACAAACGCAAGGCCACGCGCATCCCTCGTACTTGCATTAATGGCGACGGAATTAATTAAGGCCCCATGCTCGCGGTATCAATCCCTAATTAATTAGCGATCAGAGATGGACAGGCAGGGAGATAATCAAGCAAGCCAGTGTATACACGCCTGTTCATATTAGGTGGATTTTTTACCGCTGCACTAGGTGGCTTTTAAACGTGCTTAATGGCTTTTGATTAAAAATAAATAGTAGTGGCTGAAAAAAATATTTTTTTAGAACGAAAAAACAGGCGGTGAAAAAAATGAGGAAGAGATACGTACGCGAGACAGAAACAAAAGGAGTGAGATATGTGATGCGCCTGCGACTCCCTGCCTTATCTTCGAAGCTCGAGTAGGGAAGCTGGTTTAGAAAGTCAAATGTTTATATTAACTTTTAACATATTAAAACAAAAATTAGGAACAGAAATACGGCCAGGCCGCACAAAGCGTCGACGTCGAGTGATGATGCAGACGCCTACCATTAGCATTAAGAGGAGCTCCCGCTCCACTATTGACCCGGGGGGGACCGGCCGGCCGTGCCGCGCGCGCACATATTTTCTAGTTGCGATGTCGAAATCGATGGATGGACTCGTGTCCAATTGTGTTGACCTTAGTTGGGATCCAGTTAGTTCGGTTTATTCCTTCCCAGCCGCTGATGTCGCCTGTTTCGCCGATGTGGCTGCCACTAGCTAAGCAAGCTGCCCGGTGAACTGAACTGTGATCGATCTGCTCCAGTCTGCTCCAGAGATTGTCGTTTGTGCGCTACTTTACAGTATACTGTAGTAATAGTAGTGCAGTCTGCCGTCAACATGCTTGCGATTTCTGGTTAGAAAAAACAACCGATCAAACTTGTGGCTCGGCTTGTGTCTGGCTATTGAGCGTGTTGCGACTTGCGAGCCTGGCTCAAGCCTAGTCTGCCCAGCTACCTAGTGCATTCTATCTGGTGGTTGAAACTGTACGAGAGGAGGTTTTATGTTGATTGGTTCCGAAACAAAATCGAAATTCAAGAAGGATTTGATTTCTTGTTTAACTTTGATTTCTTGTGAATCCTAGCCTAATTCATCATCCATCTCAACCAATCATGCCGTGAATCTTCTGCCAAGCCATCCTCTCCGTCCCTCTGCGCGCACGCACTATTCACTATTCGAAAATATCGCCGTCATCTAGATCTTTTCGCTGCCGCACCTTCCTATCCCTTCCCGCCACTGCCACACCACAACAAATCGATCAAAGACTGTACCGCCTCACCCTTCCCACCCTAACCCCTCTTAATTGCCTTGGCCGTGCGTTAGAGCAAATGGCAAAGATCGTCGTCGCCTTTGCTTTTTCCGCCTCCTCTGCTCTCTCATGGCCGACAACCCCACACCACAAAAATCTTGCACCCCTAAGCTCACTGTTGCTAGCACAAGCCATCGTACACCCCTCATAAATGTCGTAGCCCTTACCTGGACAAAGCACCATCGCCGCCTCACTCCCTACTGCCTCGTCGCCCTCTTTGCGCTCTCACTGTACCTCTCTCACAGTCGATCTGATCACTTTTGACCACCGTAATGCGACGCCCGAGGCAGTTTGTACCTCCCCTCTGCCAGCCGTACCACGCCCTCCCGCACCTTCCTGACCCCTGCCACACGCCGCCACCACTTTAGCCCTGCTCCTGTGCTGAACAGCCTTCATCGCCCTATTTAAACCCACGAGCCCCTTCATTTGAAAGCATCGGTGCCCAAGGTGAACCACACACCCCCAATTGAGCCCTCGATCGAAGCATCGCCGATAATCGTCAGAAGACCCCAAAGTAAGCCAATATTCAACTCTTACTATTTAGTCCTTTTCATTTTGATTGCTTTTGCCTGCAGCTTCTTTATACCCTTAGTAACACTCCCGAAGTAAGCCCCCAGCTTCCTGATTCCCCTGCTGCGCTAACGGCGATTCCGCTCGACCATAGAAGGTCATTGTGGACAGCTCGGCTCAGCCATCCCGACTTAAACCACCACACCCCTAACCTCCCCTATTTCTAGAGATGCTCTATCGCAAATGCTATTGTCCTCTTAACTCGCCGTTAACCCCTGTGCCATTCAAAAGTCTCGATAAGAAAAGACCTCACCGTTGATGCTTGTCTAACTTCCAGCCACTCCCGAGCCCAAAAATAGAATCCTCGTGGCCTAGCTAGAAAACGCATACAACACCATGCATGCATGTTCGCCAGTCCGGTCGAGGTTTCATTCGTTCGTTCGTTGGCCGATGGGGATGACCTGGCCCATGCCCAGGTGCAGTTAGGGACTCTGGGGCGCATCCACTTGAGGCCATGGATGAACACCTTTTTTTGTAAAACCCTACTATATACTAGGTATATTATATATGTATATTTTTAAGTGGGCCAAATGCTTTATATCAGCAATAGTTTTCGTAGCCCAATCTCTACACCTCACTCTCACTCAGCCCATCAGCTAGCTCAAATCAAAACCCATCCGCCACTCCTCTTTCACTCGAATTGGCACATTCATCCACTCCAACCTAACCCAACAACTCTTGAACCCTAGGCTCCCTCTCATCTCTTATTCTCTCTCGGTCTCTCCTCATTCCACAAGTTGTCGCAACGCAAGGACAAGATAGGCAACCTGACGACGGGACGACCAAAGGATAAGGGTGAATCCACTTGAGGTCATGGGGTGTTCATCTGAACACCTAATTTTGTTTTAAAAACACATTTATATACTAGGTATATTATACATGTATATTGCTAAGTAGGCCAAATGCTTCATATCACTAATAGTTTTTGCAGCCCAATTTGTACATCTCCCTCTCACTCCTCAGTCCACCGGTCAGCTCAAATCAAAGCCCATACAATATCCCCATTCCCTCAAATTGGCTCATTCGGCCACTCCAAGCCAACCTAGCAACTCTTGAACTTAGGCCTCTCTCTCATCTCTCAATCTCTCTCGGTCTCTACTCGTTCCACAAGCCACCACAACGCAAGGGCAAGGCAGGCGACGAATCCACTTGAGGTCATTGGTGTTCACTTGAACACCCAATTTTTTAAAAAAAAAACCCATAATATACTAGGTATATTATACATGTACATTGTTACATAGGCCAAATGCTTCATATCACCAATAGTTTCCGTAGCCCAATCTCTACATCTCCTTCACTCACACTCAGCCACTAGCCAGCTTAATCAAAGTCCATCTGGCGCCCCTCATTCCCTCAAATTGACCCATTCGACCACTGCAACCCAACCCAGCAACTCTTGAACCCTAGGCCCCCCTCTCTCTCTATCTCTCTCTTTCTCTCGGTCTGTCCTCGATCCACAAGCCGTCGCAATGCAAGGACAGGGCAACTGACCTAGCGGTGACGCGCAACGCTCGGCAATGTTTGGGGAATGGCCACAGGGAAGGGAAGGAGCACGCGGCGCCACGGCTGTGATGGCGTGCACCGACACTTGTTGACAACTGCAAGCCAACAACGCCAATCAGCAGTAGGTCGGCAAACTGGCATTGACAAATCTTTTTTTTGTTATTTTGAATCCCGAATTCCCAAATTAGTAGTTTTTTTGTGTAATTTATATCCTAGAGCTTTGAAAGATGAAGAAGAAGTGTGTAGATTTGAAAACTTTGTGGGATAGAGCTGGAAAGACACCAAAGATAACTTCCACCTTGACTTAAGCAATGCTTTACAAAAGAGAGATCAATATATTGTTAATGCTATTGATACCATTTATTTGATAAAGATCCTATCGTAGTTATTGTGGGAGGACGTTGGATGAAAAATTTTTCTTAAAGACATCACCTCTTTTTGTGTGAAGTATGGCATCAAAGTTACTAAAATAGAATGTTCCTATAAACCGGTTTTAAGATCCAAAAGATTCTTCAAAAAAAGTTAAGAATCTTCGTCGCTTCTATTTTAAAATGTTTTTAAGTGTTATTAGGCAACTTCAAGAGCTTAATGATATTTTTGATGAGGTAAGCACATAATTGCTTCTTTGCATGATGTCAATCAATCCTACTGATTCATTTAGTGCTTATAACAAGAATAACTTGGTTATGCTTGCTCAGTTTTATCCAAAGAATTTCTCAAGCACAGACTTGATGCATCTTCCCTTTCAACTTACACACTTCATTGTTGATATGCATAGAGACAAAGATTTAGAAAAATAAAAAATCTTGCCAAGCTTTCTATTATGCTTGTTCAACACAAAGAAGCACCTTCATTATAAAAATTGTTTACAAGTTTCTCAAATTGCTGCCAATTATTTATGTAGCAACTATGTTGAGAGAGAATTTTCTTCAATGAATTATGTAAAGAATAAGCTAAGAAATAGAATAGGGCAGTTATACTTAACGATTAGTCGGTTACATTTCTTGAACGAAAACTCTTTTTGCAAGTTAAGACGATGACATTATTGTTAGTTTAACGTAAGCCTTAAACATGAGCATTAGCCTTAACCCTAGATCTAAATCATGAACACCTAGGCTAGATTTAGAGGGGACTTACGGTCGCCGATGAACGCCATGAGCGAAGACCCGTGCCTGCGTGATGCAGGCGTGAGGTAGAGTCGGTGAAGACCGCAGTGTTGCCGGCGGAGTCCTGCAGAGGCGGCGGTGACGGCCTTCCCGTTGCTAGCAGCGCGCAATAGATCAGGTATCACTTAGGGTTTGTTCGGGGTGTTGAGCTCTCACGGGAACGTCGTTCTCTCGAGAGGCCCGGTGCCCTAACCTTATATATAGCGCTGTTGCAACGGGGGACCGTAACCAATATGGTAAGCTCCCCCGATCAGGGCATGTGGACGTGGGTGTCACCCCACGTCTCCCTCTCCTGGCCGTTTGGCCTAGATCAATATCCAACAATTATATCCCACTTCCAAGTCATAATGGAATGTCGAGTTAATTTGTATTTTTTTTCTTTTTTCTTTTGTAATTTTTTAAATTATTTGAGATGTTGTAATATGAATAATTTATATTCTAATTTTTACTATTGTAAACCTTTATATTTTACTAAATAATATTTTTTGTAACCTCAAAACATCTATCTGAAAATACGCGCTTCGCCACTGGGTGTAGTGCCCGGCACGGCAATCAGTGGATAGGGAGGAGTTACCGTCCCTTTTTTTCACGTACGTGCTGGCCCATGGGTGAGCTGTTGTGCATCAGCAAGTGCGGCGATTGGAATCGTCTATCATTGCCCAACCAAGCCACGCGGCGCAGTAGTTGCTACAGCTACATGCCCTAACCGACCGACCCATCGATCGCATTGCCAGCTCCACGGCTGGACCATCGCGAGCATGTTTCATGATTGAACCGGCAATACCTTCTGACAAGGCATCCTAGAATCTTGGGCAGTTCCGTAGCCAAACAAAAAAAGGAATCTTGAGCAGTTAAATACGTATGTACTGGCTGAACAGCATGGGCTAGCAGTGCCGGTGCCGGTGCCGGTGCCGGTGCCGGGCTAGACGATAACGTTGCTGTGCGAGTGCGATGGACACGTTACGGAAGAGGCCGTGTGTGCCGACCAGCTAGGAGGAGGGACGAGGGCAGCACAGGCACAGCGTATCGGAAAGCGCGGCACGAGGAGGCACAAGGAGCCCTCTTTTGGCTCAAAAGAGCTTCAGTTGCTAACTTTCGACTTATTTTTTACTATTTATAAATAAACAAAAAGCTCAAATGATCACCCACATCTCTACCTAACTTTTGATTTTTATACAATAATTAGTTTTTAAATAAAATATTTTTAAGATAAAATCTATAAATTAATTATAATAGATATCATGATGATTTCATTTATATTAGCTAAAATCATACATAAGCGTCTCACTTCGTACTCTTTTATAAACAGTTAAAAAGACAAAAGCCACTGCTTAAAAAACAGAGATACAAGATTACACATTGAAAGACGATAGGGAGGGGGAATACAAGGGAGGTGTTCGTGTGTGTGCGTCATCCGTAGGTGCGGATGTGGGGATGACGCGCAGGGACAGCGACGCGGAAGAGGTAGTCAGGTAGGGCGGGGGGACTAGAGTACCGGACACCGGAGGTGGGCGCTGTCGCCCTGGTTTAACGCACGCGCGGTACGTTTGATCTAGGACGGGATGGACATCTGACGGAGGTGGAGTGGGAGCGCCCATTTGCCCACTTGCTTCTCGGCCGCGGTGCCTGCCTGCCTGCCTGCCGCTCGCTGGCGCACGGCTCGGCGCGGCGAGCGTGCATGTGATGTGAGCAAGCAGCCGAGGAGTTGGACAGGGCAGGGACCCCGCGCGCGCGCCGAGCCGCGTCCGCTCCCGCTCCCCGGCGAGAAATCTGGACACATTTGGACCCCTAAACACCCGAAATTCCACTTTTGGCCCCTAAATCAAAAAAATTCTGTTTCTGGACCCCTCCCGACCGCGCGTTCGCGAGCTGGTGCCACGTGTCCCGGACGCGCGGTCGGCGGCGCGGTCGCGCGGGCGGCGGGCGGACGCGCGGTCGCGCGGGCGGGCGGCGCGGTCGCGCGGTCGGGCGGCGCGGTCGCGCGGGCGGCGGGCGGCCGCGCGGTCGCGAGGCGCGGTCGCGCGGGCGGGCGGCGGTCGCGCGGTGGAGCGGGCGGTCGCGCGGCCGGCCGGGACACGTGGCGTCATCTCGCGAAACGCGCGGTCGGAAGGGGTCCAAAAACGAAATTTTTTTGGTTTAGGGGCCGAAACCGGAATTTTTGGGTGTTAGGTCCACATGTGTCCAGATATCCCCCGGCGACGCATCGCACGTTCCATAAAGGTGGATCGGGCCAGTTGTTGGCGCACGGCTCGGCACGGTGTGTGCGCGTTGGCACTTGGCAGCCGCGGATTTTGATGGGCGAGGAACACCGGGGGGACCCCGTGCCGTACCCGGCTCGCGGGCTCGCGGCTGACCGTGACCGCATGTGCCGCCAGTGGGTTAAACAGACAAAACTATGGACTGTTGCCGCGTACAAGGAGTCAACGAGAGTGAAATCATTGTGACCTGCGAATTGAATCAATCAAGCACTGCTATAGTACTGACTCCACGGCAAGATCTGAAATGCGATATATGAATGGTACGAGTAATAAAGTTCTTCTAAACTTTATGTCCTATCACACACACTAGTATAGTTATATAAACAGTACACGACTGCGTGAGTTAGAAACGTTATCACCTTTGTTTAAGGGGGAAAAAACCCTACACGTAGCAGTTTTTTTTTATGTGAGTAGATGCACTTACACACGCACGCACACACATGACACTATACACTTGCATCCTACGTAGGTACATTCATTGTACACGTTTGAGATGATATAGAGATTTTAGAGTCTTATAGAACATAAGCACATACTTTTATCATTGAATACATCTATGTATACATATTTAGAGGGCATTTATATAAACAGTATATAGAGTACTATTTATATAAACAGTATCACGAAAACCAGGCATTCACGGGCTCGAGCCCAAATAGGTGAACTGCTCATTGGTTGTCACACCAACTCCTCATGTCGCAGTTGATGAGTTGGACAAGTGCGTTTCAAAGATTTTTTTTATTTAGTTCAGAACACAAGGGGATAGAAAGAAGACATGCCTGCTCAAATCAACAAGCTTTTCTTTACGGAAATAACAACGCTTTCACGAAAGAAACGAGCAGGACTGTTTAGCTGTTGCTATCCCTGATCCGCGGCATTTGCAGGATAGGCCCGTCAGGCCATAGCCTTGTCCTCCATTAGTCCATCCCAAGGTCATATTGGGCCTGATCATTGCTAGACTGAGCTGAACCAAAAACAAACTAGTACTACATACAACTGTAGAATATGGTCTTTTTTTTTTGAACTCGTAGAATATGGTCTTAAAAAGGAAGAAAAGAAGAAAGCTAAAGAAATCGAAACATGCGAACCATCTAAAGCTAAAGAAATCGAAACATGCGAACCATCTTCCAAAGCAAAACCAAACTAAAACAAGAAGAAAATACACTCCATGACAAGCAAAACCCAAAGTAAAACTACCTACGCCCCAACGTGCATGCCTCACACCATTCAAGTACGTGCATTCCACCAACCCACAGGGTTTCAAAAAATCCCGAGTCCTGTCCCCTACAAAACATCACATATCATTCCAGAAACCTTGCAACATCTCAGTCCACCGATCTGGTCGAGCCGTCAACCATGCTGCGCTACACAACGCCGCAGCCCTCCCCGCCGATGTCGCCGCTGTGCCCGCCGCTGACGCCCCGCACCCCCGGCGCGTTCTCCGAGCTGCCCCCGCCCTCGCCGTACACCCCCCGGCCCGCGATCACGCTCACCCCGCCCCCGTCCAAGAAGCGCCGCGCGGCCGAGCGCTCCCTCCGCGCCATCCGCGCCGTGCGCGCGCTGTTCCGGTCCCTCCCGATCTTCGCCCCGGCGTGCCGCTTACACGGCGTAATACCGCGGCACGGCGGCGCGTCGCGGATGCACGACGGCCACGTCAGCGGCGCGTCGCGCACGACGGGGACCCTGTTCGGGTACCGCAAGGCGCGGGCGACGCTGGCCGTGCAGGAGACGCCCGGGAGCGTGCCCATCCTGTTGCTGGAGCTCGCCATGCACACGGGCAGGTTCATGCAGGAGATGGGCGCCGAGCACATGCGCGTGGCGCTTGAGTGCGAGAAGAAGCCGCCGGGCGTCGGCGCTGGCATCGGCCGCACACGGCTGCTCGACGAGCCGCTGTGGACGGCGTACGTGAACGGGCGCAAGATCGGGTACGCCGTGCGCCGGGAGCCCACGGAGGACGATCTCACCGTCATGCAGCTGCTGCGCACCGTGTCGGTCGGCGCCGGCGTGCTGCCGACCGACGTCATGGGAGGCGACCGCGCTGAGGGGCAGGAGGCTGGTGACCTCGCGTACATGCGCGCGCACTTTGACCGCGTGGTGGGGTCCCGGGACTCCGAGTCATTCTACATGCTTAACCCTGATGGAAACAATGGGCCGGAGCTTAGCATCTTCTTTATTAGGATATGAATGAAAATTGTGATAGTTTTCCCTTTTGGGTTTACACTTTTTGTGATACTGAAATGACGAGATCTTTAGTTGCAAGTTATAACAATGCAAAATTTTTTATGTATGGGTGAAAATGGGAAGTGGCACTGTGCTATATATGGGCCAATGCTCTTTTTTTTGCTTGTGTTTAAGCAATGGCTCAAGGATTAATTTTGCCGTTTTGACTTTTGAACGTATGTACAAGCTTAGATGTTACAGCTGTGATCGTTTGGCTTCAGCTTTTAGCTTTTGGCTTATTTTTTTACTAATAAAGTTCGTCTTTTTCTGAACTTTTGGCTTTTTGTTGAGCTTTTTGCCGGTTCTTTTTTCCCCGTATTTGTTTGTATTATACGTAATGGGCTAACATATTTTTTTAATTTTTTTAAATTTAATTATGCTAAATAAGCCTCTGTCAGCTACAGTGTTTTTTCAACCAGCTACAGTGCTTTTCAGCCATAAGCCACCAAAAAAAGCCCAAATGATCACCACAAATTTATGTTTGTGGAGCTGATTCAGTCAATCAGTGATGAGCTAATATCAAAATACAGCTGAAAAACAAAATAAATAAATATTTAAAAAATTTTGGAGCTGAACGTATGTATAAGCTTAGATGCCAAGTTTAAGAAATTTATGTTTGTGAAGCTGATTCAGTCAATCAGTTATGCGCTAATATCAAAATACAGCTGAAAAAGCAATAAATAAATAAAAAATTTGGGTTAGATCCGCCGAAGCGGGTAGCCTTAACCGCAATGTGCTAGAGGAAAGCCCGAAAGCTGTTCCCGTCCCTGTCAGGGGAGATGCCAACCGTCTCTCCTTTCTAAGAACACGACCGCTAGGCACGCGCTGAAGCTTATAAACGAGCTGGTTCCCAGGTAGACTGGCGATATGGTACTAAACACTGAAAACAACCTTTGCAAGTCTTATGTAAGTACAAATTAGCACAAAGGCTGCCTGGGGTTAAACTGAGTATTATATGTCTGGATACCAATCCGTGTAATAGGGATGCAAATTTTCTAGTCACACAAGGCAAAACTTGGTTGGTTGAAACCGATGGGTTATTCATGCCGCCAAAGCCTTTATTCACACCATTATCATTATTCCATAAATGTTGTAAAAATAAACAGTGGTTACTACCAGTCCATTTTGTACTGTAAGAGAACTGGTACTTTCTTTAGCTTCGTTAATGGAATCAATTTTGTTGTTTCTCTTCCTCGCCAAAAAAAAAAGTTTTGGAGTTTCTCCAGTAACAATTTTCACCACAAGAATTAAATAGGCCCAGTTCCCTTCCTAACGACCTTACAAGTCCTTCATCCACTCGACCCATTTTGTTCTCTTGAGGCCTAGTTTGCTTCCCACCTACTTGGGCCATACTGCAATTCTAGAAATATGCTGGCCCTATGCGTCTATTTTGACTTGTTCTTTTCGGTCTTTCAGACAGTTTTTGAATTTTGACTTCTATTAATTGATACTATTTATCAAATTTATCAGTCATAATTAAAATACATCAATTATAATCCAAAAGAATAGAGCCATTGACAGGCTGTAACTACTACTGTGCATGTACACATCAGCATATATCCTATGTGGAGGAAATAGAGTATGCAAAAAAAATCGAGCCAGCTCTTCCTTAGAGCAGGTACAATAAGTCTTAGTCAGCAGGCTATAGCAAATATAATATCAACAAAATCTTACGTGGCAGAGAGAGAAAGGAAGAGAGAGAAGGAAGCTGGCTACTAAATTACAGCTAGCTATAGCACGTAAAAATATGCATTTCACTCTCTTACACGTGGGGCCAAATAGTTATTGTAATAGCTACCTTATTGTATGAACTATTTTTTTGAAGGCTATAGATGAAGTGGACAAGTGTTATAGCCACTAGTTGGCTATACTATTGTACTTGCTCTAAGAGCAAGTACAATAGTATAGCCAACTAGTGGCTATAACACTTGTCCATTTCATCTATAGCATTCAAAAAAATAGTTCATACAATAAGGTAGCTATTACAATAACTATTTGGCCCCACGTGTAATAGAGTGAAATGCATATTTTTACGTGCTATAGCTAGCTATAATTTAGTAGTCAGCTTCCTTCTCTCTCTTCTTTTCTCTCTCTGCCACATAAGATTTTGTTGATATTATATTTGCTATAGCTTGCTGACTAAGCCTTATTGTACCTGCTCTTAAGCACTAGTCTATAACGCTAAACGAGGCAATCTCAATAAATTCTGTGTGTGCATTAAGCATCAAATAGCTATCCTTATAGATAGTTCTTTAGAATGCTAGCTTTAGTGTGTACTATATAGATGATGTGGAAGTCTTATAGTTAGTTGCTAGCTATAACCATTGGAGATGCCCTTAGAAAAAAGCCTCCTCAGATAAGATTTCAATCATAAATCTACTGCTGGGCGATTTATTACTCTCTTTCTGGACGCCTTGGGGAGCACGTCGAAAGGCTATCCACGAAGGTGAATTCCAAAGTCCTTTTCCCCCTCATGGCTTTATTAATCGGCTGTTGACGGACTTGGAGATGATCACGGTTGGCAATCGCTTGAGCGCCAAGGCGCCGAACGGAACGGAACGGAACCGAAGTGGATTACCCCCCATCAGGTTCTTGGAAGTTGAATGCGGATGCTCTGCTGTTGCAAGAGGGGAAAGAAAGATGCAGTTGGTGTGGTTTGTCGTGACAGTGACGACCGGTTCAGGTGGTTGAGGGAATCACCAACCCGGCTACACTCGAAGCGATAGCGGGCAATGAGGGAGTTTCTCTAGCCCTCGACTGCAACCTGGAAAAGTGCACAATTGTGTCTGAGTGCCTGCAAGTTATCAACAATCAATTTGAGAAGCCCGAGAGTGTGTGATTATAGCGTGATTCTGTGGGAGATCAATGAGGGCTGTCTATATAATATTTGACAATTTTTGGAGTTAAAATTAATCAAATTTTAGGATCGTTAGATGGCAATCAAACGTACCAGATTCACCCCTACATTCTATAAAATACCCCTAACCTTAACCCTCCCTCTCCCCCACCCCAGCCCGACCCGCTGCCTCCCCCACCCTGCGCCGCCTCCCTCCTTGCCAGCGTCACCGCCTTTGACACCGGCGAGCCTCGCAGCGTACCGCCTCCCCTTGCCCCGTCCTCCTCTCTCCCCGCCTCATCCTCTCGATGCTATCCTTTTCCCTGTTGCTCCACCGGCTTCCAGCACCCCTGCCCCGCCGTTCTTCCCCATCTTCGACGGTTACCACCACCACCACCCACCGTCTTCTAAGAGCCAGTCCGGTCCTCGCCCCCGCCGTCGACCCTGCCCACCGTCCTCCTCCTCACCCACAGCCGAGATGGCGCCACTGCCGCCTTGCCGTCCCGCCACCTCCGCCTCCTATTGTCGGTCCGCCGTCACCCCGGCTACCCTCTCGAAGGGGCTCAGGTGAACTCTAACCCTAATGATGAGCCTGAGCTCTAATCCCACGGGGCGGCGGCACACGAAGATGATGGCGTCGTTGGAGAGGAGGAAGATGTTGGCGGCGAAGACGGCGCACGAATCTCCACAAAGATCAAAATGTTAGAAATTCGCATGATTTCTCTCAAAAAAAATTGTCGAAAGTTGTATATCACTTCCACTACAATTATATGTTCTTGGGCGCCCGGCCGGTGTTCCTGGTTGGTAGGGCCGCCTGAGTTCCTGAATGTAAGCAATAAAGCCCTACCTTCCCTTAAAAAAAAAACCTACTGTGCTCTAATGGTTGCGATGGACTCAGTGTAAGTTGCAGCTACTGCACGCACCTACGCTCGTCGATAAATACCTGGCTCCTCCACGCCATGTCATGGAAACAACAGCGAAAACTGACGCCCTACCCCCTCCCTCTTGTTGTAGAAATTTCTACGAGGAACAATGGTGGAGGAGCGCGACGAGAGAGTGCGTCGAATTGGCATGAGCGATTCCAGGGTGAGATCAGATCTCATGGGAATGAGACGCATCTGGAGTTTAAGCTGAAGGTTTACCAACAAACGTCGCTTATCTGTTAGAGTACAATACATATTTGGTAGGATAGAGTCCAATTGGGATTACAATCCCTTGTACCATCTTGCCCCCCAAGTCTTGTACCTCTATATATACCGCCCTAGAGGCTCAATGCAATACATCAAATTCCACCCAATTATATCTACCTACATGGTATCAGACGCCTAGGTTTAGATCCTAACCCTAGCCGCCGCTCGCTTCCGCACCGCGCGCCCCCGGGGAGATCTATCTCCGCCGGGGGCAGCGCCACTGTTTAGGCGGCGGATCCTATTGATCCAGCCACCATCGTCGTCGTCGTCGTAAGCAGCAGATCGGGCGTACCTCCGTCCTCGTCGCGGTTGGTCCTTACCCCGCCGTGGAGGCGACTGGCCTGCGCCCCTCTCCCGCGCCGCCGTGGTGGCAGCCGGGCAAGGCCGCGTCCCGTCCCTGAGCCGCCATGGTGGCGGCCGGGCCAGGACGCGCGCCCCACGCCGGTCGTAGCGTCGCCGCCGGTGGGCGGATCTGGACCACCTGCCGCTCCTCCTCCTGCGCCGCTCCTCCGCCGAGTCCCTACTCGCCGACCGCCGCCAACATCCTTGCACGGCCGGGCCCCTCCATCCGTGCAGCAGCCACCACTCGAACCACCACCGCTCGGGGACGGAGCCGCGCCTCTTCAGGTCCGCCGCCGAGCTGCTGAAGAGGACCGCCCGAAGCCGCTGGAGAGGTTCGCCTGGGGCCACTGCCTGGAGAGGTCCGCCCCCATCCGCCCCTGGACGCCGTTTCTTCCTCCCCCCAGGCCGGGTCGCCGACGCCCCCAGCCGCCGCCTTTCCCGGGTTGCCGCCGCCGCCCCTGGACCTCCTCCCAGGCCGCCTCTTCGACCCCGCTAGCCGGAAGCCCGCCGCCGGTCGCCCGTCTCCGGCCGCTGGCCGCCGGCCGCCGGCCACCCGCGCCTGCCGCCCTCGAGCCGATCGGCCGCCCGTGCCAGCCCCGCCGAGAGCCAGATCCGGATCGGATCGGATGGGATGGTGTTACCTTTTAAAGGTAACCAAAAAAAAGAACTACTGTTTCGTCCAGATCTGGCGCTCCGTCCTGCTCCGATCCTCGACCATATCGGCATCAGGCTAGATATACCCAGTGAGTTGCATATGGAGGATCCCACTGCTGCTGCTGTATCTTTTCCTTTTTTCCCGATCACTGATCGGGGTTGAGTCGCCCACCGCCCGTCGACCTTGCACGTATCTACTCCGACATCGGCATCGACTACACCGGCTCTTCGACTGTGCGGCCAGACCGGGTACGCGATGTCGAGGGGACGCCTTCGCGCGTCGCGTCTCGATCATCCCGTCGCACGTCTTCATCGCCGGTTCGTCATCGCCACCACAGATCGGGACGCCTCCACCGACTTCTTCCATCGTCGTTCCGCCTCGCGCGTACTCGGTCTGATCAGCCGATTGTGCGCGATCCACCTGGCTCCCGTGACGTCCGTCGTCGAGTACTACGTGCATCTTCTCCGAGCAACAGGTCTGCTGCTGTGTCGCCTCCTCGGGCCGCACACCACCGCACGTGTGTCCCCTCGCCGTTGCATCTACATCGCCGTCCCCTGTGCATCGACGACTGTGCTGCGCAACCTCTTGTGCGCCATCTGTCTGCACATGGTCTTCGTCATACTGATCGGGCCTTCATCGCCGACATCGAGCGCTACCGCCGCCGCCGTACCTTGCGTCAGGACTGCTCGCCTTCGCGCTAGAGCGTCTGCCCGGACTGCTCGCCTTCGGGTAGTAGCGTCCGCTCCCACACTGCTTCTTCTTCTTCCAGCACAACCACGCCTGGTTGGGGCCCTCTCCCTTGTACATCCGGTACTGGCAACACCGGTGCGTGCTTTCGTCACCGACGCGTTGCCGGGTCCGGCAAACCTGGCACACGCCTCGGCTCTAGCGGCTTGACTGCATCGACTTCGGCATCGACCCTCCCGTTCCCATCCCGTCTGCCTCGATTGCATCGCCGTTTTTCGCCTACATCCTCGACGGCCCTGACTGCGTCGACCTCGGCATCGCCCCCTTCCACGACGACTGCCTCGACGCGTCTCCGTCATCACCATGGCGCCTCTTTTGCGCCCGTGGCTACATGAGCGACCGCCTCGACATCGGTAACCCGACCACGACTACGTCGACCACGGCCATCTCCAGCACGGCATCCTCGACCACGACTACTCCGCCCTCGCGCTCGGCTACCTCGACATCGGCACAAAGGGCTACCGCCTTGCTTGAGCTACTTGTCGGTTCCTGCTCCAGTCACAGCATACGCGCCGCATCGACGGTTATGACTGCGGGGGGATGTTAGCTCTTCGGCTTCTTCTCCAGTCTCACCGTTTGCGACGCTCCCGTTGTGACTGCGGGGGATGTTAGAGTACAATACATATTTGGTAGGATAGAGTCCAATTGGGATTACAATCCCTTGTACCATCTTGCCCCCCAAGTCTTGTACCTCTATATATACCGCTCTAGAGGCTCAATGCAATACATCCAATTCCACCCAATTATATCTTCCTACATTATCGAACGTATATTCATCGAAGAAAAGAAAAGGCGACGCATGCATGCTGATTTGTAGACGATGTACGTCGTGGATGCATATGCAGGTGTGAGTGATTCCTACTAGTAAGCACGGTACTTCGCCGAGAGAATCTCTATGAAAGTTTCTGCTTAGCGATGATTCTGTAAATTTGTGAGAATTAAATAGACCGGTTGGTGTGCCAAGGAATCCGAGCGAGAGCTCTCTCTTCATGTTTCTGGACTCCGGTCACCCTCCCATGGTGATCGGTGTCTCCGTGTTTGTAAGATCGCATATAAGTCAGTTTTTTTTAAAAAAAGAATAGCATATAGTAATAGACTGTGATAATGTGCTATTATTGATTTTCTTGTGTTAATTATGAGTTGTTACAGAAGATCCAAAAGTATATACGCAATTAATGTTGGCATGCATGCATGCATGCATGCATGCATGCATACGGCCACAGGGTAAAAGAACCCAACCTAAATATTTGTTAGCTCTAAGGCCAGTCTCAATGGGGTTTCATGGGGGGTTTCATGCACATTAAATAGGGTGCCACATCAACAGAAAAAGCTTTTTGCATGAAATTGGGAGGACAGAGAAGGGAAACGTTTCATCCCCACGAAACGTTTGAGCGTTGTTTCCAAAACATTGGAAACTGGGTGAAATCTCCATTGAGAGCGTTTCTTCGTTTCATCGAGCACGGACACGGCTCTAATAGGGCGGAAGAGGGAGGGGAGAGAGACTGGTGGGCCAAAACAACCAAGTGAAACCGTGTAATGAAACTATGCACTGAGAATAGAGACCGGTTTCATCTTAAGTTTCATATCTTGAAAACCGGGAGGTGAAACATTGCATTGAGACTGGCCTAATGCATAACTAGAAATATATGTAGGGTCTAGCGCTATGAATTCTTGTATCTCAATGGTTTTTATGTGACTTCTTGCATAGCGACGCCTTTTTTATTTGGCAAAATAGTGTGGATTTTCTAATTTGGGTGTTGATAAACATCACCCGAATGTTTACTTCCTAATTATCATTTAAATTTATGACCATTGGATTAGAGATCCAACGGCCACGAATTCCCTCTCCAAAAAATCTCTCCTCAAAAAAGGGGTCATTAGATCTCTATTCTAATGGCCCTAACTTTAGATGATTATTAGGAAGAAAATATCCAGACGGTGTCTCGATATAGCTTCTAATTATCTATAGATCCCGCTGCACGCAACGTGGTTCTATCAGCAATTGCAACAATGTGCAAGATATATCAGGCCTGTTTTTTTTTAGATTTTTGCTTCAGCTTTTGGCTTTTCTATAGTAACTAACTTTTAAACGGAGTGTCTTTTTAAGATGGGGTCTACTAGTTAATTGTAGTACATACTGTACCAACTTCATTTATATCGCCAAAAGCCGCACGTGAGTTTCAGGTACTCTGTAATCTCTTACACAAACAACTAAAAGCCATAAATCACAGCTAAAAATTATAAATTATAGCTAAAAAAGATCAGGCCCATCATCTCTTGATGGCAACTTTACTAGTGTACAAGTACGACTTGTCCACTAGTAAGATAGCTAGCTGGCTGGTGAGTCTGAATCACTAGAGACCTACCTCACGCACGTGCACAATGGCTACACCCTTAGGAGCCCCGTCCACCCTAATTCGTCCTCGTCTCATTGTACCTTCCTACGAGTTCGTGATTATAACACCATATGATTAAAATATTCATTGATAATCTAACCCACCCTTAGGATAAAGATGATTGGCATCAAGCAGCCCCGCCCACCCTAACTCGTCCATGCTTCATCGTACCTTCTTACGAGTTCGTGATTATAACACCATGTGGTTAAATATTCACTGATAATCTAACCCACCCATAGGTAGGCACACACGTATAGTACTTTACTTAGGCTTTTGTCCAAAAAGGTTAATCTAGAAATACTAAAATTTAAACTAACAAACATTATATGCTAGTAAAACTCAACATAAATTGATAACGTGATACTAAAGGATAGAGTATTATAGCGGCGTCACCACCGTAACCGTCCATCCCTCCCTCTATAGCTGGATCCCCATGAACCCCTCTCTAATCTTGGTGCACTCTAACCCTAACCCCGCCGCCTCGCCAGAGAAAGCCCCGTCCTCACCAGAGGAAAGTGGTCGCGTGTTAAACCTATATATCGAGCGTGCACGCATCAAATAGTTTTTGCCTATATATCAGGATGGAAAGTCTTAATTATGAATAGAAAGTCTCAATCATAAATGGAATGGAGCCTGGACACCATGATGCTTCTGTTATTTATTATATACCTTAAGTGAAGTGAAAAAAAAGCTCGCCTTGTTTCGAAAGATTTGCAAGGGGAAGGAATGGTGAGGAGGGCGAGGGTGCATGCACGTTGGATGGCTCTGGTGGTTCGGCACATAATAGGAATAGGATGCATCGGGAATTTGAGCAGAACATGGAGCTTAGGGCACGTTCATGCACCGGCGTCCAAGTCGCCTCGGGCTGTTGCACGCCGCCCGGCCGGCCGGTGCAACTGCGAGCAAGGGATCTCCGGTGAAGATACATATTGGATGCTTGTTGTAGTGTGCGGAGTACACACCTGCTTGCAATGTTTTGTAGCTGTACAACTTTGTTTGAACAAAAAAAGAAACACCTAATTAATGATGCACCTATATTCGTTCCTTTCTTCGATAGAAGGGCGATGAATGCATAGAAGTAGGTCGATGCATGCAAAGAATGGGGGAGGGCGGCGGCGAGGCGACGAGGAAACATGGATCTGCATATTCTGATATCTTTTTCTTCTTTTCTTTTTCTCTCTCTCTCTCTCTCTCTCTCTCTCTCTCTCTCTGCGGATTGAAGAGGGGAAAAGGCCTACATGAAACCACCTGTTGTGCAGTAACTGCTAGGAAACAACGTAGGTCAGGACGAAATTCCCCCGTTACTGAAATCTTTCAAACTATTCATAGAGTGCAGGCCGAAATTTTCTTTGAGAAATTTAGAAGAACGACAATAAGCGCTAGGTCATCCGCTCACTTAACGCGGCAAAAGAAGAAAAGGAGGATCAAGTGACAGCAACAAAAAAATCACAATCGTGACGAATTCTGACGAAACCCCAGTACAAAGCTATTATTTGTTCGTTTTACGGCCGCGGATTGTCCAATATTAGCCAATATTACAACAGAATTTTCATCTTTGACTTTATAAAGAGTAACTCTTCTTCGGTCACCTTTTTCCACACGCCACCAACTAGTAATCTACCCTTCAAAGGAAAGGTCAGCGCTGGCATATCAGAAATCACGCATTCAGGTGACGATCTTGATATTTCCGGAATGCTTCCATCATCCAACAGCTTCTCGGGGTGATCATCATGCTCAAAATTTATATGTTCCAATGTGTTATCCTTCAACTCATGGTCAATGACATCAAGGGCAGGAAGAACAGCAGTTGAACTAAACGAACAAGGTATCATTCCTATTGGACAGGGGGTCCAAGACTTTGTTATAGACCATCTATTACATTTCTCTGGGGTCCTGGTGCTGAACGATCCCTCGGTGCCATTTCCTGCTAAACATGCATTATTCCGTTCCTTCAACTGCAACTTGAACATTTCCAGCCTCTCTGCTGCCTTTTCAACTGATTCTTGTTCCTTGGGTATGATTCTGGATTCAGGGAGGGTAGAACCTTTACCCGACCTTTCCAGGGATAACACAGGAAGCTTCCTCAGTTTCTCCTTCACATTATTATCGCTGGCCATCTCAATCAGCAGTAGTACTGCATCTATGATACATCTTTCACCTATAATGGACAAACTCAAGCACTTCTGCAGAAGTTTTGCAAGACAAAAACGAGGGATCGCATTCCTGTCTGAAGACAGTACTCCTATCTCATGGACAAGTCCAATACAGCCTGAATCCTTTAATTCTTTTATGTTTGTGACAAGCCATAGAACCAGGGAACATAAGTTTTTCATTTTTGATGGCTCAGCTGGCAGGCATGCATATGATTCACCTATAAATATAACAAAAAGTATAAGGCCAGAGACATAGCTGTGCAAATACAACTCTACAAGAGCCCTAAAATGGAAATACTAGCATCAAGTCTGGACAATGAAATAATACATGACAATTCTTCCGTTTCAAGATTGTGATTTGTGAAGCAATACATGAGATGAATTATAGGAAATAAGGTCTCAGAGAGGGTAGAAAATTGAAAATAGAACACTCGACTATAAGAGCAGTACCTTTGTTTTCGAGACCATCCCTGGTGTCAATCATTTCAATTGCTGACTTTAGTATGCCAAGCAGCAATCTTGGTTCTTTTTCCGATAGTTTTGTTATGATAGTTTTAATACCACTATTTGATATTTGATTTTGAACATCAGATGAGTTATTTACATCCAAACTAGTTTGATGCACACCACTGTTTTCAGAGGATTCTGGGGCATCGAGTTGGAAATAATCCAATAGAACAGAGACAACCTCAGAGGGACATGCATGGTAAAGTCGACATACATAATTTATGTTGGAAATCAGTTTGTTGGAACCTGCAATTTACAAGTAACCCAGTCAACACCGAGATATCTTGGCCATAAAGATATATTCCTTTGAAAGACGATTATAAATATCAATGATATAACTTTATCCATCTGTCATAAATACTACAAGAGAATTGCTATTAATGTCAGGATAAGATGGTAACAATCAAACTAATTCAAGAATATTCACGAACCAGATCATTAGATGGTAGCAAACAAATATGACACAGTTACTAGTATATGCTAATTTTGTGCAGTTCATATCAATGGAAGAGATAAGCAATGGAATTTCATGAGTAGTGTTATTTGCACATCTTAAAGTATAAGCCTACAAGTTTCTTGGCATAAAGCAAAAAAAGCATATATCAATCATCTTTCTTATAATGTACAGACCAAAGCAGCACATCTTTAAGGAAATGAAATCAACATAATCAGCAATTGTACCATGCCTGAGTTTAGCACTGCATTCCATGGGATTGAAATTCAGTTGTACCATTTACTCTTTAACATATACTGATTGATTAATCATAGAATGGGGATCACATTTGTCTTTATTTCCTTAAAGTTACATTTTCTCGTGAAAATGGCAGGGCATGAACTTCCTAATTCGTTGAAGCAAACTGGCAAAATGTGGCAAACAAAATCTACCTAAAACAGCAAAACTGATAAGTGATAAGAGCCTAGTACTATTGGTAACTTACTATTCAAACATCAGAAAATTCTGGATACCAATCAGGAGTTGGTCAGAGCGCTAGTAATCAAGAGAAAGTCATTTTTCTTATTGTTCACAGAGAAATCTTAGGGCAAACCCAGGTTGAGAAAATCTATCTGACAATCCAGGTCCCAAAGAAACAGAACAAACCCAGGTGTAAGCTCAATCACAGTTATTACTATAAGCTGATGATACTCACGTTTCCTTTTGGAACCTGATTTTGCTTTTTTTGAATCTTTGCTCTTCAGAAATTGATCAATCTCATGCAATCTTGACCTTATTTCTACTTGAGCATCAGGAATAGCATTATTCTGGGAATCCCAGTAAATACACTTTAACCAATCAAATGCCTGAAAGTAATCTTAATTAGTGAAATATCGGGGCAAGAAACACTGAAAAAAACTTATAAACAACTAAAAAAATTACGTTCTTTATAACCAAAAGCCAACAGTCAATAACAAATAAAAACAACTAGCTATCAAGAGGTCTTAGAAATGCTAATCAATTCACTATACCTTAATGGCTGCCAAACGTAGCAGCCGCAGGGAGGGAAGACTGCGATGGGAACTTTCTACATGCAATAGATAATTTTATTAGGGCTCAATTACAATGGTGCGCTTCAAAGCTAGATGCAACAGACAAAAAATTCTAACCATGACGAATGTCGACCAGAACTCGTGGTAGTCCAACAGCCGCAGCAAATTCAGCTATTGAATGACCAGTTTTCTTATTTGTGTTCTCCACAAAACCATTTACAAGCCTGGAAACAAGAAAAAAGAAAGGTATAAAAGAATCGTTTATTCTGTTTGGTAAAAATTTAACTCAAGTAGCAGTTGTACATTAAGAGTCTAGGATAGATACACCCACAAAAAATGAAGCCTCATACTTAGTCAGCACATACTGTTAAAATCTTTTCCAGATCATGCAATGATACTTTCAATTTTCAATGTGATCAGTCATTCAGCTCTGCAATGTACAAAGCACACTTTTCTGCCACTCAAATGCAGCAGAAATAAAAGTATGAATTCTCAGTAATATATGCATATTGCACCATGGTACTACTAACTACCTGTTGGCAACTTGGTGCTTATTTGAGCACCCTTTTCACCCTGGCGCAGAGCTGGCCCTGGCAATGCATCACTAATATGAAGAGTACCAGTCAAACAACATATGTAATGTGAAGAGTACCAGTCAAACAACATATGGCAGTTTAAATCAAATCTAAACGCTAAAGCAGAGAAACAGTAAGCAAAGACCCACAACATATTGGCACCTTAAGTTAGTTCTATTATCTAGTTCAATTTACATTACCCACAGGTTGAGCTCTTAATGAATTCCTAAAAGGAAACTATATGTTCTTCTATCAAAATCTGAAATCTCCCGTTCAAGGAAATTCAGTGGACCACATGAATATCAAAACAGTTTAGATACCATCAATGCACAAACACTAACTTATATCCCTAAACCGCTGTGCAGTCCTCTTTGCACAATAAGCTGCGGCTTGCATCTGAATCCACCCAATAAAAGAGGCGTTTTGCCTTCAGCAACATGATAATGCCACGAACCCATTCTACTCCCTCTGCAATTTCAGAGTTTTGCCCATGTATCACACATGACTACATAAGATGAAAATTTCACCAGAAGTCTCCTCACCTCATGATTGCCATACTGTACAGCATCGCGAGCATCTCCTCCGACTCCAGCGTATCATCCTCAGCCATTCCACTCCTAGAGAAAAAAAAATTATCGCATATAACACCACCCCTAGTCCCAAACTACACACACACACACACAAAAAAGAAAAGGATGGAACTTTTCACCAAGGGAAGTACCGGAAGAAGGGATCCCGCAGCCGTATCTCAACAAAGGCGGCGGTCACGTCCACGGGGATCAGGAGAGGGCCCCTGCTCCGCCACGCCGCGATCTGAACCAACAAAACGCTCAAAATTTACACCCCATTGCTACAATTTTGGAGCCTTCTCCGGTTTTGGGGAAGAGGATATTACCCTGTGAAGAGCGGCGGCGGGGAAGGGGGAGAAGAGGCCGTCGCGGACGAAGCGCCACTCGGCCCAGCTCGACCATGGCACCAGCCTCCGGTCGGTGGAGAGTCCGCCGGCGCCGCCATGGAAGCCGGTCGCTTCCGCCTTCGCCTCCGCCGCCTCCATGGGAGCCAAGCCAAGCGGCAATCTAAACCCTACTAAACCCAGTTGGTCCTAGTGGGGTTGCGCAGTTTTGCATGAGGAAAGAGCATGACTCACTGCCAAGGTGGGACCAGGGTGTGTAGCGGCAGGGTGTTTTTTGCAATTTAGCCAGGGAAGTTGAGGTGCGCATCCCTCCGGCCACCCTCCGGTATATGGCCTCGCTGGCCGCCTCGCCGGAGGATAGGCGGGCAGGCGGACCGGCCGGCGCCGCCGCTTCCTCCTTCTGCTGCCCACATTGTCCGCTTCACCCTGTCCAACACCAACAAGTGAGTACCCTAACCCCCTGCACCCCAACCAAAATTGCAGTTTCCATTCGTGTTCATGTTATGAATTTTATATTGAGATGATAAATTTACACTATTGGAGTGAAATAGTCACAATATGGAGTAATTTCAACCAAATTGTTGCTGCAATTTCGGGGCTAAATTCTGATAGGCTTGATCTGGAAACATGCTAGATTGGATGATGGCCAAAGTGGGTGCTCCCATGCTTATAAAGGGATTGAGATCTAATTTTGCTTTGGCTAGACTTTATGATTGAAGGAGATGGAACTGCAAGAGATTACCTATAGTTATAGTTCTCCCAGGCCAAATACATTTTAAAACTTAAAGCTTGTGCCTTGTTGCATAAAGTGGCATTACCTCAATTAGCCCATGTACTGTTCAAAGCTGATAAGTAGAAGGTAGTGATGATTCAGCCGAGTAAGTATGCTGTACGTTGTAGCTCTTAGCATTAGCACAAGTTATCTTTCGTACTGTGCAGCTGGACTGTGCTCTATTGTTTCGTTTTAATGGATATATTATAGTTCTGCAAAGATCTCTACAATTTCATACTATTGTACTGCTCTGCTAACTACACCTCAGGAGTCAGGATTTTAGCAATCCTATCATCATGGTTTTTCTCATATTTTTGTAGTTTCTGTTACACTATTGCATTTATAGGTGGTCATCAACTAGCAGTTAACTATCACCAAGCTGCCTAGAGATTTGCCAAAGCAAGAGCAAATTTGCAGCTTGATTTTTATGTTTCGAGGGTCTAGTTTCTTTTATTCGTGCTAATTTGATTAACTAGCCTATTAGTGTTGAGATATATAAACTAGAAACTGTGAGGAAAGATCTAAGATAAACACTTAATATTATCATAGCTCATGAAAAGTTCATGCTCTCATCAGTTTACGTATGTTACTGCAGTTGCTACAGAAATATTAGCTTTTTATTGAGAGCAACATTAAAAGAGAGATGATTGCAGTGTCAATATCACTATGAGAAAATGTCTCACCTTCTATATCTGCTAAGGCACAATAACATCTCCATCGATCTCAATGTCTCTGATGTGAGCTATCTTGACTCGATCCTGCCCTCCTTCTTGGCATCGTTGCTTAATTTGTGGGCATTGTTTGATGTAAAGCTCCTTGAGCCCCCTGGGCAGGCCTTCTTCTGGCAAGCTTTCAATCTCAGGACAGTTTCAAATGAGTAGTGTTTCAAGTGAGGAGACTTTATACAAACTAGAAGGCAAGCATTGGAGGTCATCGCAGCATGATATCTCCGAGAATTGAAGTGTGTGAGGTAAACCCACCTGCTGGAAAGTTATCGATATCAGGGCAGTCGACAATTTCAAAATGCCTAAAACGAGGAATGTATCTTAGGCCACCAGGCAGTCGGCAATTTCAAAATGCCTGAGACGAGGAAGGTATCTTGGGCCGTTTAGAAGCACACATGCTAATGGAGAGCATGAGTTTAGACGGATATCTTCAATTGAAATGGGAAGCAAGCCTCCCTCCGGTGCTGTCCAAGGCACCAGCCAAGGGCACTTGTAGATGTGCAGGCTCCGAAGTGATATAAGTGGATGGAAGCACTCCTCTGGCAGCGAAACAAGCCCTTCACAATGGGCTATTGTTAGACTCTCGAGAGCTGCCAGTTTGTGTGCAAGCAAGCCTACACACAGAGATGTTAGATTCGGGCAATCATTGATGTATAGTGATGTTAGAGAAGATGGACAGGTTTTATTTTGAATGTCTGGAAGTGACTTGAATCCTTATTCATATATCCTCAGTGTTGTCAGTGTTGATGGAAGAGGGGGTAACTTCTTCAGCTGTGGGCACTTGATGAGACCAAGTTCAGTTAATTGGGGAAACAACTGATCAGCAACTTCAAAAATACACTCTCTCAGATTTGGCATGTCTTCCAATAGAAGCTCTTCTAAAGATGGAAAGCATTTTGGTTGGCCAAATCCTGTGAACTCGCATCTGAGTTGTGTCACCTCAGTTGCTCCTGCTATATCAAGATTTTTGAGAAAGGGAATCTGGCCTAAAGGCGGAAGCGCCGTGCTTCTGCAGTTGCATATATGAATGGTTTGCAGATTGGGAAGAAAGGTACTGTCCAGCCAGCTTGGGAACCTCACCCCTGGGAACCCTTTAATCATTAACTCCTTGAGATCGAGATGTGGTTGAAGGCCTTCTAGAACTTCTTGCTGCTCTGAAGGAATGACTTTGCAGTCCTCATCCCATATAAGGTGTAGAGTTCGAAGATATTCTTTGGTTTTCAACTTTGCACAAATTGCATCGTCCATCAGCTACATTGTTGAGGCCACGAATGGACAGTTGTCCTTGCAGCTGATCCATGTTCCTTAACTCCATGATGTTATGTCCTAGGTGCTTCCTGACAACAAATTCTTCTACTTCCTGTAGGCAGATCAAACTTCCAATTCCAGGTATTCTGGACAGTAGCCTTGTGCTTGCCTCTAAGTGGCGTAGGTTAGTAAGCTCAGTAATGCCTTGGGGCATTTCCCTTAGTGAATTATAGCCACTCAGCTTCAATATTTGCATGTTATAGAGCCTAACAATAGATGTTGGTAGTGTTTTGATTTCAGTGCTAGTGAGATCTAGGAAGCGAAGTTGTTTCAGATTCCCTATAGATTCTGGTAATTCTTTAACTTTAAGACCTCTTCCGTGCATATCAAGAACTCTAAGAAATTGAAGCTTTATAAAGACACCATCAGGCAACTGAGTCATCTTAGACTTGTATCCATGCATAATAATTAGTGTCCTTAACTTCCTAAACCCATATAGTGGATCAAAGTGCATGCACCTGGCATCCCTGCATTGAAATGAAAGATGACGAATCTTGATGGCATTGTCATCTCTTCTCCCATACTCAAATTGATCGCAGTCTTCTACGGAGATAGATTTAGCAAGGTCATGCATCGCATCATGTGGTTCTCCTTGTAGGACTGAAAGAAAAACCTGCTTAGTAGCTCATTAAAGTATGCATTTCCAGTATCTTAAGGTCTCTTCTTTCTAGATTACCTGATGAAACCAGTGCAAGCCAAATCTTAACCAACTTCTCTCTCTTGAATATGGGCCTGTTTGATATGGCTGTGGTTTATGGCTTTTAACGTATACTACAATTAACTTATAGATTCCGTCTTGAGAAAATATTTCGTTTGAAAGTTAGATACTGTAACAAAAGCCAAAAGTTGCTTTTAGAAGCCGTTAAAAAACAAGCCCATATCTTTGGGATATACAGAACAAAATGCGAAGCACTGCTTGAGATGTGGTGGTAAATGATTGTAGCTTAGCCGTAGAGCTGGCAATACGTTATTTCTGTCTGCTGGTAGCTCCCATATGTCATTTCTTAGTATATCCTTCCACTCCTCTTCATCTGCTTTGCAAAAGAGAAGGCTCCCTAATGCCTTCGTTGCAAGAGGCAATCCCTTCAGCTTCTTTACAATTTCCCTGCCTATCATCTCCAACTGTGGATATGTGCTGCAATCACCATCTCTGGATGCATGGCTCTTGAATACAGAGTACAGATCATCTGTCATCATCTGATAGTTGCTGTAACTTGTAGGACTCTTTCCCTCCCATGATTCTGCCAACATTCTCATTTCGTGATGTTACCACTATCTTGCTTCCAAACCCTCCCAAAATTAAGGCTGCTCTATAACTGAGCCATTTATCGTGGTCTTCATTCCAGACGTCATCCAAGACAGGAAAGTACCTCTTGCCCCGCAATACTTCAGAGAGTGTCTCCTGTAGCATATTCATGTTAGCGCTACAAAGGATTGGTCATAGGCAGCGGCCTCAAGAATTTCTCGTGTTAGTTTTCTGTCGTCGAAACTTTCAGACACATACACCCATATTTTCAATTCATTCTTTCGATCTGTCATCATGGTACACCATCTGCATAAGAATGGTCTCTTACCAAGCAACCCCCCCCCCCCCCCCCCCCCCGGGGCGCGCGGGGCAACCCTGGCAACAACTGGAATGACACAAACATTGCAGGAACTATGCCCATTGTCAGAGAGCACCATC